>CM074950.1:12390563-12419857 GCA_037577455.1 Pangasius macronema | reverse complement strand
TAGACTGATTTAGAGATAAAAAGATCCTCTGTGTGTGTGTGTGTGTGTGTGTGTGAGAGAGAGAGAGAGAGAGAGAGAGAGAGAGAGAGAGAGAGAAAGGAAGGGTGGGTGGGGGTTGTCCATCTCCATCACACAGCTCACCATGACTCCCTGCTAAAGCGAAGTACCTGCACGCATGGTTGCTATGGTGATGCAGCGTGGCGTAAGAACAGAGGGACCAACCGCAGAACTCATTGTGACTCTGAACCCGTACAGAGAGAAAAATACACGCCAACATACGGAATGATATATTAAGGACACTGTATTCTAAGCTCCATTATCCAAGCCTTCTAAAACCTGCTAGCATTTCACCTGATCTGATTCATGTCAAAAGGAATCATCCAGGACACTTTCCCTCTCCAGGATGGCTGCTTATTATCCTCTGGCCTGCTTGGCTGGGCTGGACAGAAGAAATGGCAAGCCAAAAAATTAGCATGAGCACAGCAGTTGGACGGCACAGCAAAGCAGACAGCGAGTTGTATTTAGATACAGTATTTTCTTTTTGTTTTTATTCAAAGGGGAGAGAAGAAAAAAAAAACTGAACATCATTTGCTTACAAATAATTGACTTCTCCCATGTTAAAATCTCCAGAGAGACTTTGGGGCTTTATTTGGGAGAGACCACTGCGGCATGCACTGCAAATTAGCCTTTCACTGACGTTTCGTTTGCCTGCTGCTGAACAATGCGGAGAGAGGCTCTTTCTCCTTCCTTTATTTCTGTCCCCAAGTAATAACCTTCAACTAACCTTTAAACCTTGGTGAATAATTCAAAGCCTATTTTCATATCAATGGGGAGAGTCAAGCCAGGCAATTATCTTTTATCCGTATACTTTGCTGTCAGAGGGAGGCATAATAAAGTTTTCCCATGTGATGGGGAGAGAGAGAGAGAGAGAGAGAGAGAGAGAGCAAGCCAGCGAGAGAAGGGAGAGAGAGAGTGCAGGAAGTAAAGATGGAGAGAAAAAGGCAGAGTAAGGGGAGCTGGAGATGCTATCTGAAGACATTAATGCAAGCATGAATTATTCAGTAATGACTACAAGATCTGTCATAAAAATGCTGCTAACATCTGCAGCACGTTCAGGAGGGGGGCTGCGAGGAGCGGGCCAGCCACCGAGGAGAGGCGCCGAAGATAAACATGACAAATTGGCAGATCATCTGTTCAATTAGGACAACGGAGCAGGTGCACCCGGTGAGCCAAGCTGTGCCACACGGTGACACACTTACCATCCAAAAACCAAGGGCATGATGGGAAATACCTTGTTTGCATGACAGTGATTCAGAGCAGCGTACCATAAGGATATCCAGACAGAAAGCGAGAGAGTGAGGGGGGAACGTGATATTCCCCTTGGTGTTCATTAAAATTCGACTGCAGCCTCCACCCTCTGTTTTTCTCTCTCGTTTGCTGCTCTCCCTCACCCTCTTTTTCCCCCTATGTTCTCCCTCCATCTTCGTTCTCTCAGCCGCCTCCTTTTCCAGGATCATCTCTTATTAATTCATAAAACATAGTGCTCCAGTGATTGGACCGAGGGAGCAATGGAGCAGCAAAACATGAGATAAGGGAAAATATCACACGTATCTGCAGCCAGGCTCTACAGACAGGGAGAGAGAGAGAGAGAGAGAGAGAGAGAGACGCAAAGTGGTGAACAGGGAACGGGGAGTGTGTATGTGAGACACTGAGAGGAGGGGGAAGAGAAAGTGAGGGAGGAAGAGGGGGTGAGAAACATGTTTTGAAATATTAATCCATGGCTCTGGCTGTAGGCTGGTACACAGAGATGAAAAAAAAAAGTGAGAGAACCTTTGAAGCGGAGAATGTTTTGTCTCAAGGCAGAGTACGTGGTCAGCCATGTTGGCAGTGCAAAGACGGGAGGAGAGGAGAGGATAGGAGTAAATCAGTCGGGTGATAACGTTGTGAAAGTGTATAGCAGCAGGAGCTTCAGGATCGGTCTTATTAGTATCTGCCCACATGGAGTTTCATGTAAGGTACCCGCATGCAGCCTACACCAATGCCTACAATCCATACACCCTGCATCTGGCATCAGCTGTAAGGAGGCTGCTGGTCATGCTTCATGGATGCTCATGTTCTCCGTAGAGCAAACAATAGCACTATTTTGCAACACCAAAATATTTAAGTGCTCTAATTGATTCAGAGGGGTCTGGTCCTATTAAAAAGACTTTGGCAGCATGCCTGAATGTGTGCGAATTGCTTTAATCCAAATATTGCCTCGTAAATTTCCATTGCAAATGGGCGCTCTTCAAAAACAAATGTACTTAATCACTTTGAAACGATCGTATTGAGAAAAGTAATTATCATTAAGACACACTTTGGCGAAGCATCCTGATGAATATGCTGTTCTGTATAGGAGAGAGGAAGAAAGAAGCAGGAATAACACTGAAAGGGCATCCTTTCTTTCTTTTTTTTTTCTGCCAGCACCCTGCTGGGGAAACTCTAAATTACCCTCAGTCTGGTTATTCTCTACTCATAATAATGATGAAGTTTCTCTTTTCTAATTATGCAAAGAACACTCAATTAGCATAACTCGTCCTCTGTGTCACTACAAACAGCAGAACGCCCACGGGGGGTGCCATGGTTTCGTTATGGCATTGCTGTTGTTGTTATTTTCCCTCCCTCGCTCCCCTGCTTTTTTGTGCGTGTTAATGAAGATATGTGTTAATGAAAATATCACGCTTGCCTTTCCCCGGCTCTGCTCGTCTGCAGGTAGAATGTGTATTGGTGTGGAGCTGCAGTCTGAGTATCAGCCCCACCACAAGATAAAATAATGCAGTGGGGCACAAGAAGAGGCAGTGACACATTCCCACTGCCAACAGGAAAGATTAAAGGTGCTCATCTAGGGGCAGATCAAGAAACAGGCGACTGTAAACTACATAATGCTCACATAGAGGCAGAGGGAAAGATGATACAGGGGGAAATCTTTAAAAAAAAAAAAGGACACAGCATGACTTGAGAGCCTGCTGGCACCTCTGTTCTGGAGGCGATAACGTCCATCACACGGTGGTACATCTTCAGAAGATAAACACATTCACTCCCTCTCCCATTTCTCTCTCTCTCTCTCTCTCTCTCTCTCTCTCACAAACACACACACACACATGTATACACACATACACACACAAATGGAATGGAATGATTTCCTCCCGCAATGACTGTGTGCAAGAGAAAATATCTCTGTGGATTATGCACCCGATAAAGTAGAGAGAGTGATGAAAAGAGTGAGAAAGGCAGAAGGAGAGAATATGATTGAGGGGGAGTGAGAGAAAAACAACTCAACAGAGCTTATACGATTTTGCTGTGGCAGTGCTAATGAGTGCACACTGAACTCTGGAGCTGTTTTGGAAAGCTATCTGGTACCTGTGCCACTAGGGGCATACACACATACGCAAACCCGTGCGCGCATACACATACACACACACACACACAGGCGCACACACACCACACAGTGAAAGAGGACCGTGATATCAGCCCACCATATAGTATTTACAGTACATGGTAACAGGAAGGTGAGAGGAGCAACAAGAAGAACGAGAAGCGTTGTGCGTGTGTAACTATTTATTGCATGTGGTATTGAAATGAGTAGAACGCCTCAGAGTCATGAAGCTCCGATGCAAACTCGGTAAACAGACACGCCCCCAACGAACACTCTCTATCCCACATCCTCTCCTCTGAGACACCTGTATTCCGCTCCTCACAGGAAGCATCTGTTCTCTCTTTCTCTCACTCTCTCTCTCTATCTCTATCTCTATCTCTCTATCTCTCAATGCTCTCAGTAGGCTGGAGGTGTAGATCTCAAGAGAGCCATGGAAGAGCAAGCAGAACCAAAAGCTACCACGCACCAGGTGCCATGCAACCCACGTACGGCCCATTTCCCACTACAGGGGTGGCCAGTTATCATGTTGAGGGTTTGCCCATTGGATCTAATTTAGTGCAAAGCTCCTAATTAGTATCATTAAGATCCTGACAAGTTTAATCAGGTGGTTAAGAGCCTCAGCAGAGATGTTAGAGCCAGCCTCTAGGGCCAGAACAGATCTTACAGTGTGCCACACTATAACACAGCTTTCAGACACTTCTTTTACAGCTCTCTATGATGCATCAGAGGACATGTTTCTCTCTCTCTCTCTCTCTCTCTCTCTCACACACACACACACACACACACACACACAGATGGCTTCATTTGAGGTGAACTTTGTGAGCATCATGAAATCCACTTTTCTCCACTTACCATTGCTTGGAGCACTGAAAGAAAGGGGGAGGGGGGTGAGAGAAACGCTGAGAGTGTAAGTGTTTGTGCACGTGTGAGGAAAAAGAGTGAGAGTGAATTTCACAAATGCCTCCGTCGTTTAAATGGTTGTACTATCGCTGAAGCATGCCATGAATTATTCAGTGAGATGCCTCCTTCTTCAAGCAGACAAATAGAACAGAATTATGCTTCCACCGAGCAAATGGTAAACATGACAATCAAAACAACAGAATTAATTAGGTAATTAGGGAGACAAAATAAATGTGAAATAATGATGAACTCTTCTGAGAGTACATCTGCAGCGCTGCTACTGTATGCATATATGCAGATTATGAGGCTGTGTACGCATAATTAGATCTCGCTGTCAAGTTGAGTGGATGGCATCCAGTTTCTTCTTTAAGCATGGGGATTTAAAAGCTCTTCAGCGTTTCCAGTTCTTCGTGCGAAGAGGAACTTCGAGAGGTATTTACCTTAGATTTTAGATTGCTTGATGGGTTAATACACAACACACATGTCCTTCCCCTTTCAGCTCAATTTTGAGCTAAAATAAACCTGATATACAGCCCGACATCCCGTCTCATAGAGAGCTGTTAAAAAACAATGGGTCACACAAAGATGATCAGCACCTCTTTTCAGACACTTGCAGGATCACTAGCAGTGCATTATCAGTCACAGCGTTCGAGAAATGAATATGAGATAATCCACTTCACTCAGATGGGACACCACTCCACCACTCTGCCTACTAAACCGATTAAATGAGTTGCTGCTTCAAATCCAGTTTCATCGAAAGCAAAGGGAGTTTCAGAGCTCTGAGCTCTGCATCTGCTCGCTCAATAACCCAAAAGTAAACAAGGAAGTAAAAAAAAAACAAAGAACAAGAGGTATTAACCTTGGAAGAAATTTGTTTGCTCCATGACTTTGAAAAGGTCAAGAAAAATCCTTTCAGCTCAGGCAATTAAAAGGATTCTGCTCATTTCTGCATAAGTACAGCTGGTAGTGGAAAGCTCTCTTCCTCTCTCTCTCTCTCTCTCTCTCTCTCTCTCTCTCTCTCTCTGCACTTGACAACACAGTCTCTGGGCTTACGTGAATATAAAGTATCCATTTCAAGCTGTATTTAAGTCCCATTTCCAATTTACAGCCCTTGAAGAGTGGCTCAGTGCACGCCAGTGAGGCCAGGGCCTAATGATGGCTTCTCCAGGGGCTTATGGAGAATGATGAATAGGTGGGAGGGGGGATCGTCTGGTCGCTTCATGCCAATCCATGAATTAGAAACAGATTATTTAAACTGAGATCAAATTAAATTCATACTCCTCCACTCAGTGTGGGTGCCATAGTTCAAGGGCAAAAATGGCAAACCAAAAGTCTATGGGGATATATAAAAGAAAAAACTCATTTAAATTAATTCAGGAAATTCCACATTGAGAAACTAATTAATAAACCACAACAAACTGATTAGCTGACATGGTATGCCATTTATGAACCTGTATAATATAAAATCTATAATAAAATTATGCAGTGCTGTGCACAATGGAAGTCATTCAAACAAGGGCTTATTGGCTTTTAATGATTCAGATTTGGAGAACAAATTTTGAAACCTAATATTACTAGATTACTAGAATTATTACAAGGACTGCCTTTTTAAAATCTTCACAAGCATGGTGTCTTACTCGTCTCTTTCATTTTACAATGTATAGGCCACGCTTCTCATATGAACTCAATCATCTGTTAAACAGGTCGTTTGTTTAAAACAGTGATTTATAGGAAACTGAGCTGCAAAACTGCATCTCCTGAAAAAATAAACAGCAAATGAGACAGACGATTAACCCACATCCCAGACTAAGAGCTTTGAAGGGCCCTAACATCGAGACTGCATTTTGAGCCAATCATCAAAGAGCCTTAATTTGGATTCTCTTTGAGAAAGACACAATAGTGTGCAGGGAAAATAACATAGCACTAATAAATGAAGAAAATGATACAAAAAGAAAAAGATATCAGGGACATTAAAATAACTATTCCCAGTGATTGAGTGAAATGGCTTCTTCAAATGGAATAGCCAATGAGGCGAAGCAGTCCTGCAGGAATGCTGCTGTTGAGCACAGCCCTCTATTAGACTGTGTGCCACTGTTGATTTGGAAATCTCATTAATGCTCTCACAGACAGAATGAGAGAGAGAGAGAGAGAGAGAGAGAGAGAGAGAGAGAGAGAAACTAAGGATTAAACACAGCCCACTCCTCTTTCCTCTCCATCTCTTTCCATCCTCTCCCTGTATGGGACCTGCTGAGCTCTCGTGCTCTGATTTCTACCTCTCTCTCACACATGCGGCTCAGTAATTGGGCACAGCTCATTGTTATTCAAAACCCTGTAGAAGCAATTAGCAGTGGACCTGGTGACCCTGCCACTGCTCTGGAATGGACCCAACTAAAAGACTCTAAAGTGAAGAAGCCAGGGGCAAAAGGTCCAGAAATTTCCTTTAGTTTCCTGATTAATAATCCTGTCAGAGCTATCAGAGACATTAAAGAGGAACACTGCTTCCCACTCCCTTTTTTCCCCCGGTACTGCTTCCGCTCGTTTTTACCCACTCGCTATTAAAGCTTAATGATGGTCCAGGTGCTTCAGTCCTACTCTCTTGTCTGATAAATGTACAGTTAACAGAATAATGAGGACTCTTGATCTTCCAGACTATCTACAGCAACAAGGACCTCTCACCTCCTTACAGAAGAACATATGACAGTAGGATGGGTGGATGGATGGATGGATGACTGGAGATGAGAAGTAGGAAGAGTGGCATCTGGGGCCCAGCAAGATGAGGAAAGAGCGAGAGAGACTGCGTGGGACATAAGTTACTACACCAGATACTGGAGAGAACTGTGTGAACAGAAACAGACATACACACTTGCAGTGGGTGGTGAAAGAAACTGATACTGAACAATGGAAAAAAATGCAATCTAAAGTTGGTGACGAAACAGACAGACTCAGAGATAAAACCATTTTTGGGTACAGCTGATGCAATGGCACTATCATGGCATAGCATACATGGTTAACTCTGATTAGCAATGCTGAGTTGCTCCCTAACACTACAATTTAGCTTAATATCTCTCCAGTGTCATGTTCTATTCATGTTCATTGCTTACTGGAAGAGATATTACCAAATGATAACCCAGCCAATAAGGTGTCTTCAGTTTCATATAACAGGGTCAAGCGCTTACTACTCTCCACTTAGAGCACTAAGCATGTTATTGTCATGGCCCACAGTTTGAAACCATGCATCTATATCATAGAATGTGTGTATACTTTACTTTTACAGAGGCAGTCCTGAAGTATGCTGTCCTACTACACTGAATACACTAAAAATAGGAGAGAAACAGGTAGGAATCGATAAAAAAAAAGGGAGCAAGAGGAGTGAGTGACAACCCAATTAACTAGTACGAGAAAAAGGTAAGGAGAATGTAAATGGATGTGGTGCCGATGGAATATGACTACACCGACCTCAAGCTCCCTCACCAATAAGTGCTCTCCCTGGAGCCTCGGCTAACACAAGCTTCTGTTTACAGCATAGACATGCACATATTAAAATGATAAATCTCTTTCATTATGTGATGTCTGCCTGAGATAGGATCTGATGTAATCTAAAGCCTCATCTTCAGACAGCTCAATAATTCATATTTCCTGATATCAAAGACTAGCCTTAGTCCCTCTTTTATTATGCTACTGTCTGACAAACTGTCAGGGAAAGCAGAGTGGGGTTTCAGCTACATGGCCGGATATTGCAGTGGCAATTGTCTGAAGGGTTCGGTTTATTTAGTTTTAACATAGTTACAATACTCCAAATGTACAGAGTAACAGAATAACAGAGCTCGGGGTCAAATTGATTTCCTTAATGGACAAGTTCATGTGATTTGTTGCGATATTTGCAGAGAATGTTCGTGTGAATTTCATCTTGTCAACATAACAGGAAACAGGTGACCCAGACTGTTATGAAGGGTTTGTATTGGCATATCTCAGACTTGGCGCTTCTAGGATTAACCTGGCCTCTGTCCTTGTGAACTAAAGTAAAGCTTTTTGGAAAAAAAAAAAAAAAACATTTCTACTCTGACATGAAAATGAAAATAAAGATATTAAATACAATAAACACTTAGGCATAATGGAACTTAATGATCTGCAAGAGTCAAAACAAAAGCAGTGTAGTACATGAATATGCAGTATATGCACCATCTGCAATTACACAGAACCTCTTCACATGTAATCCTGGTGAAATATCTGCTGTTATTAGTTGCAAGATCAGCTTTTGAATTAGCATATCAGATATGAGGAAAGTCCTCCAAAGACCTTCCTTTCCCAAATAAGCACAGGAGCTTCCTATTAGCATCCACTGGCTGCAGGCCATCATGCACACTGCAATAAACTTGTGATGCACATAGAAGGCAGATGATTGCTGTGTTGTCCTAATAAGGCCTCAAAAACTGTTGATGTGTTCTGCATACCAGCATGGAATTCCTCCCGCAGCAGGTAAAGAGGCTTTTATTAGCTCACACCTGTTTTGTGAAAGGCTGGTGATGGCCAGATGTGCTGGTTTTTGTTCTTGGTGTTTAAGTGCTTGTTTGGATCAGTCTCCTCCAGGCCACTCTGATTTTACACCATCAAGAGATGTGTTCCTTCCAAAAAAAGCCCCCCTGCTTCCCTCGCAAGTCTGGCCGAACTTGCAGCCTGCCATAAATCCTTTTACAACAAACTCCATAAACCTCTTTTGGTGCCTAAATATTTATGGATGCCTGCGCTTCTCTCGAGGGCCTGGTTTGTGTCAGAGGTTCGGTCCAGAGTTAATTCATCTGGAGCTGCTCCAGGCCTCTTATCTGACTCTCGGAGTGAAGAGCTAGTCCGAGAGCTTTGGTGGTCTGCCCCGTGCAAACTTCACCACCACAGCCAGCGGCTCCCTAGGATAGAGCGAGAGAACACACACGAGGAAGACGAGTGATAAATGCTGCAATGATAGAGGGGGCTGAGCCAGGCCCTGCAGCTGTGCTCATCTTTTCGCTCCTTGACCCTCCCGGTCTCCCTGCTTCACTCGACTGACCTGGCAAACACACATCTAGCTGAGTGAACTCTGCTAGCCAAACAAACAAACAAACAGGCTGCTCCTCATAAAAAAGGGCCCAGGGCCACCGCCAAGGTAAGCGAAGTAGTCTAGAGATCTGTGTTTTCAGCTTCATGGCTTGTGCAGAGCTGGAGTGAAATGTAGGATGATTTCATGCTTGGATTTTGTTTGGCCCAGCCTGAATGTGAGAAATCATGCCACCCAAGAAGATACAACAAGATATTCTGCTATATGTCTTCAGTATAAATACTATATATTGTGATATAAATGTAACTCCAATATAATTGTAGAATTAATTGGAAATTACATTTTAATTAAGTAATTAAATTATTTAGTTCATTAATTATTATTAAACCTATTGACTGGTAATAATATATAATATTGAATAAATATTTATGTGGCGTAATGTCGGGGTGGCATGATGATTATTTTCCAGTAAAAACATGTCTCAAAATATTCTTCCTCTTATACCACAACAATTTGCCAATGCTCATTTTTTATTTTGTTTTTATTTAGATTTATTTAGATTTTTTTTTTGTAAAAATTTATTTATTTTTACATAGACAAACTGTCTGCACTTATACTTTGCCTTTGTTAGGGGAAATTAATCAGATTATTGGGTATAAAACAAGATTTTGGCAGCCATTAAGTATTTTTAAACTAGACCAATCTAGAACCCATGGCATGGCATGGCATTTACTGTCTGTCCTCTGATGAAATTGTTCATAGAGTGAGCATGGGGCAACGTGATTCCTGCCCCAATGGGCCTCTAATAGTGCTCGTTGTAGTTTCCATTTTTGAGCACTGGGTGCAGTAATAATTCTGTGGGGCTAGATGGTGCAGTCATCTCACTGTTCCACATTTGCGCAACATCTGGAAAGACAAGTAAATCAATGGAACATCAGCATTGGGTACAAGGGTAATTAGTATTTCAATGTAATGCATGGAGTTGTATATGGTTGGCCTCTGCCCCAGCTGCATCTGTGGATTAGCCCCCACTGCCACATAGGCATTACATTATAATTAATTTATTTCAAATATACTGCTGCTATGCATTTTGGGTTGCTTGATGAACTACCTCTCTGTGGACTAGCAAGGACGTTCTTGGCTAAATAAGTGGTGATACATGGCTTAAACAGTAGAGTGATGTGTTGAAATGAATAGAGATGCTTTCATACTTTGCACAGTCATCCACACACTTTCAGTAGACTGAAGACTCCTCCAGCCTCCTCCCCAAGCTGTGATTACAGCCATTTACTCTCTTTAATATGTGTAATTCTGCTTTTCTCTGACTGGTGAGTAAGAGGCCTCAGGGGAAAGGCAATCGGTGGCAGTCTGCCAAAAGCCCTCCTCAAGAAACAGCTCTAGTCATTTTACTCCCTACTAAAATCACACCCGGCATGTTTGCATGTGACTGTCTGGATATGTTAATTGTGATAATTGTGTTTTTAGGTTTACTAGTCATTGCTCATGACTTGATTACACCATGATCATTGTTATGGCGTTCACACATCCCATGAGTGTGACATTTGCTAAAGGTTAAGGTCCTGACAGTGACAAAATGGCTGTAGATCTGCACAGAACCACAGACCAAAGGTCACTATGGGCATAACATACTGAATAGTTATGCAGTTTACATTGCATAACAAAAGCCCAGCAGGAGGAGATGTCACAATAAATGAAAAACTACTTCATCTGACCGCTAGCCAGAATAAACCAAACAGACATTTGAGTTTAAAAGGGATGGATAGAGTACTTCTCACTGTCTCATCAAGAAAGCAGTAGAATAAACTGATGGCTGTTTCTTTCATATGACACACATTTTCCACATTTCACCCATAATTGGAAGCATGTGGTTCACAAATGTGGAATGCTCCGAAACACAACGGTCAGGATAATCATCCGTTTTACGGCAGACTTTTAACACCAGTAAAATGTGGTGAATTTCAATAGCATGAATACGAATGCTGATTTTCTTTTGGACCATGAGGCCACAACTACAGTAGGGAATTTCAAGGAAAGCCAGCTGCATGTATGATTAAAAAAAAAAATACCATGAAAGGTAGTTTGAAAGAGGTGGTACTTTAATTCCTCTTCACAGCCTTTGTGTGTTTGAGCAGAGGTTTAAATTATAGCCAGTACAGTGCCTAGAACGTTAACCAGCAAAGCAGTGCGATGACAGAGCCGCCAAGAATGTTGACCTGGCTGCCGTCTGTAATGTTTCACTGGAGTTCCCTTAATAAGGGAGTGAAATAATTTCCACCAAGGCGGTTAGAGGTGATGACAGCTCAGATGAATGCTTGCTGTAAAACAGCCAGAATAACAACTGCTCCTGCATGCATCGTGAAAAAAGGGAGAAAAAAAAAACAAAGGTAGCCTGGCAGGAGTGAGGAACTGCCAGGTCTACAGACCTATGCATATTTGGGTCTGTGAACATCTGCCAGCACAAATAATTTACGCCACACACTACTCCCCTCCACTGCCCCTCTCGTCTCCCTCCTTCTTTCTTGCTAATGGGCTGCTGGATCCTCCAACTTCATGCATAGATATCTAAAAAAAATCATGCATAGATATATAAGAACATGCAAATGAAAATAGCTAGTAAAGCATAGCTAATAAGCAATAATACATAAGCACTAGGTAACCAACTATGAATACATTATCCGGATTGAAGAGATATTATGTTCTAAAGAGATATGAATAGTGCAAGTGGGAGGATTTTACTGCCATTTGGGTGTAACTGAGCAGATATGGAGTTCGAAAGACAAAAATAAACATGTTCATTAACACAAATAAGACACACTTAAAACATTCACTCATTTATCTTTACTAACTGCCTGGTTAATGTCACAATGGTTTAAACTGGGCTACTATTTGTTTATATTTTGGAAACAAAACCAAAAAACAACTTTGGTAGAAAATATCACGAGCAGATACAAACAAAAATAATAATTACATGAACTGGATTACACCACTAATTAGCACAAAATAGTATGCAAAAATGAATACTCACTGTAGAGAGGGGCTATGAGATTAATCTATATCCTTACCTGTGGAACTCTGGGAAAAGCTGTCTCCTCTAACCTCCACAGACCTTCTGTTTCATGCTGTATGGCTGTGCAGAGGTTAGCATATCTGCAGTGGGTCATATACACAGTGCAGAACTAATGAATCGGGAACCACAGAATGTACTCTGCAGGTTAGGCAACCCCACAGAGGGGCCCATCTGTCCCCCAACACCACACGCTTCATCGGGAGAAATTAAACACACCCTCACAAACTGCAGGAGTCTCAGTTTCTGGGCAGGCTCGCTGTTCCGATCCAAAGGCATCTGATGATTAAACATCTCATGGGGATATATTACTATTCCAAATGTCTCTAACGGCTAACAGGCAGTGTATAAATCATTAATAATACCCTCGGCTTCAATACCTACTGATGTGAGATCATGCACGAATTTCATTGCGCATGGGAACTCACTAACATGCAGAAACATAGCAAAACAAGCTCACCGTACGCCCATCCACAACAGAACACTTTTTAATATTAAGGGTCTTCCAGTGCCCACATCTGCCATAATCCAGCTAGACTAGGTAGTGTTGTGAGTTAAAGATCAGAACAGGCCTCTACCTGCCCAAGGGCACCTCCGCTATTCCATCATGGCTAAACAAGCAGCCGTTATTGGGAACATCTGGACAATCCCTAGCTTGGTGGTGGTGGGGAATTTGAAAGCAATACATCTAGCAGATGTTGTGGGGCAAAAGTAAATATTTGTAAAGACATCAGTGATTTCCCGATGAGCTCCCCTAGCAAGCCACAGACAAGGGCACATACCATATTACTGCTCTCCTGCTAGAAACCTGTTACCCCAGATTAAGCCATCTAACAAAAACTTGCGTATCCATACAGCACAGATTCAACTGTTGAGAAGCAAAAGGAAAACAATGCAGCACAATATTGTGTAAAAGTGTGTTTAATTTAATAGTCTTTTATTGGAAGCATACTTGGATGTCCCACAGATGTTTATCCTGCCTCCCTAACCACATGTTTATTAATTTCTGATGCTCTCAACACATTCATTAGATCCCAGCTGCAGTCTTTAACAAGTTCACTGGAAATCAGTGGGAGGGAAATCTCAGCGCGCCTAAATGTTGCACTGAGGCTAACTGAAAAACTGTCATCTGCTCCAAAGCTATCCGGGCGCGCTAATCAGGCCACAGGTCAACTCTGGGCCAAACCCATCGGGGAACAGAGTGTGCGAGAGTGCAGAGCGACAGTGCTGAGGTCTGTGGTTTCTACTGGGGTCATGCTGCTGACTCATACAGCCTCGCTGCTAACGATCAGCTCTTTCACTCATTTGCAAATGATGGCAGAATGAGTTCAGAGCTCAGTCATCCAGTAGAATTGCTGTATATCATAAATAATAATCAGGTGGTTTTAATGCTCACAAGGTATTTCCATAATGTTATGTTAGCAGCATTGTGGGGCTTTATGTGTGTCCATTCCAGACAACTTAAAGGTTTTGCTGTAAATATAGAATGGTGAGCTTTACAAGTGACATGCTGTTTGAATTTAACCATCACTCAGAGCAACAACATAATTAAATGCAGTATTTGCTCAGAGCAGAGCCAAAAAAATCTCCAGAGCTTTCCAAAGCGCCATCTGTTGGGATAACAGTCGCAGGCAGTCAAAACCTTTAAATATCTAACTGAAGTACAATCCTGCTCTCTGTTGGACACAGTCGGGGAATAGCAGGCAAATCACTAAGCAATCTTCAATAAGCAAATGTTTAACTGGAATGTAATCATTTAAAAATGTTTACTGAAAGGTAAAAGAATATGTAATGCTGCAAAAACCAGTGACTCTTTCAGGTGAGAAATGTTATTTTAAGCTTTGCTAAAGGCTTTTGAGTCACACTTTTTAATACTCTACATTAACTCACAGGTCATTACACAGGGACTACACAGGAAAGCAGCCACCTCCTTCAGTAACAATATAAACGTATTTCTCCTTTATAAAAACAAAAGATGTGATCAGACAGGGCAGAGGCCAACACACCCCGCATTCACCACTATCCCTTCTGAGCTCTCTTTGAACCTTTAGTTGTGGCAGTATGAGTTGAGTTGTACAGACTAAAACACTAGTGTCTAGAATAGATTTCTTACCTCCCATCATTCTTCTGCGCAGAATTGTGTCAGTGTTCCTTCTGAATAATCACCGATCACAAAGACCTGGCTCACATAAATGCATCACTCTGTGTATGTGCCTTTGAGAGACCTTTTCCAAATATTACCGAATAATTAGAATATATTATATAATGATTTAAGTGTTACTGTGTCTAAACCTAAACCTAACCCTAACCCTAACCCTAGGTGTTAATGATCTGAAACAGTTTGTATAGTGAAACACTTGATAATAAAATTGATTATATATATATATAAGACTTGGTAATTATTATTTAGTTCATAAAGAACTACCAAACCATTACTTTATTATTGCTTAGTGAGCAATTATGCAGTATTCATTAGTAGTTAATAGTAGCGACTTGTCACATTCCCTGGCTATCCAGATCCATATTTCTTCACTGGGCAAAAAAAAAATGCACCAAACAAACTACACTGACTATAATACTCAAGGATTTCTGGAAGACAAGTATATACAATTACTTTAATTTTTCACCTGCTATGCATACAGTTGGATTACTCTGATACTGACCATAATTAATTGTATATGATTGAAGTAACATGTACCTATTTTGAGGACAGAAGGAAGGGGGGGAGAGACACACATAACACACAGACCTTCAAGATACGAGCTACACATGTAAAATAATTCTTCACTATTCACAGGTAGATAATTGTGTCCTCGACTGATTTTTCCAAAAGGTGGGTTTTAGGAAGTTACTAACTAGGGAATTTGCATTTCAATGCACTGACAATTCTGATGCACAAAGGAGCAATCAAAGGCACAAGCTCACAATGATGATCAAAGTGCTCAAAATCTCTGAAGGAGCTGAGATAAAAAGGCAGAGGACAGGTGCTTCAAAGGGTGACATTAGATGCTGTTTTACCTCTATATTCAGCATAATGCAAAGAGAGACAGAGAGAGAGAGGGATGGAGAGAGAGAGAGAGAGTGAGAGAGAGAGAGTAAATGGCAGAGCGGGTTTGTCTCTTCACGTATTCACAACCACCTTTCACCGAGACTTTTTCACCTCACTTGCATATCAAAAGACAGTTCCACATGCTGATAAGGAGGCTGGCCTGCTTATTTTTAGCCTCAGTGGGTTCAATTAAAAGCACCTTAATGCTTGTCCGATGCCACCCTGCTAAACGGAGTGAAAGTGATGTGCATGTTAGTGCTTTGAGTCTGTGTCACCTGTGCACCTCTCATGCACACGTTGCATTTTAACCTATCAAAGCTCAAATATTGTTATACTGTTCGGAGAGCAGACTCACAAAAATGCTCTAATTCCTTCTCGATCCTTCTGCAGCTTGAATGATGGCCAACTCCTCCTTGCACATGAAATTTCCCAGAAGGTCAGAATACGGTTTCAAATTGTTTTTTTCTCGTTCAACTCTTCATATAGAGCCGGCATTAACAGTAGGGAGCAGGGCTCTGGGGACAGAAAACATTCCACATAACATGGATTTCATTAAACCCACATGTCTTTGAAACAGTCTGCATAAACATTCATCAGAGAAGGAAGTGATGCAAGACCCATGAGAGCTAAACAACTATGAAGTGTGATGAGGCCTCAGAGCATCTGATCACTCTCTCACCGTTGACGCATATCCCTCATGGCTCCAAAGCGCCACTGGAAACAGATGAGCAAAGCTACCTCCCCCTTCTGTAAATGTCCTGATCCAAGAGATTGGAAGGAATTCAGTAAGGATTGCCAAATGTGGCCATCTCACATGGGACAAATGAACGCAGATGTCATTTTCCATTTTACAGGCTGTTTATGTCTGGTGGGTTCCTCTCTCCAGAGAAAAGAGGTTTGTTCTTTCATGTTTTTAATAGATGGGAGAGACCGCAGCCCCTTTTTGTGGCCAAGGCATTTTCCAATACTAATGATCAACAGTCACAAACATACACACAAGCAGAGCTAGATGCTCCCCCATTATAGAACATGGGCTCCGTGCCGACTGTGTAATTACGCTACCGCTAATTCCTGCTCTGGGGAAACATTCACAGCCACATTAAAAACCTCCAACACTTCTGGAAGCCCCATGTGGCAGCTGGCGTGACTCTTCACAAAGTGTTTAAAGGAAGTGTATGAACCAGGGTGATCAGAGAGAGAGCGAGGCAGTCTCAAACAGTCAAGGCTCTACACTTAATCTTTCCTGTGGGCTAGCGTGTAACTGTGTGTGTGGGGTGCTGGGATAATTTCTGACAGGATGCTGACTGAGGTTTGGTTTGTGGTCTGCTGTTTCAGCTTGTTGGTCATAACTGTCACATCAACTGTCTGAAAGTCTCTTCACATCATATAATCTGCAAAAACATATGCTCATGACTCTCTTCAGTACATAACGTAAGAGTTCTTAAAAGGTATTGAGCCTAGCAGTCTACCATGTGTTAGCCATAATGCTAATCAGTACTAAGTCAATAGTATAGGCATTTCTGGATTGTGTTTCTGGTTAAATGTAAATGCCGGTCCAGTGTTTTCGTCATCATCCAAAGCCAGCCAAAGAAAATGTGTTCAGCTCCATACAATATCAAGCACAAAACAAACAAACAAGCAAACAAATTCAAATCTTTATTCTGTGTTTGGGTTACTGTCTGGAGTTTTTCATGTTCTTCCCATGTTCATGTGGGTTTCTTCTGCATTCTCCATTTTCCTTCCACTTCCCAAAAACATGCCAGTAGCTGCATTGGCTATTATAAATTGCCCGTAAGTGGGAATGAGTTTGTGAATGGTGCACTGTGATGGCCTGGCATCTCACCCAGGGTTATTTCACCTCTTTGCACCTGGCGTTCCTGAGAGAGGCTCTAGATCCATCACAACCCTAACCAGGAAAAAGCAGGTATTGAAGATGATATATGAATAAATAATAAATCAAGTCACAATTCCCGTCAAAGAAATACATTTTGGTGTTAGCTTTTTATAATATTTTATATTAAAGTGGCCCTCAGGGACAACCTTGCTGTATAGCATAACAATAAGAAACAGACTAAAGACAAATATCCTGCTGTTAATGTGTTAAAGCAGGATATAACAGAGTTGCTTCCAACCTGGTGACAGCCTAATAAGACTAAACACTGCTGTCAACATCCAGCTGGAGCAGAGCAATACTGTGTTTAAACCTTGTAAGCATTTTGAACAAATCTTGTTTAATAAAACAGTCAGACTAACTGACATACCAATAATCAGTACACAGCATGGGTGCTGCAGGGACTCTGGTGCATAGAGCAACAAGCTGTGAATGTGGTTTCTGGCAGCCTTCCACTCAGCTCTCTAACCGTCTGTTTAAGATTCTTTAATATCTACTTTTACACAGCGTAGCTCAGCACTTTGTGAAAAATGAGGATAGTTAACCACAAGGGCATGACAATTTGAGCTGGAGACAGACAGCCACAGGAACAGAGACACGATGCACTGATAAGGGGAGAAAAAGACTAAAAGGCTACAGGGGGATGAGAGGATCAGAGACTCAATGGACCCTGCATTTAAGTATTTAAGTTGTATGTGTGTGGCGTGAAATAAGGGGGAATAATAGAATAACACTGGTGCTCACACATGACACGGAGATGTTTTATTAAGTGTTGTGGTTAATACAGAGAAGAAAAACAAAGTATAAGATTCTGACTGAGCCCTGGATGTGGCCTGACTTCTTCCCAGGATGCTGTGCACAGGTGAGGACACGACAAACACCCAGTCAGACATCAAGGATGTTTAGAGAAACCTGTCAGCTAGGAATAAAATCTATCTGCAGTCTCAACTGAAAGCTGTATATGGTGGATAAGACAGCCACTCAAGAGTCGAAATGTCTCACACGCCCTCTAGTGGATAGCTGCAATACAAATTTTAGCCCCACCCACCTCCCTATATCAGTCACTTGAGCACGTCACACTTCAACATTTCAAATTACACTTCCAAATTCAGTTGTGTTCTGTCAAACCTGGGTTCTTTTCATGCTAAAATGGGTCCTAATATCCTTTTTAAAATATTGTATAGACAATACTGTATGCTATTCATTTGGGTGTGATTAATGAGCTGATTGACAGGTATGGGTTCGATTGACAGCTACACTCGACACTGACCTTCCATCAGTGATGCACAGGCACTTCCCCCTACATAGTATAGCTAGTATATTGCATAAGTTATACATATACCTTTATATCCAAGAAAAACAAAGCATTTCCTCTACTGTAACAAGATATAGCATGAAACGTCTGGAATGGCTAAAGTGTGCTGGCTTAAAGCCATACAGGCTTAAATCAGAGGGAAAATTTACCTCCTTTAAAGTGATCTGATTACAGCACAAGTTACGGCTCTGAAGTAACAGGCCTTGAGTAACGGGCGGAGCCACGTGCATCCAACACTTGTTAGGAGGCTGTTAAATACCATGTTATGATCTTTAAGAGCACTAAAGAATATGAGCAAAACCAAACCAAAGGAATGCATCTGGTTCTGGTTAGAGCACTGGAAATCTGATTAAAGGCAAATCTCCAGGCACACTGAAAGGCGTTCACCATAATTACTGAGAACAGCTTTGACAGATCAGACCACAAAGAACTAAACTAGAAACCAATGTTGTGGTTTCTGCGCCTTTTAAATATAAACCAGAACTTGCAATAATGGCCAGAGCATGGAAGTGGATTTCAGCTGAACAAATTGAGGTGAAGGGGTGGAGGAGGGGAATGTGGCTGGCTTGGCTTCAAAGTTAAATAACGTATTAAGTTTCTCTCTCCTGCAGAAAATCTCCAACCTTGGGTGGAAAATAAAACATAGTCTTCATGCCAAAAGGTTCTTTTCTTTCACAGAATAATACCGCTTTCAGCAACTGCAGCTGCAGTACAGCCACCCAGGCCGAGAAAATGAATAAAACCACACTGGCCACAATAAGTCTGTTCAGCCACGGAATGGAAAACACACAAACGGAGGTATGAGTGTGAGCACAGGGATTAGCGCTATCCTTAAAAGATAAATCTTATTAATAGAAACAAGAAAGCAGATGGATGACTGCGCTGAGGTGAACGTGAGGCTACAAGAATCGTTTCTCAGGTTACTGCTTAAATGAAGGCCATATGAGGAGAGATTCTGGAGAATGTAGAAGAGAGGTTGACAACACAGGATCTTGATGGGGGGAAAAAATACCAGCATGACCAAGAGGTGTTGGATATATGAACGTTGGATAGATATTAAGAGGCTAGGATTTACTGACTGCGCAAATATTCTCTTTCTTGGAGAAATTGGATATAATCATAATAAATATTAGCAGAAATTCGTTGTGTGAGGCCAGACTGCACTTCACATTCAGGACCTGAACAGGGTTTACTCACCAGACTCTACTAGTCCATGAAGGTGAGTTTGACTGCAAAGCATATGTAGGATTGTACGCCCTCCATATTTCCTCTCTACAAATTAGTTTGCAGCAGAAACCACAAGAGGGCAGTCCCGTTCCTCCAACATGTACAGCAGCAATAACAGCTGCTTAATTATGGCACCTGAATCAAAAACCATAGCCAGATCAGGTCTCATAACCACAAAGCTCTATAAGAAGAAGAAAAAAAAAGTTATAGAAGCTTTGATGGAGGTTTTCTTTCGAAGAAGCCATGAAAAGCAACATGTAAATCAATTTGTTTATTAAAGAAAGGTTAGCAAATTTGTACATATTATACATTCTATAAAATAATCATTATTTTATATATTTACATAATATATAATAGAAAATGCATAAACGTGAGCACAGTAGTAAACATCTAATCAGTAATACAATCACACAGACTCTCGCTCTCTCTCTCTCTCTCTCTCTCTCTCTCTCTCTCATGTACACACAAACACACTCAGAAAGAGAGAGAGAGATTATCTCTGACACTGAGAGACAGAGACAAACAATGATCAACATACACACTCCTGTCTCATTTGGGCAATCTGAAGCAGTGCCAGTCTGGCCTCCTCATCCATGTGGCCCTGCAAATACAAAAAAACACAACGTTTAGTCTCTAACCATATATAAAACTGCTTTGGTCTTAGTATTAGGGTCAAGCATAGTATTAGCATATCAACCATTTAACCCCTCCAGCTCCAAGTATATTATTTAATTATTCATCTTCAGGCATACAGTATAATCCATATATTAGTAGAACACTATAATATTAACTATTATTATTCTATAAAATATTCAGTAATTACTGTGAAACTAATAGGAAGAGATACGTGATCTAGTGAGGAGTGTGAGTGTGACCCCGGAAAAGGGACCTGAAAGTTAAAGGGATTATTAAGAACAATATACATATAGGATGGTATAGAAGCTTAGGCTCGAAATCATACCTGTGCTGCACTGAGAAGACGTGTACGATATATACCAAGAACTTGTCTATAATGCCTTTCAGAGTTCTGGAGAGAGAGAGAGAGAGAGAGAGAGAGAGAGAGAGAGAGAGAGAGAAATATGAAACCCTCCATTAATGTAAGGATGTTTTTTGTCTGTGGACAAAACCAAGTACATTTCCTCCCTTATATTGCGCCTGGTATTAAATTGCGACTGGTCAAGAAAATTCCATTAGCACGTTTGCCTCGCACCTCCAGGTTTAGGGGTTCGAATCCCGCCTCCACCCCGTGTGCGTGGAGTTTGCATGTTCTCCCCTTGCTTCGGGGGTTTCCTCCGGGTGCTCCGGTTTCCTCTCCCTGTCCAAAGACATGCGCTGTAGTCTATTTGGCATTTGGTGTGCGAGTGTGTGTGCGATTGTGCCCTGCGATGGGTTGGCACCCCAGCCAGGATGTGCCCCGCCTTGTGCCACGAGTCCACTGGGATAGGCTTCAGACTACCCTGCGACCCGGTGTAGGATAAGCGGTACAGAGAATGGATGGATGGACATGTACTATAGCTATTGTGGCGTGCCCTGGTTACATAAATGATTTGAATGGAGAATGAATGATTATTTTTATGCAATGTAAGGAATTCAGCTTGCATTTGAATTCTGTGCCAAAAGGATGCAGAGAACAATAAGCATTTCTTAGTGAACTTCTGCATAAGCCAAGGCAACAGACTCTGTTAACCCTGTATCTACAGCAGAAATTCCAAGATAAGGCAAGAAAGCTTGGCCTTGGCCACAGCCACACAGACACAAATACACATATTAGCAGGAGTGTAACAGCAGGAGAAAGAGGAAGTGTTTGTGAAGATTGAGAGCCTGTGAGATTCTGCTAGACAGAGTTACAGGATTGAAACCAGGAAGAAACTCCACTGACCTGTTAGACAAATATGAATGTGACAAACAAATAAGAATGTGACTTCAGTACATATGATCTCAGCCTGGACTTCACAATTGTGACATTTAGGAAAAATATGAACTTCTTAACTTGAACAAACAAGCGAAAATCAACAAGGGACAAAGTCAAGTTTTCTTCCTTGCATAATAATAAGAAATATTAAGATCCAGCATAAGGAAGTAAGTGCAAGAAGTCATTTAAGTGGTTGAGTTTTTGTCAAAGTAATTTCATCTCAATAAGCACTTGAAACTGTAATTTAGTTCAAGCCATCTCGATTCTCCTGACAATACGAGACAATTTCAGGGAAAACTCCAGCATGTGGGTAAAATTGCATTTGTGCTTGCATACAATAACAATATGCATATATCTATTCAAAGCATAAGACTCGTATCACGTACTATACCTGATTTCTTTCACTTCCATTCAGCCACTAGCCATTTCTGCTGAGAGCATGATGCTTTTGAGTGACGGACTATGTGAGAATCGCTTACTCATGAATAAAAATAATGATCTGGTTTGTAGTGGTTTGTGTGGGAAAGGTCAAATGTTTCTCAATCCCAAGATTCTCAGTCAGACAATTCATTAGCGAACACTACAGACAGTGTGAGTATAAAATATTGTGGATGAAATTGCAAACATAATCAAAGCAGCATTAGTGCTGGGTCTTTTAAACGACCCGGTTTGTAGGGGGTGACTGACCTCTAGCTGCTGCTGCAGACTGTTAATGTGTGCCTGCAGGATGGTGCTTTCTGAGTGCACAAGGCTACGAACACTGCTGGGTGTTGATGAGCTGTTCTGAGTCGCCCTCTGGCCTTCTGCCTCCACTATCTCTGAATCCTGGAATGGAAAACAGTTTGGGCAAGCCACAAACCAAAAAAAAAAACATCTTCAGTGCTCAGAAATACTGCTGTAACTATCATAAACTTATACTGCTCTCAGAAATGATATAGTTTGAATAGAACTATGGTGTGAATTAAAAGAATTTGAATTTCAAACCGTATTTTGTGCTTCAGCAGTATTTAGTAGCTTGTTCTCCTCCTTAAAGTTGACAGAGGTGGCTGTACTCTTTTCTGGAGCTCCCCCAGTCTCTGTGTCTTCATTGTTCTGCGATGTTTGCTCAGGCTGAGACTGCTTCTGCGATTCAGCACTACTTGCCTTCTTGCCTTCCTCCTCCCTCTCCTTGCTGCTCTCCATCTGTTTAAGAGCCAGCCTAAGCTGAGCTACCTCCTTCTCCTTCGTCTCCAGCATAGCCGCAGGCACAAACCGGGCCTGTAGGGCCTCCTGCAGGGTGTCCAGCTCTGTCCTCTGCTCCTGCAGTTCTCTAATGAGACTCTGATTTTCTTCACTGGTTTCCTGCTGCCTCAGCAGCGCTTCCTGAGCCTGGCTTTGTGCCTGTTGAAGAGCAGTACTGAGAGAGCTTCTTATAGACTCATGCTCCTCTAGGCTGATGTAGCTCTTCTTATCCATCTCTCGCTGAAGAGTCTCGCTCGTAAGATCTGTCATGGTGCTTTTTGGAGAACCAGGCTTCCATTCTGATGGGGTTTGTATTTCCTTACAAGCCATTTCAGTACTCTGAGCCTCCTGACCTGCCAGTCTTGCTTGCAGTGCATCTGTGTGCTCTTTCTTCAGCAGCTCCTCCGTGAGCTTGTGTACCTCCTGCAGGAGCTTGTCATTCCTCTCTTTTTGCTCCTGAGCTTCCCTCTTGCCTTGGCCAAGCTCCTCGTGTGCTCGATGCAGCTCTGCTCTGGCCTCAAGCAGCTGTACTCTCATCTCCTCCACTAGGTTCTCACGTACAGCTACCAAATGTGCCTGCATTTGCCTCACCCTAGCCTCCGAGCCGGCCATTCTACGCTGCACCTCCCCAAGCGCCTCCTCCAGCTCCCAAGCACGGCTATGGGCCTGCTGCAGTGCTCGCTCACTGCTTCTCCTCAGCTCCTCGTAGTCCCGACTGCGCAGGGCCAGAGCCGTGTCCAGCCTGAGCAACTCTTCCTGGGCAGCATCATGCCTCCGCCTGGTCTCCCACAGCTCCCTCTTAAGGAGATCAGCCTCAGCAGCCAGAACCTCCTTTGCCATGAATAACGCTGGAGCTGCCGAGTGAGGGGCATGATGTCTAACCTGAAGCATAATTTTTAAAGAACTGATAAAGAAGTGGATCTTCTGTTGAAATATTCTGTCAGCAGATCTCTTTGAGCAGTCAAGAGCTTAACTTCAGATTACATACTCATAGTTGAGACTGCGTAACATATCTAAGAGAAAATGTTATCATTGCCTACATTACAGAAATTTGCTTTCTGATCCTAATCAAATTGACAGATAAAGGTAGCGAGGGTATAAAAATGGAATGGCTGAATGTCACATTCATCATGTCATAACGGATATAAAAATTAAAGGGCACAGTATAAGTAACAAGAATAGAGATGAGGAAAGAAAGCTTTATACCTGTACGCAATCCAAATGATAACTCGGCAGGTTATCTTTTCCTTGGAGGCACAAAAATTGAAGGTCAAAACAGCAGACCAACCATTATGTGCTCCTGATCAAAATTCTAAAGTCCAACTCTTACCATTTTCTGAGCGGCTGCCATACTCCTGTAATTTAGAGAGCACTCATTAATGAAATGTTATTCACAAATAAACGCCACAGAAATAAAGCCTGCTGGCTGAGTGGAGAGAAAGTAGCTGCTGTATGGCTCAGTCTCCATCAGCCACTCTTCACCTATAGCGAGTTACTCACTGTATGCTGCTGTGGTGGGACTGTGTTAGGACAGCTGACGCCTTTAGCAGGAGCCTTTAAGAAGAGATAATGACTGTTAAAAACTTGAAGCTTCTTGAAAATGTTTACCTGGGTGAATAGCATACCATTTATTGGTCAATGATGCCTAATTTGCAGTGGTGCAAAAATGTCAATCAGTATAAGTGTAAATTATATTTTATATTAGTCACACTATGCTCTTATTACACTAGAATTAAAAAAAAATCTATTTGTCCTCTGTCCAGCTCAGGCTTAACTGAGTTGAATACTAATAGATATGGGCAGAAGAAATTCTAGGTTAATTTCCCAATCACTGCTGATGAAGGGCAATATTATGCTTACTTGCACACTCATCTTCCTCATGTGCGCGTGCGGGTCATGATTCACTGACCTCTGCAGAAAAAGAACAACACGCATTCATTTTTTTCATTATTGATTTTAACATGGCAGAGATTGAAAATCACTCATTCACACACAGCTGAACAGAACTGGGCTGCTTCTTCAGTTGCATTAGTATTATCATTTTGGCATCTAGGTTGCAGGAGAAGAGCTTTTGTTTAGATTCTGGTGGTGAGCCAAAGCAAAACCAAGCAGCAGAGAGGGACGTAGGACATGCCAGATATTCAATTTGTATTAGTAGCATCATTAAATCATTTAAAACACAACTCATAAATAAAAATTCACCCTTTGAGACCCAGTTTTCCATTCCATCCTTACCTGCTGCTGTAACTTTGGACCAGTCTTGGAAGCCTCTATAAAAAAATAAATAATAAATAAATAAATAAGCAAACATAATATATTTATCATTCAGATATTGTTCAATGTTTTAGTACCAAATCAATAATATTTTTAGATGTTCTTTCTTTATTTTATTGATAATGTGAACAACAGTCCTGAGGGCTAGCTCTAGAGCCAGGGTCATAACACAATTCCTGTCATTTGTGGCTATGGCTCGATAACCTCCACTGAGGCTTTGCTTTATGGTGTAGTAAATTTCACAGCAGTCACAACTTGAAAAATACATCAGAATACTGCTTAAGAAGAGAAAGTACTTTAACGTATTCAGAAGGGGCCTACATCCAAAAGCCAGGCAGCTGAAACATTGATTCGTCTCACACGTTTTTCTTTAATAAGCTCATTCAAAGACAAGTGCTAACAACATCTAGCAGAATACAACATGTGCCATGTGCACACTCATAAACACACTCATAAAGAGGGCAGAATAGAAAAAAATGGGATCAGTGATCTGTAATAACCAGTGAACACCACTTCTTGCCAAATTCATTTACCTTTAGCTTAAAACACTGACACACTCATTCCGTAAGAAAACGAACCCCAAAGGGCATTAAGCTGTTCTGGGTAAATTCTGGCCTTCAGGAACAACTGAGTACAACGTACCCACATACATCACCTAACTCTGATGTTTCCCTGCAAACTCTGTACTCAACAAAAGAATGTATTGTAAGTGCTACATGTACAGCCATGCTTCAGGGGAAGCAGAATGGGGTAGATTATAACAATATTACTTCTTGCCAAATCTTGTCAGATACAACTTTTCTTCCCTAAGCTGCTGCTTGCTTTGGATGACTTGCCTTTGCTGGCCGCATCCCACGCTTGTTTGATCATCGTGATCAAGGCTTGGTCTCCACTAAGCTGGGCGTAGTGGCGTGAGTCATGGCCATGCAGGTCAGTAGCAGTGACATCTGCCTTATGCTTCAGCAAGACCTCCACTACTTCATGACAAGCGTGCTCACAAGCCAAGATGAGTGCAGTCCTACACACACACAGACACACACACACACACACACACACACACACACACACACACACACACACACACACACCCAGACAGAATAGCACTTTATATACAGAGGCAATATAATTGAGACCTTCTATCAGATCCTCAGAGCATGACGCATGGCTCATCTCTACGGCTGTTAGATTAATGTGTACAAAAGGTCATTCCTTGTATGCCTGTCATTCTCTTATTCAGGAACACACCACGCAACAATGCCCTGACCTTGCCCTTATTTACTACAGGTCCTGTGTGTTTATTTTATATAAACACGCACACTTCCATCCAAAAAAAGATTGCAATGTTGTCTTATATACAAGTCTTTTCTTTTTATTTTCTTTGAAGCACACTTCAACATTCCAGCAGCTGTTTCACCCTGAATCTAAATCTAATGAAACTACTTGCTCATGTTGTTTGATTTCTCTCTATACTATAGTGTTAATGAATGACCTCACTCAAAAAACCTAGCATTCTTAAATATGTATTCTTAATCGGCCAAACAGGAAACACAACTATTATGGGAGAACCACAAATATTGACTTTTCTCCTCAGTTTGGCCACCTGCCAATTCCCACTCATTACTTATGATAGCCAGCTCTCCCCTATCATAAAACAGAGTGAGAGAAAGTAATGCCACCCCTCCCACCCAGAGAATATAAGCAATTTTGCGGCATTTGCTTCTGGCTATAGATTGGTTGTGGCATCATCGAGGTTCTAACTCGTTATCTCCTAACCACAGGGCAAATGCTAATCTGTTGCGCTACTAGAAAATGCAGATCTAGACTTAAGATGACAATGAAGCAATTCCTAATTCCTTTAAATACTTGTTCTTATTCCTTACTTTTATTAACGCAAAAGAAAACACAAGTTGTCCATATTCTAGAGGTATGCAGGGAACTGCTTTTTAATCCTACTCCCACCTGCTCACAGCTCGGCTGTCCATTATTTTTTATTGTACTTGCATGTGTTATTATCTGATAGACTTGGTTTTATTTCCCAAAATATAAATAAATGTCATTTAAAACCGCACTGACCTAGACCAGGATAAAGCTTGCGCTGCGTTAGCACCCAATACCCTCGCATTAAAAAAACACACTCTGAACTGACCCTTCCTTGTCAATCCATGACTTTTTGTTGGTTCCAACAGGATCTCTGTCCTGAGGCGTATTTACCCTTAACCTGCAATGTTTACAGTATACTTCAAACCTCCCTATGGGCCAAATGTCCTGTATTTGCTGTAATGCAGACTACATTCTGAATTAGGCATAGAGATCTAATTTGGCATTTTCGAAGCTACTCTGTACAGTGCAGCCATGTCAGGTTCATACAGCAAAGAGTCATCTGATGACTGGGGATAACTGATTAAACATGTGAAATCATGTGTGTTTCCTGTTTGGGTGGAATGAAAAGCCACACTGGTTCTTTTGGAGAGCCATCATTTAGAATGGAAAAGAGAACAGAAAGAAAAGATCATACTTATTTTGCTTGTCTCGAAGATTGACCGAAGCCCCACAATTTAAAAGTTGCTGGCAAGCTCGGGTATGACCCATGTGTGCTGCTATCATTAAGGGAGAACGTCCATCCTGATGAAAATACAACATTTTGAGATAAATCACATAAATATTTACATCTGTATAAATTTCTGGATTAAACTGGAATTTAAAAAAATGTAACAAAACTTTTCTTACTAGGAAAGGTTCTATATAAATATTACCATGTTTATTTTTTGTTTTGACAGCAATTATCATTGATCAAATATCAATTACCATCGTAAAACAGACACTGCAAACAAAAGTGGATGTCTCCTGGCTTACATTAATTACTGATAATCTAACAGTGTATCTTCATTATAAGGATGTGGACAAATGTAAATAGATTCAAGCAGCCATCTGCCTACAGGTGTTTGATAATAAGGTGTGGCAATTATCTTCTATATACACAGAGCTTCTGGGTCAGGGAAGATGACTGTGCAAGTACAGTGGAATTGTTCTTGCTAAGGAAATGGCCAGTTCCTGGTGTAATTATTGCTGCACTGAGTGATGTCAGGTAGTGAAGTTAGTGAAGTGCTTAAGCACACAGATCCAAGTTTTGTTCTTACCTTGTCAACAGCACTGACAGCTGCTCCGCTGCCACACAGCATTTTGATTATTGTAGTGTGACCTGCATAAGCTGAATAAACAAGCTAATATTAACATCATGTGGGTTCCACTCATACCATGCTGAGTGTATATAAATGTTTACCATGACCAGTAATCATAAACAATTTGATTACATATCAGGGAAACATCAACAAATATTGGCTCATGCTGGAAATTGAGTAGGTTTTTGAATAACTGAAAATACATTTGTTACAATATACATGACAAAAGAACTATGAATGCAATGCCATTTAAAACTGTTAAAGTCGTCTGTGAATATGAATCAAACACGAGACACTGATAATTCAACAGGAAATCAACCAATATGTGATTGATTATGTGATCCCAGACTAGGCAAACTGAAATCCTTTTGCATGTTGCCTTCCCTATTGAGTTCTGTTGTTGGTTAAAATTAATTTTTTTTCATATTTTATCATTAAATTCATGTAAGATTATAACATGAATGTCAACCATTAAACACATCCAAACAATGACCAAAAGCATCCAGCAGATGTATTAAATGCTTTGACTGATACTGAACAGCAGTTTTCATTATCATAATATAAATACATTCCAATTACGAATAATTGAATAAAGAAGTTCATACATGGATAAGGCAGACTGTAATGTTTCATTTGGTGTGTAAAACTTCGCCACAGTAATTCGGAGGGAGCAAGCATTCATTAATGTGCCCAGTGGAGATTGAGTATATGTGGCACCATCCACGAGACCACTGAACACCTGTTTTTGCTGGTCATGTACTGCTTATAGATTAAATCTGTAAATCACATGGGGAACA
>CM074950.1:12331452-12373611 GCA_037577455.1 Pangasius macronema | reverse complement strand
TTTAATTTCATTATTTCTGAAGGCATCTTTGCTCTACAGCATTTCTTTGTACATGCCTAAGACTTTTGCACAGTACTGTGTACATATACTTCCGGACCTGACTGTATATGAAGTGAAGTGAAGTGAAGTGAAGCCAGGTGTGGTGACCCATACTATATCTGTGTGTGTGTGTGTGTGTGTGTGTGTGTGTGTGTGTGTGTGTGTGTGTGTGTAAACCATAAGTCAGTGCGTCCGGTAGGTGGCGGTAATGCGTCGGATGTGGATGCTGATATCAAGCCAAAGAAGAACTGGGATTTCACACATTCATTGTATTTTTCTCCCTGTGCTTTTATTTGTGACTCCAAAATGGCAAAAACGCGCAAAATATAGTGAATAGGATGTGGTTTCGGACACACTTTAAATTTACTTTAAAGAACACTTTATTTTAAGGAAATGTGAATAAAATCAAATCTAACGTCTTTATCCATTTTGCAGGTTTTGTGGATCTGTGGTAGTGCCTCAGTAATCCAGGTCCTTAAGCACCTCATGTGTCTGTACTTTAGTTATGAAAGGCTTGTGTTCTGTACAGATGCAAAAAAGAAAATGTCCTGAGCATTGTGGAGCAGGATATTTAAGATAGTCTGGGTTATTATTATTATTATTATTATTATTATCCTCCCTACACAGGGAGCCTGGAGGCTATCACAGGGCACAATCACACACCCATTCACTCAATACAGACAATTTGGAAATGCCTACACTCAGCCTACACTGCAGGTCTTTGGACTGGGGGGAGGAAACCAGAGAACCCGGAGGAAACCCCAAAGCACGGGGAGAATACGCAAACTCCATACACACAGGGCAGGGGCAGGATTCGAACCTCCAACCCCGGAGGTGCGAGACGACAATACTAACCACTAAGCCATCATCATCATTTTCTTCTTCTGTTTTTTTTTTTTTTTCATTTATATTCTATATGTTTGTGGTGCCTGTAATACTGCAGTGTTGTTGTTCCCTGCACTGACTTTATCTTACTCCCGCTGTCATATCTGGAAATATAAGCACAAAGTTGATTTCTTGTGTAATTTGTTACATGTAAGATCATTTGTTTTTGTTTTTGTTTTTAAGTGGATGCTGGAGTTAGATGACACACAACAGTCTAACAGAGCTGACTGAAGGCCCAAGAGACTGAGAGAGTTGACTGGTACCAAGTGATGGTCATGGCAGCGAAGATGAAAAATACTAACACTATCAAGCTCATAAATAATTTGAGCAATACAGAGCTAAAATAATATGTCCCAATACAGAGATAAGATGTCCTTAAAAATCTAATAGAAATTAATGCTGCTCTTTAATTAAAGTCAAGGTCAAAGAACTTACAAAAAAAAGTTCATAGAATGTAGAATAAGCATCTGACAGGTGTTAAAAGGTTGTATAGAGGAGAACAGCAGGCAGGCCTGAGAGTACTTCAGGGACTTCAGAGTTACACTGCTGCTACTGACGTTTGAGGTGTTACTGACCGTTGGAACCATTTCTACCGATTTTATTCAAATACTTGTTACAGAAACACCAATTACAGTGTAATCGAACCTTTAGTTAATGTACATTTAATCTTATATTCTTCTTATTTATAAAACCATGTGTCAGTTATTACCATCTCTGCATGTAGTTCTTTGTACATAACAGCTCTGAGGCATCTACACTCCTGATTAGTAAAAATTAGTAAAAAGTAGTAAGCTTTTAATGGTCTTAACAACAAATCATTGGACAGGAAATTAGCAAGAATTAAACAAATAGCTTTTCCCTGAAGATATTTTTGGAAAACTTTTGTACACCCAGACATGTGTTAGTTTGAATTTTACATCAATGATTTTTACCTTTGCATACAAGAAGTCTATATAAGTGAATTTCTGTTTCTAGCTTTTCCCCAAATAGTTCACTGCAGTAAACGAGCAAATGGTGGCGCAGGAGCTCTCCTGAGTGCATTTATTTAATTCTTGCTAATTTCCTGACCAATGATTGCCCACGAGTGTATATTGCTTGATGAGAATACAGAGCAAGAACCCTGAGATCGCTCCTCAATACAGAATCTGTCCAGATCCTCCAAGGTCCTCTGTCCTTCTCTTTTGACCTCTCTTGTGACCACTTCAGCTCACCTCACATGTTTTTAATAAGGTTAAGTCAGTGGACTGGGATATCCATAACAAAAGCTTTGTGTGGAGTAGGACACATGCTTTGGATCATCATCCTGCTAGAAGATCCAACCACAACTCAGATGCAACTTCTTGGCAATGGCATCCAGATTTTCGATTAAAACCTGCTGGTACTCCGTGACGCTGGCAGGTATTCAGCAAAGTTCCCAGGGCCTTTGGAGGAAGAAGAGCTCCACATTATCACAGATCCTCCACCATACTTAATACTGGAGATGAGGTTCTTTTCTGTATAGCCTCCCTTCTTTTTACACCAAACCCACCATGAGGATTTGCTTCCAGAAAAAATAAAAGGTTTTGCCACTCTAATCATCCTCCTGACTGTGCATGGGGGCAAAATGTAATTGCGTACTCATCCAGGAACTTCACTTTTAAATATCTTAATTATTGCTCTAACAGTGGCTACTGTTTTTTTTTTCATGCATGTCATTGTTTTACAGCAGTTGCCTGATTTATGAAGATTTATGACGATTTCTTTTGTGTATTTACACCCCAGCGAAAAGTCATGGATGAGTTCCTAAACACTCAGACATTTTTTGGCCCATCTTTACCATGGGTGCCAATAATTCTGGAGCCGATGGTATATAAGAATCATAGAGTGTATATAAAGTTGGTGGCCTACTTACCCCCGCCGGCCTGGAGGAACTGAAATGACCTCCCTAATCCTGCTTGGTTCCCCTGCTGTGCTGATTTCCGCTGTGTGGTTTGGATGTAGGCCATTACTTTAATCAGGGGTATTTGTTTCTTCAGTGGTTTGTTCTTATGTTTACTGAGGGGAACAAACCTGGAACTAACTTATCCCAAATGTAGAGCCACAGACAGAGCCAAGTGAACGGTGAGAGCAGAATATGGATAATAAAGACAGAAATAGTAAATAGTTGCATGTGTTTTATTACAGCTAAACCACTCTCTACATAAACAATTAACATTCATTAGGTAAACAACGTATCCCAAATCAAATAATAAATAATTTGATGTTTTGTACAAACTGATAGTGGCTTGATATACATAATGATTTCTTTCATGATAAAAATAATACAAGAATTTAAGGCAGAGAGATCTCATGCACACCAGTCTTACCAGTACAGCTAAAACGGGCTAAGTTGCTTCTCTAGTGGTAGGATTCTGTCTGGAAACCGGGAAATGCTTTAAGTGTCAGTCGAGTACGGCACTGTGTGCCAATTCTTTAGAGAAAAAAAAAAAAATGAAACGACAGTGCTTCTATACCTGAATCTAGATATGGACTACTTCATTTTCATGGCTTAAGTTCAGTGTAATCTAATGCCTCGCCAAAATGAATTTTCCAGTGCAGACTTTTCTCATGAAGAAGATCTGTCATGGTCAAGTCATGGTCCCTCAGTGCACAACTGTTTATTAATTTAATGAGTTTGATTAGCATGTGCTACCTGTATAAATGTTGGCCTATATGAAATAGTAGATAGTGTCTACGTTGTGATGAAAGCTTCCATTCATACAGGTAGTAATGGCTGTGCAGAATGAGTCAACGGCTAGAGAAACTATGTGATGAGTCTCGTATCATTTCTTCAGGGGTCTTAACAATTGAGCCGGAGTTTGTCCACACTCAGCTGGCTTTCATTGTTTAAGTGTTTAATTGCAATGAAATAGTCAAATCTGACAACACCATAAATTCTGGAGATGGAATTAATGTACAGAACAGACATAAATCAATATGACAGAACAAGGAACACAAAGACGAATAACAAGATGCTTGTTACAATGCAAAGCATGTGACAAGGGCTCTTTAAATAATTAATATTGAAATAAATGTACGATGACAGTAAAGCATAATTGTCAAACAAATACTAAAAATATATAGATTAAAAATAAATAAATTCAGATTTTTTTTTTTTTTTTTTTTTTAAACAAAGAGTGAGGGGAGGAGGTGGCAAGGATGATGTGGCTGTGATCTCACCAGGGAAAAAAAAAACATTTAAATAAAACTCAAAGGTCACTTAAAAGGATAGTTAAGCATTCTGACAATTAAACCCTTCTTTCCACAGGGACAAATGAAGGTGAATGCCAGTATGCAGAAACCTATTTTTAGATTCCTGCATGCCAAAGGAAGATCTACAGGACCGGTGATATAACAAGGCACAACACTTTCACAACAATGCTTTGAAAAGGAATCTCTGCTAAGCCAATAAAATCTTTTTCTTTTTTTTACAAGTGTGCACCAGACTTCGAAAAAGTTGATTTGGTTGAAAATAGGTCCAAAGATCGAGTTCTTATGTACATGTAGATCATAGATCCAAATATTAATAAAGAACAGTGTTTTTCTATTGGCTAAAAAAAAAAAAAAAAAATCATCTGTAAATTTCCTCTCAAGCTGTTATGACCCGATCGTCAAAGTATATACTGATGATACAGATATTTATAAGTAACAAAATATATTAATCGTCAAAATGTCAATCTATCCCTTCAAAGAGATGATTATCACAGTCCTGAAAGGTTGACGGTGTAGAAGAGTAGCACATGACACAGCGTTTGAACAGAACTCAGTGCAGGAAACAGCAGGTACCAGCACAGAAGGCGATGTGTGTTAAACCACTTCCTGGTACCCGTGTCATTGCTCTTAAACTCTGCTCACTGTAATACAGCGTTTTTCAGTCTAATCAACACAGACAACACCTTTAACAACATTCCTGTTTCCCAATGTCTGCCTCGTGACGGGTTGAATTACGATCTAATTTCACTGTTTTGTAAAAACTGAAGGTGGACAGACCACTAGACCTCAATTAGTCTTCTGTTATAACATTTTTTTTTTTTTTCAGAATTAAATTTGTGTTTGAGTCTACCGTGTAGTACCTGTTACAAGACGTCGATGTACTGCACGTCTAAATATACTTCTTAGGTTAACTGATTCACTTCATAAAATGCATCACACTATAGTACCAAACCTTCAATTACGTTTCTCCCCAGTTGATAAATTACTCGTAGCAAACTACTTAGCCTCAAATAATCAGCATAATAATTAACATTTAGTTCCATAAGTTGGGAGATGTGTGCAACATGATCTCTGCATAAATATCTGGTTTTTTTTTTTTTGAGAGAGAAAGAAAGCGTATGAAATAACTCTCGATCTACCTCCATTTACGTTTCGACCTTATTCAGGTGTCTGCCGTTCTGAGCGTGCCTCATGGCTAGATCCTGTAATGGCATCAGGAAATGCTTTTATACAGCATACAAACTACATAACTTAAAAGCATCATAAATTACCTGCACAACAAAGTGTCATTAAATAACATACTGACCCCTCAAGAAAAGATCAAAATGACTGGGACTGAAAGAAGTGTTTGAGGTGAAATAAAATAGCAAAAAAGAGTATAAAAGATACAGAATAAGTTTAAGTCAAGGGACAGCACATGGAGAAGTGAAAAAACACCTTCAGTATTCACACAAAAAATATGAACTGAAGTCACTCACTGGGCAGGCAGCGTCCTATTGTTTATATACAAAAGTAAAACTGAAAATAGATATTTCTTCTCTGTACAGCGTTTTCTTTTTCTTCTTCTTCTTCTTCTTTTTTTTTACAAAGGTATTTGTCCTCATTTTTTTCCCCCCAACCCTCTTTTCCTTCTGCCTCATTCATCCCTAAATCCTCCTGAAGTGCACCAGGCTTCTCCTGCCTCCCACGGATGGTGCCGAGAGCCCGTCATGCCAGTCTTTGGGTTGCGGCGCCTGTGTGCTCAATCGAGTGAGATGACGTCGGGGATGGAGCCGTATATGACCGAGGCAGCTGTGTCTGACCGTGAGCGGGACACACTGCTGTGCCCATGGCTGTCCCGCAGGCTGTTACTGCTGCTCGCGCTGCCATTGGGTGGTGCCAGTGAACTGCTTGGTGCCGTGCCTGCTTGCTCCAGGTACAGCTGTGAGGAGTTATAGGGCAAGAAGCGGAGGAGCTCGTGATCTTCTGATGTTGACGCCGAGGCAGATGCTGCGGCTGCTGCTGCCATGACCATGTTGTAATGCTGGTGGTGGGAAAACAGGAAGAGAGAAGTTCAGCTACTGGGTAGCACTTTTCTCCGTTTCACTGGTTTTAATAATGTTAGTGTTTCTCTAACTTTCTAACTCGTATACAAGGACTCCTTCAGTGGACATGCTACAATGATTTAAGGCTAATAGTAAATAAAAACATTATTTAACAAAGAAAGCATGTAGTATTTCCATTCCACGTTTATGGAAGGAGTCTGCAGTGTCTGGGTTTTCTTCCCACCACAGGAAAGTCTTCAAGTGTCGGGAAAGATCCAAAGAGTCTTTGTACTGTACGATCTAAAAAAAACAGAATAATTGAAACACGTTCCTTTTTTTCAGACTAGTGAGGGAATGACTTTGTATAGCTGCTATAACATAAGAACAGGAACTAACTTGTCTTGTGGTTGTTGCAAAATATTAAACAACTATAAATGAATTAAAGAGGATTACATGTTTCTCATTAAATACATTTTTTTTAAATGTAATCATTGGCAAACCGCTGTGGTATAAGAGGAATTAAAACACTCTGAGACTTGCTGTTATTAGAAATGAACTTCAGGGTGATATCGCACCACCTTGTCCGTGATGATCACATAACAGCATGCCCCATCGTGTTTTATTCCTTACATCTCAAACAACTCAACAGAAGCCCCCTGCAGTACACCACTGATTCCTAGATGAAGCATGCAAACACAAAAAATTGTGTAAGGTTCCCTTACAGCTAAGCTTTAGAGCACAGGTCAGATTCAGAGCTTACCGGATGATTTTCGCCTGGTAAAAATGAAAAGAAATTCAGATCTGTGGAACAAAAACAAAGAATATAAACAATATTACAAATACCAGAAGAAATCATACACAAGTCTGAGTAGCTACCTAACCATAAGATTCTATATAATAAGGCAGAACAACGTGGAAGATCACCAAGCAGCATTTACTGGGAACACAAATCGTCCATAAGCCCCAGACACCCTACGAAAACTGGAGTATGGACTGTCCAGTGAACCGCACACTATTATCACCGCCATCAGGACTTACTCTCCTCCACCTCGGGGAATGTAGTTGGTCTCCACTGCTGGCATGCTCGGCGCACGCGTCACTGGCGATGCCTGATGGTGAAGATTCAACACCCTGTTGGGACAGAAATTCAGTAATTGTACAGTTGTACAGAGGAGGTTCACACAGTTTATATCCATGTCACCATTTAAATGTCTCATCATTCAGTAACAGTAAACGTGTGCATTGTAATGAAGACTAACCCTTTAGTAACTGGCGGTGAGGTGGGCGAAAGGGATGGACAGGCTCGTTTAGGAGGAGGCTCGTCATCATTATCATCATCCGAGGAGCTGTCCAGTGTAAGGTCAATCACTTCCACTTTTTTATTGTTGCTACTGCTGGTGTGGGATGAACTGTTTTTGTGCTCAGACAGCACTGGTCGACATGAACCTGTTCCAAAAACAGACCAAAAAAGAATGAACAAGATTAATATAGATTCTAGTAAGAAAAGCGAAGTAATATCTTTACTTGTACATGCGTGTCCTTCAGTGCTGCACACTTTCATCTCAACATTTGGGGTTTAACTAATATTTATCTTGACATATTGACTCAGATTGCTACAGGTGTTCATTTATTTAAAACCTACAGTATTTCAGGAAGAGCCAGAAGTGTACAGTTAACTTTATAAATGAGTAAAGCAATAAAGACAATATATACATGCTGCCATGTTGACTCAATGATAAAGTAACTAGAAGCAATCGTCTTTGTGTCCTCTAGAGGGGAAGAAAGGGAGCGTTAGCAGTGCATACCCTCTAAACCGTTGGAGGAAGCAGATACCTCCTGCACCACCTTTTTGGATATCATAGGTGCCCAGCTACCATCCTCCTTAAACTGGATCTCATCGCAGTCTACACAGCTGTTTAAGATCTCCATAAACAACCTGCACACAACACCACAATCAGCTTCCTTTATAACCCCTATTTACAGGGCAAGTCTCAACAGATCCAGAAGTTAAGACAAACAGTAACTGACGCAAACGAATGACATACAATACTTCTATAAAACATATAAATCCAAATATTAAGACAGACAAAATGTCTGGTTATATTTCTCAAAAGGAATATCCAGTAATTATTACTCAGGTTTTGGCTTAAGTGGATTAACAGGGAAAAAAAACCCTAACGCTGTGATTCTGAGCAAGAGATTACACACAAATGAGTTTGGTGCGTTTACAGTTTCAACGGCCACACACTAAGAGGAGAGATTAGTAACGGAGCACTGACCCGTCTATGATGAGGTGTTCATACGGGGCCTTCTTGTCACAGACTGGACACACCCAGGTGGGTTTTTTCTCGTTCATTTGGATGTAGAGCGTTGCGTCAAAGCACTGCAGGTGTGAGCAGGTGAGCGCTCGGCACGGAACCATCAGCCGCATCTTCCCCAGCTGTCACACGCATTCACACACGTACACAAGCAGAATCAAATCATAGCAGCATTATAGTCATTTGTTCCTTAATGTTTAAGAAGTCTGTACTGTGTTACTGTTGCACAATCAGCTAAAAACTGCAGAAGGTAGGGCTGTTTCAACCTTAAGGCTCTGACAGGGGCAGAAGCTTATCCACCATTATCCAACAGTTAGCAGTGAAAGCTTTTACAGGTGTTTATCTGCATATCAGTGTAACTAAAACAGAGAGAGCAAGCATACCGGACAGAGAAGGGAGACTCTCAGACTAGTGGTAGCAATCTCACTGTCAGGGTCAGCCGTCAACTTCTCTTTGACTGTTGAAATTTAAAGAGAGATTTATGATTAACAATTTAACACGATGAATACAAATATACTAACATAGCGTCAAAATGGTATGTCCATTACTGGACTCACTGAGTGCTCTTGAGTGGTCTGGGTTCCTGATGCCTTTCGACCGTAGTCTCTGGAGCAATACCGAAGAGGACTGCTGTCGGACGAGGTACACTGCCATGGAATAACTCTAAACAAACCACAGATGACACCTCTTTGAGATACGGATTCAGAGATTTCTCTGCATAGAATGAAATAACGCAATGCCGGCTGGTAGCACCCGCTCCGCCGCTGTCTCGTTACTCACCCTGCCGATTTCTGATGTCCAAGATACCACAATAGTGTTGGGGACTGTTGTGGATAAACGGACCAGAGAGGTAATGTTGATGGGTCTGCTTGGTCTTTTTGGCTCTACTCCATTTTTAGTTGGAGGAAGATAGCCCTGAGGACAATCAGAAAAATAACACCTTCATGACAAAACACAAATGGAAACGGTATATACCTGCACCAAGGCAAAACCTTTTTTCAGTTCTTTTAAATAATCTAATCAAATGTGTCATTCACTGGGTGAAGAGCCAATAAGTATTTGGTGCTACATCAAAACTCTTCTGAGCCTCAATTAAGAACATTTTGCCCTTGAATTTATAAGTGGAATTTCAAGCTCGGCTTCCATCACAAGTCTTTTTCAGACGTGATTTTGACAAGCTCAGACTCACGGGGAGGTTACAGGGCTTTCCATTCACTTTCACGCAGAGGTTGGATGGGAAATGGTCTTCCTGAGGACAACTCGTCTCTGATAAGCAAAACCTGCAAAAAAAAAAGATAAAGCAGATAGGAGCTTCGCGTGATGTTGTGGGGCCAACTGAGAAATGTGTGGGAACGATCTTGACTGGCCCACAGAAACCCAAACAGAGAAAGCACTGGAATGTAATAACAAACTAAGCAATTAGGAACAAATAGGAAACAAGCTGTACTTTTCATGTGTACTCTACAGCTAAAAGAAAAAGGGAGCTGTGTGTGCTCTTTTTTTTTTAAATCGCATTCTTCTCATTCGAAGTTTCTCAATAAAAATGATGCAATTCATATATCAGGGTTTATAATAAAAAGACTACCTTTAGTAATTCTCTTTTAGGTTTCACTCTGAATGAAAAAGGTCATCATACCTTAACTGAACTTGTACTGAAAAGTCACATTTGGTCCCAGAGATGTCCCTATGAAAAAGAGAAGCGGAAGGAGTGAGAGAGAGGCAGTGCACCACACCCGACATTCTAAAGCACAGACAAAGCATGTTCGAGACAGCTAAAACTTTGAGGGACGGGTATTGCAGCAGCAGCCAGTCGCCGCTGACAGGCTAAGTAGTGGTGCGGAATTTTCCATAGCAATTTNATTTATGATGGTTTATTTTGCTCAAAGATGGTGAATGGTAACATAAACGCATGTGGATACGGTCAACAGAAAGTGAGCGTCCCATCTGCTCACCCCCTCTCTCCACTGCTGTGTGAGAAAACTGAGGTAAATGCTCACTTAAGCCCATGTTATCTACCCTCTACCCGGAAGTGATAAGAAAATTTCAAAATAAAAGACACCAGACATTTCCTGCACCTTCAGGTATATTTACAAAAAAATAAATAAATTTTTTTAAAAATAATAATCTTAAAAAAACATTACTACTTGCCCAACCAAGTGTGCAAATTTCCCATTAACTTTATCCAACTATTATTATCCTGCTGATTTGCAAACTTGATCTGCATCATGGTTACTAACCACGGTAAACAAATCAGCACTCTTCCCCCATACTTACATTGAACTGCTGATCTGTTGGACTTGCTGTGGCGTCAAAGCAAACGCAAAACATGTTTCCTGAAACCTCTGATTGTTGTCTGAGGCTGGAACAACAACAGCGTGCAAGAGAATTAGGGAAAAACATCATGAAAACAAAAACGGCAGCTGATGTGTGAAGAGTAGTATATTTTATAATGGTTGTTAGTTTTTTATAGTTATGTGGGGAAGTTCTTAGAAGCTTCTTAGAACATTTTTAACATTTTTTTTTCCCCCACCAAGATTACAAACACAAGAACCGATTTACTGATTCTCTTCTGTGGCATACCACTCTAAATGCAATTCAAACTGTACATGTCCAAAAAGAACTTACTCAATTTAATCTGCTTATAGTAAGGAAGAACTTGAAGGAAAGAGAGACAGAGAGAAAATTATTCATTCATACATTCATTCATTAGAGACTAAAATGTTCAATTTTTATTCCATTATTCTCAAGCATTTATTTGCAGCCCGAGGTGTCGCAAATGCACGTTTGTAAAATGGTACTTCTTCCTGGTTATACAAATAAAGTGGGGCTAGAGATACTGTGGACCCATAGACGCGGACGAAATCGTTGTGCTGAATGTCTCAGGCTGGACTTTCTTTTGTACTAGAACAGCAGTCCAATATCTCAAACTGAGACGCCACAGGATATTGCGTTAAACTGTTATCTCTGTTAAAAACAGGCTTAATATTTTTTACAGTAAATCCTTAGCATTTGAAAAGTTACAGTAATACATAGGAAATGTTTTGTTGTCCTGTAAAGAATGGTAAAGGTTCCAAAACCTTTTTAAAACTTTTCCAAACTGGAGCCTCTACGTGGCAGGAGCGCAAATGATTTAGAAGGCTTGTTTGCGCTTCCTTTGTAGTGTGTGTTTTCCCTAGCTGGACCACAGGAACTTCCACAAACTAAATTTTCACAGCCATGTGATTATGAAGTGCCAAAAAAATGTCCTACTGCTTAAATTTCTATAGCTGAATTTATTTCAAATTTTAAAGAGGGAAATTCACACTCAACATCAGACATACTACATCATGAATTCAAGTTCAGGTGAATATGATGTAGTTCTGTAGGTCAGTAAATGTACTTTTACAGAAAGGTAAACAACATGGCTGAGTATTGTGTAACATAAGTTGTTTTTAGAGACTTGTGTCCGATCAAAGTCAAGTACATTACAGTACTCTAAGTACCGACGCCAATACGGTGCAGTTGGAACAAAGAACTTTTAAGGCTCAAACATTTGTGATGCCAACATTCACTCACTGCAATAAGATATCTTTTGCCCATCTCTTCCCACATGCACACTAACTGAGGCTCACTAAAAGGGGGAGCTTGCGAGTGGACTCAAATATGTACAACACCTTCTTTCCAAATGATACTGCCTCCATTATTTTTAGCAACAGCTATCTATAGCCTCAGTGGAACGTATCCAACTTGATAAGCTATAAATCATTTCAAGAGCACCTTGATGTCAGTGTCACCAAGTAGAAAGAACCAGCTGGGTCCAGAATGGGGAAAACTCACTTACCCAGGCTGGTGGGCTTGATCAGTTCATCCAGGACGTCGTAGAAAGGAAGCCTCTGAAGCTTGACGTCTGGATGGACCGGATGCAGGGCTGAAGGAAGGTGTGGAAGGCCCAGCTCGTGCTTGGGCCCCAGGAGAGAGACAGGCAGCAGAGGCGAAGGTGCGCCGTGGCTGTCAAACCCGAGCTGGGTGAGGCTGGCAGGCAAACCTGCAGAAGCTACACCCGTTGTGGAGTGGACCCCGGGGAGAGAGAGGTCTGTCGGGGACACCATTTTTGTGGGGAAACGGCGGCGGTACAGCTCCTTGATCTTCATCTGTACAGCAGGGCTGCAGCCAGCCTTCAGCAAGTGGAGTGCTTTGGTCAATAGTTCGTGCTTTCTCCCGTGCTTATTGCGACCAGCGTATCCTAGAAGTACTTGCAGTTCAGAGACACGGAGGCTCATCACCATTTGCTGTCACGCCAAAGGAGAAAGGGTGAAAAAAAAAAAGATCAACTTTACTGCAGAAACTACTGCACCAGAAAACAAATAAATGACAAAAACTGGTTTGGGCTTCAGCTCAGTCGTGAGTTATAATGTATAAAAATGTATATGCCAAAACTTTAACAAGCCAATCTTGTAGATATGGTTAAATGTACGTCTAAATATGACAAGGGTCAATGAGTAAATGGGTTATGTGACCGGAGTTTACCCTGCTTCACAGCTTCATCTCAGTTTATCTTTCAGGCATATTATAAGGCAGAAGATATTCTATCCCAGTGATACCGGCACAGATTGCTTAAGTCACATTAATAACTACATAAAAATATTCAAACATAAGACAAATTCCTTTTCATAAACACTTCGAACACCAGAAAAAATAGTAAGACATTTTCTTGTGAGAAAATGCAGTTCTTTTACTGATCTTAAATCATTATTTCAGAGTTAACCAAACATCACTAAAGCACGTACAATTCTTGGGCATTTGAACTAAACGGCCTACCACCCAACATTTGGTTTCTATTAAAACTGGTCCAGGAGAGAGGGGAGATTGTGAGATACTGGGGGAGGGGAAGACTGAATCTAAACTTGAACCGGCGAGCTTTCATAACAAAAGCGGTGAAGCAAAGCTCCAATGAAAACAAAGAACTGCAGACCTTAGCAGCTCACATTTCTCCATCTTTGTGACCACGCTCTTCTTGCCAGCTTATTGCCAGCTGGACTGTTCATGTAAACATTGACACAAACATATTTTTATTAAACCTGCCCATCCCCCACAAGCACAAATATACTGTCTAAGAAAGGAAGGCCAAGCTCAGACTCTCTTCCTCTAATGGCACAAACCAACGTCTTAAGAAAAGAAGCAGGAGGCACGAGTTACACGCCCATCTGTATCTGTAAACTCAGTTGACTGTAGACCCAATTCAGAAGATACTCCATGTTTAGGAGTTGTGGCAGTTGCTGAGGCAGTTCCTCAACAAGTGCATCTCTTATAACTCTTCCACATAATGTAGATGTAGGGTCCTTTCATTTTTCCCCATATACACTGAAAATGACACAAAACTGTAACCAAGCCTAACTCTAAAAAGACTTTCTGATGAGGCTCAGGTCCTTTAATGTTTGCACAAAATGTTCGAGCTCTTCTACAGGTCTGTGGTAGCCAGTGCAGACTTCTCTACAGCAGTATGATGAGGAGGTGGCATCAGAGATGGAGATACCAAAAAAAACCAAAAAAAACCTCAGCAAACTGATCAAGAAGGCTGACTCGGTCTTGGGCTGCTCTCTGGATTGTTCCGAGGTGGCGTGGAAAAGAGGACACTCAATAAACTCACAGCCATTCTGGACAATAAACAGCGTCCCCTCCGTGACCTACTGGTTAAACGGCGGCGCTCCGCTTCAGCAGAAAGGAGCGGTACAGGAGGTCGTTTGTACTGACAGCAATCACGCTGTACAACAGCTCATCACTTCGCACTGAGTCAGTCTCAGGATAAGCTCACTGAACTTTACCACCTCCCACTATTCATTTCCATATGCACTGCCACTTTAAACCTATTCATTTTTCCCTTTTCTCATATTTACCCTATACAATCACTGCATACCCCTGTCCATTTTATCGCTGTTTATGTTTACTCTGTTGACAATACTTGCACTGCACTGCCACTTTAACTCCATTCAAGTCTGCTGCTTATGTCTACAATGTTTACGCACTATTGCTCTATATCACTTACACTGTATGTGTTTTTTTATACATATTTATTCTTATTTTGTTTCATTTCTAATATTAAATTAGTTTCAGTATACTTCTAACTCTCCGTGCTGCTGTAATAGGTGAATTTCCCTCTCCGATGAATAAAGTGATCAATCCATCTATCTGTCTGTCCACGGTCCATTATCTATTAAACATTCACAGTCTATTAGAAAGTAGGTGTTGAGGCACCACTAGCCGGTGTAACCCTTTCATAACATATTCAAGAAACAAAGAAAAAAATCTGTATCTTTACTTTCAACTGTGGAGTCATCTTGCAACCAGAAACCTCAGTGGAAACATGCCCCCTTTTTTTTCTTCTCTTTTTTCTAGAGACCATATAAATCAGATTATATGTGTAAAATGGTCACAGCAGAGCAACTTAAATTCGATAACCAGTGAGCTGCTTTCTCCAAAAGTAAATCTAGCTTACTTACATACAAATTAGACAATGGATCTCATTTACCAATCTTTTAGTAAATGTGTGTGTGTAAATGTTTTCTTACGGCAAACCGAACAAAATCCTTAACAAACCAAAACCAAAACCAAAACAAAACACGAGTCTTTCAGTAAGGCTGATTTTCTTCATACTCACATGGACATCGATAAACGCCAATCACCCATAAACTTCCAAACGTTTGTGGAACAGATGATTTACATTTACTGATGCTCACAAAACTCCAGAAAATGACAGGGAGATCATGAAAGCATCAAAATAACTCGAAAGTAACCAGTGAAAGCTGCTGATATAATCTTCAAATCGCAATTTGAATTGGCACGAATGTGCAAGCCATGTGGCTTAACCTTGCAAAACTGAATCTGCAAATCTGAAATGAGAAATCTGTGTACTAGTCACATCAAAAGACTTAAGAGACCATAAGCAAGTAGTTAAGCAAAAAAAAAATAGCCATCTGCTCTTAGTAAATGTGAAGAGAAGGAGAGAAAATAAAAACAGGTCAGCTACTGTACTGTGGTAACAACAGAATATAACATCGCTTGTGTTTGTTTCAACTATCAGCTGGGACTTTGACATATCCTCACAATTTCTAAAATGCAATCACACATTCAGATTCTGCTGAATCCCTAAGAGCCACTGCGATCTTGGCATTTACCTCCATAAGGAAAAGCATTTTCTCTACTGTTCCAATCTAAGCCTATTTGTACTTTCATAGGAAAAAAGCTAGTGTGTGGAGGATTTTCAGCTAACAAATGAAAACAAAACAAACAAAAAAAAGGTGAGGGTAGGAAGATTACTCGAACACATGATGGTCCTGAGATGCTGGGAATCACAATGTCAATCCTGTAATAGTAATCTGTAGCGATTCAGTCAGAGCTGTCAGGTTTAAACTGCCGAACAGGTTTGAGCTTTTACGATTACATGTCACGTGGCAGCTCAGATACATGCCTGAAAATAGTACGGCCAAAGAACCGTTCCCAAATATGCAGTACAACACAAAACCGCAGAAATCATTACATAGAAGGCTTCTTCCCTTCAACTGTCTTTTTGCAAGATAGCTGACGATAATGAGCCTCAAAGATGTAGGAACTCCACAGACAATTTCTCCCAACCTTCAGAATAATCTTCGACGTAGAGAAAGACGCAGCACAACCCACGTTACAAAACGCTCTTCCTCGAGCAGCTTACAATCACATATTATTGCCAGAAAGGGTGAAATTGTAAACTCTTAAGATTAGACCAAATAGCATATTTCTTACATAATATAATCCTATATAATAAAATTAAGCAAATCTCGCACAAGCAAGAGTGTGGTTGTACTGAATATCGGCATGGATCCGCGAAGGAGCCCTAACAGCCCTTTGGCTAGCTCACGATGATTTGTGCATTCCCGTTAAAGGTGAAACTGGCTTCCCTTCTTCCTTTTCATCTTCATCTGACAAGCTTTCATATTTTAGGTTAGAAGTTATATTCTACTGGAGTAACGGTTTCAGTGGGACTGTTGCTAGAAATGAAATTTTACATGATGAACACACACAGTGAAGTGATACACAGTAAATCCTCTCAGTGTGCTTATATTAAATATAGGCAATGGTTTACGCTGCCCTAAGACACACTGTGATTGACAGCTCAAAAACATGTGGTGAGAGTATTAAGTACTTAAATACTGAAGTCACATGATGTCAGAGGCATATGAATGTGAATTAGAAAAGTCTGACAGTAGGCATATTTCAGTGCAAATGTCACCTTGTGCATGTTAGACCTTGAGTTTGCAGATTCAATCCATTTTACAGCAGAATGTCTTTTACCCTGTGTGTGTGTGTGTGTGTGTGTGTGTGTGTGTGTGTGTGTAAACGCGTAACATGCAAATATCTGTACTGACCAAAAGATGAATCTGAGCATGCATTGCCACTGGCCGGTTCGTTTATCCAGTGAGCCTTTCACTCCTACGATCTGCTCAGGTTATAACTTCTACAAAATTAGGATTTACAAGCGTCTAGTTGTGGATCTCCTCTTCTACCTTTCCCGTGAGACCTACAGCTCCTTCCTGAGTACAAATATCATCTCCTTTAAGAAAATCACACGAATGAAACTTCATTTCAACATGCTGGACTAAGGGAATTGTGTGAATGCTTAAGGATATAAAGTGAATGTATGCTGTAGGCATAGTTCTGATACAGTTTGACAGTTTGACATTGCATTTACAGCTACAACACATTTACATGTTTATTTGCAGAAAAGCATCATGGGTAGCCAGTGAATTGGCTCCAGCTATCTAATTTGTGGTTTGCTGATAGCTATAAGAGGAAAGGTTAATTGCAGTGGAAAAATAATACGCTGGGAAGGACGAGAATAAACAGCTGTGAGGTATTAGTATTTACTAGGATCTGTTACTCCGTATTGACTGAATTTCACGTCTGCGTCATAGTTTGCCTGCTGCTTTTCCCTAGTACACACTTAGAAGAAAAAAAAAATACTTTGGCTAGAACATAGTTATGAGACAGGTTTAGAACATGCTGATAGTGACAAAGCCATGAAGGTGTCTACCATACAAGCATGACAAAGCTTCAGGCGTGTAAGTTGGGCTTGATCTGATTGTCACTGGAATTGCAGTAGGTCAAAATCACACTAAGAGAGAATGAAGCTGAAGATGAAAAGCGTGTTCAGTTGCAATCCTGGGGACCTTTTGCACTGCACAGTTGTGTGTTTAAACATACACGTCATAATTAGCAAATGAGGGAGTGATAATTTGTGGCTATGCCTTGCTGACACACCTCAGTTTTAGCTTAATTAATACCTTTGAGAAAGCACAAGTAACTCTGAGAAAGCCTTAGTGACTTTACTCATTCGTGCCGCCGAATCATCAATCGTGCAAACGGAGTGGGGGTCCCAACCCCCCAAGCTCAGGACGGAGGTGGGGTTGTGCGTGGAGTTTGTATGTTCTCCCCGTGCTTCGGGAGTTTCTTCCGGGTACTCCGGTTTCCTCCCCCAGTCCAAAGACATGCGCTGTTTCCAAACAGTCCACAGTGTGTGAATGTGTGTGCGATTGTGCCCTGCGACAGGTTGGCAGGATGTCCCCCGCCTTGTGCCCCGAGTTCCCTGGGATAGGCGCCAGGCTCCCCCGTGACTCTGCGTAGAATAAGCAGTACAGAAAATGGATCGATAACAAGATTTTAGTTCAACATGGGCCCTTAAACTTATACTATAAATGACTTTCAAGTAATTTGATTCACATTCTTTTCTCAGTACAGGGAGTGTGTTGAAATCATTGTATGCGACAGACAGAAATTAGAAGACAGCCTTATTGTCAGCATATTTCACATACATTCGTGAAAGGAAGCAGGGATCACTCGGTCCTGAGCAAGTAAGCGTTTTAAAGGCTTCACTCAGGGGCCAAAGAGTGTTAGCGTTTATTAAAATTCTAATAAAAAAAAATATTAGTTCGTTAAAACATTAAACAGCCGACGAAATAAATGATCTATTCCTCGTAAAGAGACTTCACTTCAATGCGATGTATAGTGAGTCGACATTAGGATGTCGAAAATCTACTATAAACCCACGGTGAGGACGTCCTGTGCGTTTGACTGCTTTTCAGCAGCCGACATTTAAAGAAGAAAAAAAGCACTCGCATTCCACAGAGCTTCAGAATGATCAGAAACGTAGATAACAGACTGCGCTCTATCAGCCGACGTCTTTCTGAAGACCTCAGAAGATTTAAACGGGAACATGCTGATAGGGACGATATTTTCAAACATCTATACCGTTTGAATATCTGATCTACAGCACAAGCCTATACACCATTGCTTTGCCGCTTGTGTCTGGATTTAGAAAACAGTCAAATGGGAAAATCATTTAATCCTTTAAAACCCCAAATAAATCTTTACAACACCTTTTAAACTAAAGCGTCTCTGCGTGTAGAATACCTGCAGTGTTTCCCACACCTCTGCACTGCACACAGGTGCATAAACTGCATTGTAGTGATTAATCCGTTATTAGAAAACAACATGCCTACATTCCAGGCATTCTGCACTGCTATTCATGCTTCAGTCAGTAAGTAGTTAGTAACGTCTAATTGTAAAGAAACTGAAACTGTGCTGCAGCAGTCTGCTCATGCTATATTCACACACACACACACACACACACACACACACACACACACACACTCATTTCCCGCACACAACTATAGCAGAGCACACGACAATGAGCAACAAAGAGGACATTCCCCAAAAATACAGTAAAGTTACTTATAAAACGGTAACATCCAGTAACTGATCTGTGCCAGAATAAAATATTTCCTACGGTCGATGAGAGATCGCTATAAATTACCACAACATAGCCAAAAATTCAAGAGCACAAAAATCACTAAAAAGTTTCCTCACTGCAATTAGAGCAGGTGGCAATCCCATTTCTACCAACTGATGCATTTTATATAGCTAATAAACAACAAAGAAAAAAAAAACAACATCCTCAACCCCTTTTCAACCCCACAGCTAGATGTGCTGCAGTTTAGCAACAAATTATGCTTTTATGTGATAACACAAATGTGCAGAAGAAGTCCAAGCACTATAACGTATATTAAATGCTAAATTAGATGTTGAATTAAGTAAGGAATAGCACACAACAGACCGTGCTGTTATACGAAAAGAACACAAGCCGGGGGGGTGTGATGCGGCACGATGCACAACCGTAGCGCGTTATTTTCATAGAACTGCACAGTCTGTCGTGTGTTATTCCACTGTAAACACACAGCCTGGGAAATTTACTTAGAAAGCGTAAACTCGTCTACACTGAAGACTTTCATGAGCTGGGAAATTTTGTTACAAAGCACATGCAACTGAGACTGCTTCCGTAAAACGTTAAATAAATGTCTCCTAACAAAAAACATCACCACAGCAACGATTATACGTTTTACTTCATTAAACAGCAAGTCCTTGTGTATGAGCTGTTACTATAGAAACAATAAGATATTAGAACGAGCACGTTAATATTAATCTGTCGTTAATGTTACAGCTGGAACTACTGCCCGAGCCGTGCTGTCATACACAAATAATGCACACCTTCCGACCAATCAGATTGGAGAACTTGCCTCCAGTGTCATGGCCTCCATCTGAGGTGTATTTCTGATCTGAGGGAAACACTGAATTGTCACAGTACTCAACTATTTATAACCTTCCATAAAAACAAAAAGCAGTACAACCAGACAAATAACAGTGTTTTTGCGATCAACATACATCACATCATCCTACAACTATTTTCATTTTAAAGCCTCTGGTGACATGGGTTCAAATATTAAAAAAAAAAAAAAAACCCTTATGATAAAAACATGTCATTTAACCAGGTAGATTTAAGAAATGCGCATTTCTTCTAACTACAATTTTATCATAACCAAAAGCAACAGTATCGCAAGAACTGCGAGAGTCAGATTGAAGAGTTATTGACAGCAACGTCTCCACTGCAACATGAACAGCTCCACGTAAGAAGAGCAAGTAGGAACGACAGGAGAGCTTCTGCAGCACTTCAGTTTCCAAACCTGGTGGAATAGGAACGAGAAGCCGAGCAGAGCAGTCGAACCAAATGCAGAAAATGGTTTGGCATCTCATACTGACCCTTAAAAGCGTGGCAGAGAGAAAAGACGAGGGCCAGCCGGGCTCTACTCTCTCCTGCACCGCCACGGAAGAAATCGCACGTACCGCAGACACGAACTCTGAATGATGTAAGGAGGTGAGAGGAGTTTAAGCTTCACCCAGAAACGTACGAGCGCGGCACAATGCGGCATGCGTAAAGCAGACATGCCTTTCATAGCAGCACATCAGCGATGCATGAACATCTGAAACGAAAGCACTGAAAGCTCCTGCTTGGTGAAGCAGATATACTGAACAGTAGATGTTATGGCATCATTTCCCATTTCATTTATGGAGTAAAATGCGTGCAGCAATTTCATAGCTTGATGAGGCCTGTTAACTGTTTTGGTTTGTTTTTGCGGCTCTAACTGCAGTGTGCACGCATTAGTATGTATTTCTAGAGGCACTGTGCTCTTGGAAAGCATCACGGTAAGACTGCGGTTTGTGTGCACTCCACTGCTACTATAGAGCATGGCATTACTACGTATGGAATCGCCGGTTTAAAAAAACCTGACCCACCATTACCACACAAACTAACTGCACTAAAATAGTGCATATAAAATGGAAACACATCTGGCTCCCGAGTGGTGCGACAGAAAAAAAAAAAAAAAAAAAGCCTTTGGTCTATCGTCAAGAGACTGTGAGCTCAAATCCAGTTGATGCCACAGCCATCCGTGGACAGGAGTCTAGAAAGCAAGACTGTACTAGCTGTGCTCTCTGGGTAGGAGGGACGGCATACTCTCTCTCCTGTCAATCACGGTGAAAACAACCAACTGTGGGTGTCTGTGAGCTCACGTATGCAGAAGACAGACAGGCAACACTTTCCTCCGAGTGTCTTACGCTGCCCTTTGACGCAACATTCGCAGTTCGTGAAGGTGCATGGGCTAGCTTCACGTGTTTCACAGGAAGCACGTATTAGCCTTCACCCTCCCTGGTTAGTAGTCGTCGTATGATAGGGGAGAGCTGGCTTGTGGGCGGGGAAGAAAAAAAAAACAAAACAATAAAACATCTAACTAGATGCAATTTGCTCATGGGTTCTCAGGCACAAAGTAGCAGGAAAGAAGTTGCATGAGGCGAATCACTACCTGAAACAAATGTGTTTCACATCCTGTGCTCATTCCCTTCAAGTGAATTAGCTTTCCCGCCAGGAGAAACGCTGCTTTGGCTTTAAAAGCAGTAGTGTAGTTGTAAGGTGTCGCCTGTATTGCTTTAGCAACAGGTCAAAAGTTGTAAATGCTATGGCTAAACCGTAAATGCTGGCACCTCTGGTGCAGTGCTGCATTGTTACCTTAGGACTTGCAACCATTAACGGACAAGTGAATTCCAGATTTTATCAAAAAACCTCAGAAGACATCATCGCAGCTCAGCAAAGTCAGAGTCCTGACCCTAGTCCCATTGATAAGAGGTGGCATGGGCCACTTAAACAAGTCAACCCCAAAGAAATGTGCACAAACTCAATGGATGGATAAAAGACTGAACAGCAGCCATGCAAATCATCCAGATTAGTTCACTGCCAACAACAAGCTCCACTATTCAGGCTACTATATACAGGCTGTTCACATTCTCCTTCCATTCGTTATTCTCCATTAACGACTCTAAAGATGGTAAAAGCCGTTTATCATCATGACTTTTGAACATCATACTTTAAGATCTATTCTGGCAGGAATCCAGATCACTCAAAATTCTGAACACACAGGACTTTAGACTTTACACATTCAGTTCCTGATTTAAAACGTCTTTATCTGGCCTGGGGGTTTTTTGCGGTTACTGTGAGTCACAACATTCTGACATACTGAAACAGACTGACAAACAATTATACAGGAGGAAGCGCATCTAACGGGATGTTATTTTTCATACGTTAGTTTCCTTTCCACAAGAAAGGAAACTTTTTTTTTTTTTTAAACCCAATGATCCATTATTGCAACTATTCTCACAGTAACAGTATAATTTGGTCCTAAAGGTTTTAGGAATAGTAAATAAGCATAAGTTTCCAAAATCATGTAGACACCCAAATGGTCACAAGCAATTCCTGTACTGGCCAGTATAAATCAGGAAGTCTCTGCCCATGTCCACGTGTTGTATAACGCGTTTCTTGTGGGCTAAGCACATGTCTTAATACACACAGACAGATCTATTTACCAATTCAATAAATAAGTACTTTTTCTGTTTTCTATACCAAACATCAGTTTCACAGAAAATGGAGACCGTGACAAGTTATACACAGGAACTTGCTCACAGCTCAAGATGTCCTGCGATACCTACAATACCAGAATACCTTGCATTTCGTGCTTTTTAATCCTGATTGATCAGATCACAAACGGACAACGCTAAATACACATCACATCTGTAGTGTGAACACGAATGCGTCTCGGACAGCAACGAAGGACGTTTACGGCATTTGGCAGACCAGCTAATGTTTGGAAATCATGCCAAACGGTGGCGCTCTCGGCCACTAGGCTAATGGATAAAGACAACGCGATAACAGCAGAGATGAACGCCACTGCTTTTCATAGCTTCATTCGTCGTCTCATCTCTCGTTCTTTTATATGTTTCTTCAGCAGTAATGGTCGACCGATACGGGTTTTTTTAATGGCTGATGCCGATCTAGAAATCAATGTGGACAATTGGTCAATATGAGGCTGATATAACACAAATTTAATTACAGTAAATTAACATTCTTTGCGTATAATATTTATGTAATATCCTCTGAAGGACTTCAAAAATATTCACTTAAGAAATGTGTACAAAGAAAAATAAGTGTTAGTGTAGCTTCTCCTTGTGTCTGTTCAAACATCTACACAAATGAAATGTTGAACAATCAATACAAACTAAATGTAAACCAATGTAACTGTTCCATAAATAAATAAATACGTTGTAGTGCTCTGTAAAGTACTTCCACAGAAGATTTATTTTGTGTCCAGCCATCTAGCAGAATAAAAAAAAAAAAAATACATTTTGGATAAAATTTATGTATAATTTGATTTTCCAGTCACATAAATAATCAGTGCTGCTTTCATCCGGTAGCAGGTTATAAATAACATTCATAACTAATTTACAGACCTAATCTGACCAACAGTCGTTAAAGACAAAAACAGTATGGGATACTGAAGACGATGCACGTGTCTGAGGAAGAAGCAGTCGTGGGATTTGTGATCGTTTGTAAGGTTAACAGTTTTCAGATTTGTTTGAATTCATTTACTGGGCGTCTGCGCTTGCGTGAGAGCTCACCTGCGGATGGCTCGGCTGCGGATCTGACATCTCACTGTACTGTTTGAACAAGACTTTGTTGCACGCCGGAGTGGTGTTGTGTGTAACATTATGCAACATCACTATAAAAAACAAACGATGACTGGTCATTTTACTGTCAGTCAGACGCTCGCTTCATGTCTAAGCAGGCAGTTTTTACACCAGTATAAGGAAAAACGCTCTCATGCTCTACATGGCGTCAAAAGTCTGGCTTTTCACATATCGGCTGACGCCGATAATTAAAATTAAAATATCGCCAATATATCAGCCTTGTTAATTTATTGGTCGACCACTAGTTAGCAAACCATGCTATTAAAACATCTGAACCAGTCTGTAAACGTACATGAGATTCCGGGGACATTTCTGCAGAAGACCACGCGATTAAAACTCTTAAAACAGCCCGTAAAGGTACATTAAATATGATTCGTGGGACATTTACGGCTGAAAATAAATGGAGGAGAACACTGACATAATAAATGAGCATGACAAGCTCCACTTTTCTTTAAAACCTTCTGCGACTGTTGTCACTGGGCTGTGTCTCAAATCAAAAGCCCTCACTGTTGACTAAGAAGGCAAAGCTCACGTGCCACTGACTTGCGAGCGCCCTCACTTTCGGTCAGGTAAATGGAGAATGCTTTGAGTTCTTTAGTATGAAATAAAATCGATCCGTGCATGTTTGACATAGCTAACATTGGACAAGTACATAGTTAACATCAGTTCACTATATTTTTCCCAAGGACGATGTAACATTTCGGCCAGGAAAAAAAAAAAAAAAGGACAACTTAATAGACCAACAACAAAGTATCAAATCTAACAAAGTACCAATAATATTAATGGTGATGATAATTAGAAAGTGATTAAATAAATTGTTGTGGTTGTTGTTGTGTGGAATTCTGACTCCCAGCCAGAATCCAACTCCGCTTCACAAGGAACGTACAGGGTTTTCCCTACCATAGAAAGGCTTAATGTTAAAACAACACTGACCACAAATAGATAAATAAATAAATAGGTAGGTAGGTAGATAGATAGATAGATAAAAACAAACAGAGAGGTGGCTTGATCTCAAACGGAAAGGTAAGCTGGCATCAGGAATGACCTGCCAATTAATAATCAGTGATTGGACAAACGTTTGTGTGATTGGTGTGCGACGGATGCTCATCGCCAAGCAAATCAAACAGCTGATTATATCCGATATATACACACCGATATCCCTCGGTACCGAAACTGCTAACCTAGCTAACTTACACACATACATTCATGAACTGAATTAGGTTACATTAGCCAGTGAAGCTAGTCAGTTGAGGTTACATAAAGATACCGTGACTGAACTAATGTTAGTATCTAATGTGGCTTGGTAGCTAAACAAAGTTAGATTGGGTTCACATGTAATGTCTTTTTCTCATGAAAACCACTGGTCAAAGCATTTTTTTCATATTTTTGAAAAAAAAAAAAAAGAACTAACGTTGCTCCAAAATGCATTTGAGCGTATCCCAAAACAAGCTCAGGGTGTTTTTGAAAACAGTCTGATGAGGTGACCTATTAATACATTTCGTCCACGAATGGTGAAAGTCGTACAAATGAGAAGGATACACATGTACTTCAGGTAATCCACAAATACTTTCATTAAATCTCAAACATGTTATTTGGTGAAATGTATAGACTTTTGACTATAAGTACAATAAATGTTGCCAGATTTCCTTCACAAATATGATAAGGATAATGGTTGAAAACAACATGGAGGGAAAAAAAAAAACTTTAAATTTCCTTTGAAGAAGTTCCTTTGAAAACCCCCCAACCACCACCACGCCCTGGACCAGCACCTAAGCCCTGTGAAAACCCAGGAACAACCTCGACGTACAGATGTTACAGATTAGGCAAATTGATGCTGCATATTTACTGGAGTTTCACTTGTTGTCCTAAACTACAACTCCCCGGCCGAATCCGGCTCCGTTTACACGCACGCTGCAATGTAATCTATTCCTAATGTCAAATGTTCTCAACAGAAGTAACAGAAATATCAGGTAAATATGCAGCATCGTATCATATGCAGGCGAAGGAGAGACAACACCAGTCAGTACTCATATGCGTTCAAACACTCAGAGCAGCAGACCAACAGTGAAAATGTCAGCCATGTGGACATCAGACAGATCTGGAAGAGGATTATATTGAAAACACACTGTCATGGTTACTGTTTACTGCGTATTACTGCAAAATCACTGCCTTTCAGCTGAGTTTTCATGATTGCCACCGCCAACAAGCAGTTCCCGACTTCCCGGCTGATAATATTATTACTGTGCCTCTTCTACTCTCCTGACATGGTGGAAAGACTCATTTTCCTGCCCTTTTAGGCTATCAGTTCTGGATAAATTACCAAATTAAATAGTTTACTGCAATTTTCTTTTTGAAATGGTAAATTGCAAGCACAGGGGAAAATAATCAGTATCATCACTCAAGCCTAGTAAATACTGTTATACCTGTATGAAAGACTTATGTAAGAAAATTATCCACGCAGATCATGAGGTGACTGAGGCAAACAGTGTGCCAAAAAAAAAAAAAAACGTAATTTTGTGTGTCTTGAAAGAAAAGGTGTGACCAACACGTGATGTCGTTTGTGAGAGAGTCAACAAATAAGAGTGGAGCGAAGTTCTTCCATTAGTCAGTCAGTGATCATATTTATGTAACAAAGGGTTATAGAGAGAAAAACTTTATTAAAACGTATCCGAGTTGGAGAGAAAAGCTAATGACTGTAGTCTGCACTCCACAGCGCCGCACCGAATAAGCTATTGTACTTTTCTAAGTGTTTAATCACATTTCAGCACTCGGTGCTTGTTAGTAGAATACACTGATATCTATATCCACAAAATAAAAGAGAAGCAGCTCATTCAGAAAGAGGGAAACTACACAATGAGTCATTTATTTATTATGTAATTGGATATGTTTTGTTTGGAGCAGCGTTTTTACAGTGATATGCCGCTACCGAATACAGAGTCCTTTAAAAACAGTTGTGCACAATAAAATTTGCCATCATGCTGGACATTGTGCACTGATCATTTTAAACTATACTGTTATTTGAACTTTTAGCCATACTGCTCATCACTACTGCCGTCCTGTGCTCCTGCTCACAAAGTCACGATTCAGAAGTCACTTCCTATTCCCCTTACTGCAGAAACGTATATTACGTAACCGACAGAGATGTGTGTATGGCTAAAGGCAAGCTGTTTTTACAAAAATAAAAAGACTTAGTTACTACAAACAACTGCAACCAACATGACAATAGGGTCAAAGTTAGCAACAGGTCAGTAACACTGCGATCAGAATAATTTCTCTATCTTCCATGTGAAATAACTTTTAGATCAGTCCCGAATATTTACTATAAAACGCATATGAATTCCACATGAAAAGCCCCTTTAAACCGGTACGTAAACTCTCATCAGATCAGACCGTTCCCTTCCCTTCCCATCCCCAGCATTTTAAAATGGATCTGAAGCTGAAAAATGTCGGGCAGATCTCATTTTCAAGCAAAGTCCAAAAAAAGGCAAATAAAAAGCTTCAGAGTGAGAAAGTGTGTTAATGACATGTAGAGTGTGCAACATGTGGGTGAGTCAATACATTAAAGAAATAACTTCTTGATTAAATCTTATGTCGTGTACTTGGAAGTCTGATGCACAGGTATTAATCAGACATTGACCTGTGATTACATTTCACTGCAAAACTACACTATGATGAAAATGATAATGCATTAGAGAAGTCTGAAGGAGCACTTCTCATCAACTTTCCTCACACTCCATAAGCAGCTCAACATGTCTAATGCTTAATTATTCTCACAGATTACAAAAAATAAACGATTCTTATAGCTAATACCACGGTTCAAGCATGGTACAATATCCACCAAAACTTCAACAGAAAAGAAAATAGTTCAGATGAAATCTTTCATCTATTTCTTACCCAAAATATTACATGCAAGGTCTGAGCTACAAAGCACAGGAGCTGATAAACGTCTTTTCTGGAAACAAGCTTTAATTCGTAGGTAGTTTTGTGTCTAAACATCCATCTCCCTATTATATATCCAAATTTGTACTATATTCACTCCTAAACAAAAGACAGCACTCCTGTACCTGCTGCACAGAGAGCTAATGCTAGCTGAGCACTTCATTAGCAGGTCTCTCATGGCAGGCTGAGTTAGCCTTCAGGATTTCACCACATTATACACGTCCAGTGCCATTCGGTTTGTGTCGCTCAGTCACCAAGGAAAAAAACAATATTCGTACTTTGTGTTTTCTGTCATTTTTCATCATTTTAACATTTAAACGGTGGCCTAATGGTTAGCTTATTACTACACACTGTTTCAACAACGATACTGCAGCGTCGCAGGCCAATATATGCAATAAAATCATTTCTGATCAACCTACAGCCCATGTCAAGTCTAGAGCAATGTTTGGGTTGAAGTTTTAGCATTCAGCTACCTAGCTATCAATGAGTTTCGCTACTGCAAGCTGAAGAGGAAGCTGTTAGCTAGCTAGCTAGCTCCGACAGGACTAACTAGCTCTGTTAGCTTCCAGCCACCCCAGTTGACACAACCAAGTCTGAACATCACAACAATAACAACGTTCCTCCATCCTGCAACACAGCCGCCGATGTAGCTAGACCGCTCAAGACACATTTGGCACACCGCCTCATATAAACAAAACACACCCAAACACCACCAAGCAGTCAAGAATTCCTCAATTAGAGATGATATCAATAGTAAATTTTTGGCTACGCTTTACCTTCAATTCCGCACTCTCCGCCATCTTGTTTCTCTAGCGCATGCGCGGTAGGCCCTCGGCACGTGAGCGAGCCGCGTTTCTAATAACGTTCCTCAGATTCAAAATTAGCGCCCAGTTTTTCAAATGAACCATCGGTATTCAGATAGGCCAGATCTGTGCAGCCGAATTAATGAGACTGGGTCGTTTAATTGAGTGCAGTAATACAAGAAACACCCAATTAAATAGAGGATGTGAAGAACGTAATAAAAGAACCACCAAATGAACAACTCCATTATCCCTGGTGGAAAAAAGCAGCTTCTAGCTGCCAAAACCCAGAGCAGCTGCTGGAAGTGCTGCAGGAAAGGAGGCTCCTGAATGACCTCTTCTAATGCTTCATTCAAAGAAAATATTATCACAGAAAGCATTTAGAAAATCCCAAACAATTTATTTATCAATTTATTCAGCAGTAAAGAAGTGGAGAAATAACTTACCAGCTATTAATCACAGTCCATCAGCTGGTGACTGCCAGACTGAGCTGAATTTTTCAGCAGGGATTTCAGGTAGTTTGTGCTTATATTAGCACTTAAAGTCATTCTAGTAATGACATGCACTTTCAGCCTTAGCACCCTGATCTGATTCTGGCAACCACTTGCAAACAAGACCTACTTTCTTACCAGTTGCTGCATTGCCCCCTCTACACTCATTTTAGTAATTTACTGGCAATTTGGGTTGCCAGTAAAGAACTGAAAGATTAACAGTAAACAACACATTTCATAGAATTACAACATAATTCACTGTGTGTTGGGTCATGTGAACGAGTAGACCGACTACGTCCTATGTCCACAATTGAAGGTTAGAGGTCTTACCCAACCATGACAGCTTGGCCGCACTGGGATTTGAACACACAACCTTCTACAAATTAACGCCCCTAAAGGATTGCAATGAATCAGTGCACTCTTGTTATGTTAGCTTTGGTAGCTCAGTGGTTATGGCTTCAAGTTGCAGATAAGAACGTAAGGTAAGAAGATAAGAATGTGTTCAAATCCCAGCCACCCCAAACTGCCTTGAGCAAGACCCTTCAGCTCAGCTGTCTCCTGCATCAATATCCTGGGTTATGTGTTACTTTACACTATGCATGACATTACAGTACTTTAAGGATAAATATGTTTTACAGTTGTTTACTCTGATTTTACAGTACTTTATTGGCAACCCAGGTTACCAGCAAATTACTGCCAAATCTCAGGTACATTTTTTACAGTGTAGATATTGTTCATATTTTTTTCAAGCTATCATGAAAAGCAATAAATAAATAAATAGATAGATAGATAGATAGATAGATAGATAGATAGATAGATAGATAGATAAAGGGATATTCTGGTTTTCTCACACCTTCTGCACATGTTTTAAATGTATGCCTGTAAAGTAAGATACAGCAAATTTAATTCCTAAAAGGTTCTACAGGCTATGAAAGAGAACTCAAAATTGTATCGGCAACTGTTTATGCAACACAACATTACTCAGAATGTATGATATTTATTATTCATGCTAGTACATGAAATATAGAACATAATGGATGTAAGTCTTATAACTCAGTAACTTTGTGGTTCAGCATCTTTATGAATCAGTTGGATACAGTCAAAAAAAGTGGAAACATGCTTCAGAACGAGTAAAAACAAAAAATAAAGTATTCTTTGAATATTCGAATACAATCGGAACATCGACGAATGTAGTTTAACAAGTCCAGTATGTTTAACTGAAGGGCATAGCCATGACATGGTCTGTAAAGAACAGACACCACAAAAAAAAAAGAAAAAAAGAAAAGGTGCACCATATGTATGTTATTGTTATATTTGTGTATAACTATTGTTATGGCAAGTATACTCTTCTTTGAGCCAGCTCTGGAAACGGTGTAGTTTGAAATGCATTGTAAACAGTACAAGGCTGCTTTTTCACCGCCAGTTTTCCCTTTCAGAGTAAGATAATTTTCAAGGATCCTCTAATGATCGCAGTGCAGATTTAGTTTTCAGTCCAATATTAGTATAATTTAATAAGTTCGGTGACCTCGAAAAATAAGGACTTGAAAGGTGAGTAAGTCTACATCTCGACTTTGTGCGTGTATCATATTAACAGTCCTGATTTGATATAAAATGATGTATAATCTTTTTTAGTTATATACATTTGTATAAAATTGCAGTTAGATTAAAAAATAGCATTCCTTAGTTACCTTAATTACTGAGTTACAGATTCGTCCATTTCATTTCAAGTGACCAGACAATTACACTTATAATAACTAAATAATCATAACAACCATAAGAATGTTTATAGTGATCTCCACCATCAATATGTGATTTTAAAAAAGGCACTACAACCATTCCTCTAGAATACTTACTCCAAGAATCTTCCTTTTTCTTTTTTTTTCCTATAACAAGTCTTCATTCATTCATTCATTCATTCATTCATTCATTCATTCATCTTCAGTAACAGCCAACTCTCAGCCAGTTGTCTAGACACTTTCAAGCACCTGTCAGGTCTGCATAGGTACTGTGGATAAAAATGAATATTTGTGTGTGTGACACACACACACACACACACACACACACACACACACACACACACACATTGTTTTAGTAGTAACAGGTCAAAATATTACAGCTCTGTAATGCGTTGTCTAGATTATTACTTTCTCATTTAATTCCTAGACAAATCAGTGTACTAGCCTACATGTAGTAGCCATCTGAAGTCAGCTGTTTAACTTAGTTTCTGCACTGAGTGTTAGAATATGAGGTTTGGAAAAGGGCTTCCATTAGATGGCGCTATGAGACCAAGTATTACAAAAGAATCATCACTTTCCTAGGTGGAAAATTCACATGTTGAAGCTTTAGGATTAATCCGCTCTATTTAATTAATACAATGAATATTAATGATTGAACTGAATCAAATAAATGCACAGATAGGTTAGAAAGACATAAATTCAATTATTTGTGAACATCAGGATTATCTGAGCACACTGAAAGCTGAGTATATTTGCTTTTGCACTGCTCTGTTAAGGAGACTAAAGGAAGCATTGACTGTGCAATAACACAAATATAACAAGAAAGAAAGAAAGAAAGAACAAAGCTGAAGCTAGTATATATAAAGAGTGTATAACAATTAGTATCTACTAATTATTTTATGTGAATCCTCAGTATGTAAACACAGCATTATCATATAGACTACAAGTGTAGCTGCATGCAGAAATATTCAGAATAGGTGCACCTATTGTGTATGAAGGACGATGTGATATTGTGCACTGGAATCTTCTGCTGTAGTGCATTCATGGAGTCATCTGACCATCATATATACAATAATCTTTCAGTGAAAAGCACTATTTTACCCATGATTTGGGCTGGGGAGTATAACTGATTATTGTCCATATTTATTATTAATCAATAATCATTCTAAAAACGTGTGTACTGTATGTGTGTGAATGTAGTCCAGTGTGTACGTGAATGTAGTCCAATCTAAATTTGCAAACTATGTCTATGTCCAGGTCTTAAAATGTCTCATTTGCCTTTTCATACTACGAAAAACACAGAAATACGCCCTGTAGCACACAGATCTTGCTTCAAGATTGCTATCTACAATTCTCACGGTGAGTAATGAGACAATAATTATCATATAGTTTAACAAGATAGTTTAATACACATTTCAGTCATCGGGCTTGCCATCAGCGCTGTCTATTTAAAGTGCTTTACATCAATTTTACATTGTTTACACATGAGAACAAACAACATTGATGAACAACATGGATGAAATAAAACTGTTAAAAATACATGAATAAATTAGTGTAGGATCTAACGTAAGAAAGTGCCCTAACATCTCACCAACAGAAAGAGTATCACAATAAATAAACTATATTACATAATATATGCATTGCACAAAGCCACCTATTACAATTTTTTTTAAACAGATGATAATATTTTCAGTGAAACATGTCAAAGTTTCTTATTGAGCTAGATTTTATATAAATGATACAGTTCATACAATAAGCCTCTTTTTTTTATGAAGTAGTAATTACAGTTTGAGAGCTAGGATACTACCATACACACTTGCTCATTGCAGGTTAATAACTGAGGAATTCTGTTGGTTGTGAATGTTGTTTTTATTGGTAGATCAGTGTCCCTGTCTCGAGCAGTCTTATGTGTGAAGGACAAGCTGAAGGCATCACGGTGGTAGTAGAGGAGGCTTGAATGTGCAGGTCCCAGAGCAATGACGAGGGGTCAGCATCTTACACGAGAAATGATGGAGTGCGTCGTGAGCTTCTGGGAAAAAAGGGTATGGATCGCTTAAAACAACAAAGTCTGTGAAGATCAATCAGTCTGTGCGGTGTGTAAGAAACAAAGAGTGGAGAGAGGGTCAAAGGGGACGTAGGCCATACGCCTTAGAAAAGCTCGTGATATGATTCAAGCAAAATGTTTCAAGCTAAATATAATTTGTGATCTGAGGGCAACAGGACAGAAACTGTACTTAAGCACTTCCTTAAGCAGGACATTTTCAGTGTGCCTAGCTTGGGCTTTATTATTTGCCTTTGCTAAAATCATTGATTACCTTTTAACTTCTGCTGAATAGCATAACGAGCCTTTCTCTCATGGTCCAACTCGCTGCACAATGTGTCTGAGCAGGAGAGACAAAGAATGACTCAGATATGAAAGGCCAATTATCCTACCTCATCTACTCATCTCCAGATTTAGCTCTTCAGATTTATAGTCTTTTGATACTGAGACAAGTCAGCAAAAGAGATCATGACCTAGGAACCGGCAGCAGGAGAGTCCTCACATTGGACACCTTCCTCACTGTGATACTAAACAAGTAATTAAAAAAAAAACCTAATAATGCCTTCTTAGGAAAGCTAAGGATATTCAAAACATGATAATCAGGAACAAATCAGGGGGTTTTACTGTGTAAACTTAAGGAGAGTTAAGGGACACGACATCATTTACGTGTAATTCATATTCATACCTTTCGTAATTCATCAATTATTACTCAATTAATCAATGAATCCTTTTTGTAAACTTGGATTTTATTTGTAAAACACTGGATTTGGATTTCAATAACTGTTGGTGTTTACAGAATGAAAAAAAGATTCCAGCCTAAAACAATTTGAAACATGACCAAAAAAAAAAAAAAAAAAAAAAAGGAAAAGAAGAATGATTTTTGAACTCATTTAATGTTATTTTTAATACAGTTCTGTTAATAAGTCTATGTCACTTTTGTGCTTGTGTGGTAAAATATTTTGGGATGTTTTTTTTGTGCTTGTGCGTTAAAATATAGTGTGGAATTAGGACCTCACCTCGAACAATCTGCAGCTGCTGGACCATCTCTTCTCGGTATGACAGCTCCCTTTTCATTTGGTCTTGAAAATTGTCTAGGAAGCAATCATTAAATTACAGAAATTAAAAATATTATTGTTGGCTAAATGGGACTTCATGATTAGAGACAAATCGAATCGTACTACAGCGTGTCTCTTGTTGAACGAGAGAAAACAGTCCGAAGCTACAGATTTACATCAGGAGAAATAACTGAGCTTTAATAAAATGACAGGAGGAGGAAGAGAAAGCCAGTGCTGCATAATACCTTTCAGACTCACCTTAAGGGCAAGGTCGAAGAAAGAGTCGAGGTGAACGAGGTGATCAACAAAAACGTCGAGAAGACAACTTCTCTTATGTTCAGCAGTTATTTCAACAGCACCCATTATTCCAAGAGGGTTATTTAAAAGCAGTTTGTAAAGCCTGTTAAGTGAAATGACCCTGGACAAATAATTAAGCGCCAAAACCCAAAAATAAAAAAATCAACAAAATATGATTAAAAATTTTTTAATAGTTAAAAAAATTGTTAAATAAACATATATACGTTTTAGTACAATATTCAGACTTCTAGACCATTAAGCTCCATGAATGAATCAAGCTTTTCTTTTCCTGCTTATGGTGCTTTGTGGCTGTAACAATTTGCCATAATATTCATAATATGTTTAATTTCTAAAAAAAAAAAAAGAAAAAAAGAAAAAGAAAGGACACAAAAGTACAGCATGTTGTCTGAGGACACATCTATAAATCCTTAAATATATACAGTAATATACACACTGGATATTTTGATAGATATAAAGATGTAAACAGGCTGCAGTCGGCTAAAATGCTCAATTTGCTGCTAGAAGGCAATAAATAAAATCATTTCTAAAAGATATAAATCTGTTTCTGACTGCTCACTGGGCCAGCTCTTTCTTCAGGAAAGATAACGAAATTTTAAAGCATATTTCAATTGGGGACCAAATTATTATTATTATTATTATTATTATTATTATTATTATTATTATTATTATTATTATTATACCTTTCGCCATGTTTTCGATGTTTTTTTCAATCAGTGACACTCTGCCTGTTTCACTGCGCATAGCTTCCATATCTGGACACAGAGAAAATAACAATTGTGGATGCTTGTTTGTTTGTTTTGTTTTTTTTAATTAATAATTCTTATTATTTTCTGAACACTACTCTTTGGCATGTTAATGCTTGAACATTTAGTTGTTTTCCCCCATGCACACAGGGTTGTTTGATCTCACCCTCGGGTTCTCTGGGGCCTCCTTCAGGAGCGCTGCTGTGCTCGTGCACTGTTTTCGGTGCGCTGATCTCCTCCACTGTGGATGAAGGCTCCTCCTCGTGCGCGTCTTTACCTGTGGGAAATGCGTATCACAGCAGATTGGAGTAACTCAGGACAAAGTGAGAGACTGTGCACGACGTGTGGACGAGGTGAGGCGAGCTGAAAGTGGAGCTTACCGCTGGAGTCGCGCTGATAAGTGGCTGTGGAGCCGAAACATGGCGCACTCATCTGATACAGGGGCGCAATCCTTTCATGCGCATACACCTGTAAAATTAACCCGGCAATTAGTGGCAATTATCTGCAATTTCACTCTTTCTTGCACCCCTCTTGAGACTGCAAAAAAAGCAGACTGTTTTAATACACTCTCAGTGATGAACACAATCTGTATAACCACTACTTAGAGCAAATCAGACATGCACAATGGAAGAACAATAACTATGAGCACTCAGGAAAGTAACTAGAATTCATTTGCAGATTGAGAAGCAATTACAATTCTCCTCGTATTAACATTACAATGAGCATTAAATATGAATGCAGTGCTGAGGTATCGTGGATAGATTTGCATTAAAGCATTAATATCTGCATTTAAAACCCAGACGACTGAATTAACTTTGAACTTGCTTATGCTTCACACAGGAGAAAGCCCAGTGCTGAATGCCCTGCTAGTGTTTCTATGAGAGGAGGTATTAGACAGACACAGATGAACTGATGTGGGGATTTTGCTAAGTGAAGTGAGTGTGTGCTCGTGGATCAGGCAGTGGATGATGCTCACTTCATAGCGCGTTGCAGGTTTGTTGCTCTCCAGCAGCGGTTTGTTCGGCTTCTCTGCCTCGCTCGTGTGTGTAGTGTGTGGATCACTCATTCGGCTGCTTTCCTCTGCTTGACCTTTCCCTCCATCGCCGTGCACGTGAGCAGGGAGAGCTGGTGGGCTGTGGTGGTCGTCCACTGCGAGCTGAAGGCATTCTTCATCTTCTTGTACTTTGTGTGACTCCACGTCCACATCCGGGTCCTCCGCGCTGTCGTCCACGTCCGGTGAGGCCGACCTGTAACTGGAACTCTCGCTCAGGAAGTCAGGAGACAGGTAGCCGGGCCTGGCTCCCGAATACGGGCCTCTGCTGCCGTACAGCTTCGCTATACTCTCTGTGTCCTTAACGACAGGCCTGAAGGCTGATACGTAGCTCGTTTTTCTCGGCATGCTTTCCGTGGGTCTGGTCTCATCCCCGGATTTGTCCTCGTCGTTGCGGCTGGACTGCGTGCTGGAGCAGCGCTCGTTCTCCATCACGCTGTCCTTGGGCGTGCTGGCGCTCCTCTCACTCGGCTCCGACGCATCGAACTCGTGCTGCCGTGCGCAAAGGACCTCGGGAGGCGGCTTCGGTGGCGCGTGGTGGTAAGGAGCCATGGGCAGGCCACTTGCCGTGGGCCAAAACATGGGAAACGAAGGGTACGCGCTGTCCTTCGCGCCTGGCCAGAATACCCCAGGCAAGTTAGTTTTGCTCTGATCTCCTACCACGCCGTCGTCTTTCTTCTGACACAGTCCAAAAGCCTGGAAGCCGTATGGATGAGGGAAGAGGGGTGGCGGAATCTTCTGCAGCATCCCAAAACTCTTGCTGGGCACCGGGATGACGGGGTAACTGCGGATGCCACTCGGGATGGGCACTGTGGCTCTGTCGTCTTCACAGCGAAGGGTTTTATGGGGCACCTCAGATGGGCTACCATGGACTCGACTCACGGAGCCTTGTGATTTCAGTGGGGAGGAAGTCCCAGACCCATGTGCAGGCAGTGTCCTCTTCCGGCTGCCTCCGTTAAACATGGCCTTCACGTCCTCCCATGCGTGGATCACGTCTTCCGAAGAGCTTTTGTCTGTCAGCTTTAGGTGCCGTCTCCACGAGTTGAAGTTTGCCGCGTCGGGCTGCGTGTATTTGGACTCGGGCGTGCGATGAGAATGAAATATGAATTTGTTAGGTGAGAAATACATGTTGCAGAACGAGCACTTTATGCATTTCGCTCTGGAGCTGTTGTACCGGGCCGGTATAAAGCTGCCGCGGCAGCCCCACGCGCACTCGTGTGACACGTCGAAAGCGAAGTTTTCGGGCAGTTTGGGCGGGTTGTGTTCGCCCAGGAACGACTTGCAGAGGCGCTCTGCTTCGCGCTTGGTGATCATTCCGCAGCGCCGGGAGGAGATGGGCATAGCGCCTGCGCGCCTCAGGATCTCCAGCTGAACTGGCGTGCACTGCACACAGGTGATGCCCAGAGCCACACGCCGGTTGTGGATTTCGTTATAGCTATAGTTCTTCAAGAGGGTGTTGGAAATCTGGGCCAGACACAGTCGCTCTTGGCCATCTATGACCAAGGAGACGATGGGTATTCCGTACAGAGAGGTCTCGCTGACTTGGTTGGGTTTGAGTGTGGTGCCGGTGTAGGACTGCAGCTCCTGCTTGGAGTTTGGTGAACAGGTGGAATCTCTTCCGGCTGATAGCTGGCTCGATATAGATTCCATTCCTGGAAATCTGCGGACACCAAACACTTGTTACAAAAGGGCATGGTTTGAAACATGTAAGGCTGATATCATGAACAACGAGTGTGAAATGGTCTTTTTCTAGCTTGCTTTCGATTATAAACATAATTTAATGTATAGCGTGAAAAAAAACAGAGGAAGCAAATTCTTCCTTAAAATCTACAACAGACCCAAGAGGAAATATCTGTTCAACCCACGAAACTGGAACAAAGAATAAAAAAATTACTATTACTACTACTACTACTACTACTACTAATAATAATAATAAGACTGGGATAGTTTTAAGGGCCATATAAAAGAATAAATACTTAAAAGAGTTACTACATGAAAGACTAACGTAAAAGAGTAAATACATAAGAGTAAATAAATAAGAGTAAATAAATAAGAGTAAATACATAAAAAAAAGTTACTACATGAAAGAGTAATATAAAAGAGTAAATACTTAAAAGAGTAAATACGCAGATGAAACTTAGCTGCTCCTTATAAAATATATACATAAACAAATAAAAGATAAAATAAAATAACAATGAACTGCAATAAATTATGGCAACATTTTCTTTAAACTGCATAACATGTTCCTAGGGAGCTTAGGTGGGGCTCATGGACTCATTCAGGACTCATGAGCAGCACATGAGCAGACTCTATAGGCTTCATTCATTCAAATAAAGAATCGGGTGAAGATCTTTATTCTGAGATTATCCTCTTCGTAATCAGAATTACTTGAGCAAAACTAAATAATTTTAACGTAAGCAACAGAATATCAAACATATTTTCGTCCGACCTTGTGTAGTTTGTGTACTGGCTGTTGTGCTGTAGTTTCACTGAGAATAACATGTTAATAATATCTGAAGATATTATTGAGTATCTGAATATCTGAGCCATGAAAAAGAACTTCGCCAAAGAATAAGAAGCTGATTTTATTATTGTTGTTGTTATTGATATTATGCTAGGTCTAGGGGGAAATTGGTAGAAATAAGACACTTCTCAAAATCACCAATATTGGATCGAGACCATAAAATATCTGATGATTAACTTTGATGATTCTTTGCCTGTTAAATTTCGATTTGAATTGAAAACATTTAGGCTCTGTACAATTATTGAACGACAGCATCAACAACAAAACAGAACATTGCAAATAAAGTGATCTTAACGAGAAAACATGCAGCGGATTAGAATCAGATTATGTGATTATGAAGATTATGATTAAGGCTTACCTTATTTGAAGAGAAAAGCAGCTCTGAGTCTAATATGTAGAGATCTCTCCAGCCACCTCCTCTAAGAAATGTGTTTATTTATTGATTTGTTTATTTATTATTTGGTCTTGAGTGGTTTCCTTCTTGTTTTGCTCAGAGTCTGGGGATCCGGCTGCATGGAGTCGCGCGGTGCGTGTTTAGAGCGCGTGGCTCTGCATGCTGCACTCCGCGCACTGTGTCCGCGTGCCAGCGCGCGCCGTTCTCACCTACAGCAGCGGAGATCGCGCGCGCCGGAGATCGACTGACAGCTAAACTAATGGCGAGGCACTCCCACTTAGCGCCGGCGTATTTACATTAAAGCATCCGCCTCCGGGACCAATGGAAACGACGGACGCTGCTGTCACAGAGGCCCGAGACGGTTTTTTTTTTTTTTTTAAAAGGTTCACCACGTGATCTTGTAGCCTACCACGCGAAAGGGATGCGCGTGTGTTTGCGCGCGTGCGGCTGTGCGAGCGGTGGCCTATTTGACAGGAGCCTGCATGTTACCTAGTTCACTTGTTTGATTGGATAGGAGAGTTGAGCCGAGACTCATCCTAATAATATGGACTGAGATTTCCACAAGCATCCCGAGTCATCGTCATATGGTGGAGCAAGCATCACACTGTGCACTCTCTCTCTCTCTCTCTCTCTCTCTCTCTCTCAGTTACCTTTATGATGCTTTTAAAAGCCTTGTTTAGTAAATGAGAAATGTATTTGTGCCACTAAAAGACTTGATCAACAGGTAATCGATTCCTGCCTAACAGACATAAATAACTACCCTATTTTTATTCTTGATTAGCTCTCTCATTCTAGCAGCTGCTAAAGCTTACAGTTTCATTTGAACCTTTATACTGAACCTTTCATTTCACCAAATGTCGGGTAGATCATGGCAGAACGTGGGAATATGTTAGCAATAACTTTAGCAAATGGCTGCGTGTGAAATGTCGGGTTTAGTTGAGTAGTGGTAGGTGGTGGTGAAGGGATTACAGGCGTGTTCATTATTGATAAGTATTTATAGTGCGATCAGTGAGCAGGGTGTCAGTACTAAGCCCTGCACAGGCTGGGGCTGTAGCACTGCTCACTGCCATGCAAAGTTCACAGAGCTCGCACAGCCGGGGAAAACAACGCAGCGAAAATAGCTCCCAAATTGCAAATAAATAAATAAATAAATAAATAAATAAATAAGCAAGCTTTTTTTTCTTCCAGAAAACGTTTTGTCGTTGCCATGCGTCGTTAATCAATAGAATATCTACTGTTTCAATTAAATGCGAACAAATGATAAATGAGTTAGGCTTAAAAAAAGAGTGACAGCATCGCCTTAAGCCTTTCCATCTGCATTCGTTTAAGAATAAAACATTGTTATTGAAATGATGTGCGCCGCGGGACTTGGTAAACGGTGAGTGTCTCCAGAAGCGATGTGGTGTGTGTGTGTGGTGTGTGTGGTGTGGGGGCTCGCTCCTTTCCACACATATGGTCTGTTTCCCATGCAGGACATATCCAAACTTCTAGCCGTTCTGAGGCTTGTATTCATTTTTTTTGAGATTAGAAATGATGGAGAGAATAAGAGACTTGGTGAGATGTTAGTATAAAGGCACCCCATACAGAGAGAAGGAAGGAAGGAATGCGCTGTGTTGAAATACCTCTGAAAAGAGTAAATAAGTTTCAGTGTGTGTGGGTGTGTGTGTGTGTGTGGGTGTGTGACGCGCTCCTTGCTGCTCTTTCTCTATTGCTTTGTGCAATATTGATGATGGCAGAGGGAGTAATCCAACCCAGTGGCATGCTATTGACTTTCACAAACAAGAGACTTTCTTCTTCGCCAGCAATAATTACCATCTTGGACTGTAATTATTCACTTCTTTTCAATAATTCAGGAGGAAGGTGAATGGCACATTGATATCCTTTATTATTGTGACACACACGTCAAGACAAGATCACGGGAAACTGACACTCCTGAGCACGTGCGTTTACACCCCATCATTAATAAGTTTGCCCTAAAACAAGGGGACAGCCCTCAGATCCGGATCACAATTACTACGCGCTTCAGCCTACAGGTTATTGTTAACAAAAAGCCACCGAATTACCCAACAGCGAGCATGTCATTTCTGAGTAATTAAAAAAATAAATGAATTAGGCTGTCCATGCTTACAATGAATAAAACTCACAAATGCATGGCGTGCAGCATGCCATATTTGGGTGGTGTGTATTGGCATTAACGTTTAATCAGTGATGGGAAAGGTATCTGACAGAGCAAGCTTTCCTCTAATTGCCTTTAATCGTTAATAGATTATTATACTACTTGCAGATTTAGGTTGTATATCGAAATAATCAGTAGTCTGCTTAAAATCCACTTAATGTAGAAATATTTTGTAACTCTAACCCTAACCTATAAAACCTGCCTCGTTTAAATTATTTAGGGGAAACGGCTAAGCTTTTGACAGCTGCACATTTCTATGTAACTGTCGTGTCTTTTAGTAAACAATTCTGCGTATTTTTCAGCTTACCATTATTATTATTATTATTATTATTATTATTATTATTATTATTATTATTTTACATTTCAGAATTTGCAAACAAAATGGTACAGGTAATGCATAGAGCTTTGCCTCATGGATAACAGAAACTGGGTGTTGGACAGATCCATCCATCCCTGAGCTCTAGGGGCATTGAGCTCTCTCAGGTGGTGATAGTAATGAGTCGAGCTGACGGACACCAGTGAAGAGTATTCTCCCAATAAAATCAACAATATAACCGAGCGGGACTGCTTCACTGCACTGACTGACAACTGCGTTACATTTATATTCCATAGGCTACTATTATAGCATATAATAATAATAATAATAATAATAATAATAGTTATTTACAAAAAGGGCGTACATTGAAATCTTAACAATTCTTAACCTGAATTTGTTTTAAATTTGTGTTTAAAATAAACTATTTGCCCATTCATGGTAAAATTAGAGAGAGAGAGAGAGAGAGAGAGAGAGAGAGAGAGAGAGAGAGAGAGAGTCCCCGTGTGTTACCTAGTTTATTTAGGTTGCTTTTATAACACGGCGCTGCTGAATTCTCGAATCTGATTGGTTAGAAAGTGTTGATTAATTTACAATAGCTGTGTCTAGTTCCGGGTGAAAGTTAAATCACAGACAAATATTAACGCGTTGGTTTAAATACGTTATT
>CM074950.1:12292853-12331446 GCA_037577455.1 Pangasius macronema | reverse complement strand
ATTATTATTATTCTCGTACGTTATTCTATATGTTTGCTTTAAGAACGTGCACATCAGCACGAGCTGCAACAAATCAGGAGTAAAAATCTCTTAAAAGCATTTGTTTAACAGAACTGATAAACATAGGCAGAAGTCTAATCTGAAACGCCACAGCAGTATCAGGGATTAACCTGAGTTTAACGCCAGCAGGCCTCAAGCATGAAGGCTTTAAGTAACGCAGCTGGTGTAAAGCGATGGTCGTGGCAGGACCCTAACACCGCCAACCCGCTACATTTCCTCCTAAAGCCAGCAAGCGGCTGCTTATTGACTCACCGCTCGCCACCCGCTCCGCCTCTCGCAGCTTCTTTTGTTTCACTTGTAAATAGCTTTTCGATTAGAGCCGTTATTAAGGAAAGATTGCTCCAAAAGAACCAGAGAGGCCGGAAAATTAAACGGTGACAGTTTAATTAGTGGACATTGACAAAGGTGTGCTGCTAATAGCCAGGTTCGTAGGGCTGCTCTCAGTGTGTGCCCTTGTGCACTAACCCTGTTCACACTGGTCAAAGGAGACAGCTGGAGAACTACAACATCTGTACTACAAATGAGGAAATGTGACGGTAAATACAATCAACCAATCAGGTGCGCGGTTCACGACCAGTGACGTAACTCACCTCTGATCCAGAACAGTACCGATTAACAATCCGAAACAGTACAAGAATATTAATGGACTAAACAAGCAAGCAAACAAACAAACAAATAAATATAAATTTGTTTATTTAGTCAATTTAGACAGAAGCTACCTATTTGATTCTGTAGCATGTACTATACCGTTTTGTTTGTTGTTTTCCTACTTAACCACAACATTTCTCCTCCTCATGATATGGCTTGAGTAGGAGCAGAACTGCCTCACAGGAACACACACAACGAACATATGATTTCTGCCAGATTACAAGTACATTGGTTCGATAAATATCTAATATATCTGTTATTTATCGTCCATAAATAACAACCTTAAAAACACATATAAACAAACCTATACCACAAACTGCCGCTATTATAATTATTAATCTCACAATTAACAAAAGTGCTGGACGAGATATTGCTTTTTAAAGTAAGATTGTCAACAAACTGCACACACATTTCACACAGGGCTTTCCTCTTTCAACCCAAACTGCCACAGTCAATAGGAATGAAAGGATGAAGGCTGTGGATCTAACTACACTACACTGGGACTGCGGCGTTGAATACTGGCTCCGACTGCGGTTTGGAGGAACACCAAATTGTCTAACAATGTGTCAGAGGAGAGTCACTGGAAAGCCTGCCCTGGTTTTGTGAGTGGCAGTGAAGCTAATTCTACATGTCAAGTCAGAAAATTAAGTCACATAGCAGAGATTCTTGGTTCTCCTGACAAGGGGTCATGGAGCTGTGTGTCTAATGGAGCTCTAACATGGTGGATGCAGTAACAGGTAATAGATATTTTCCTTAAAGATTTGGTTAACTGTAAACCTGTGTGTACACTGGAAGTTTTCATTTTGAAAAAAAAAAAATCCTAGTATAAAAATAATAGTGCAATCTTTTAAAGCATTTTATTTTTGATCTATTTTATAAAAATAATATATTTTACAGAATCATTATGAACATTTTAACATTTTTACATATTCGTCTTAAGCCTAAATTCATGTGTCATTTATTTGAGAAGGATATGACTACTTACTCCTGCTGACATGTGGACAAAGGTTGCCTATTTAAACCAGTTCAGCACAATGTATTCTATCCAAGATCAAACCTTAAGGGAGGACTTTGCCCAGAAATGCTAATGGTGCTAATAAGAATTAAACGCAGACATTAACATTATGTAAATCATACCAGTCTCCATTCCCGGAACAAAGTGTTGAGCACAGCACCTGATGCTTGAACAGGGAGGAGAAAAGCTATTCAGACACAAAGTTGGGAGGTCATTGTGTGGCTCATGCTAACCTTTTGCAAGAAAGAGGGAAAGAAAAATCCATTTAGTGGCCCTACATTAATCACAGGCTGCATATTAAAGTGTGATAATCACCTGAACACTCCATTAAAATAAAACTGCCAGCCCTGGGGAAATCTCACCTTACACTTTAATTGTTTTGAGGCTTTGATCAGCTTTTTAATTCAAGATTAATTTATGCATTTTTAAATAACTCTACATATGATTAATAAGCTTGAAAATTAAAAGTAGTCTGAAGCAATTATAACAAGTGGTTGGTCATCACCTCATTAGATGATGTTAGGAAGTTGCAGTATGCATGACAGAGAGAGAGAGAGAGAGAGAGAGAGAGAGCGGTGATGGCTTGTGGGGCAGAGCCACCATTTATAGCAGCCATTCAACAAATGTTAATCTTTTAACATTTAAAGTTAAACATCCTCATAAATACTAATGACCTCTTTTGAGTGACCAACCATTTAAAAAAACTTTCTTTTTGACAGATACAAGCCTGTTGTATCTCACTCTTTTGATGTTCTGTTGATTTGCTCACCTTTCTAGAGGCGAGCGGCCATGGATCAGTGCACACTGCCCCATTAAGTTTCGTAGAGTTATTATTGCACCTAATGGTCAAAACTGGGAACTGTAACAAGCACAAATAGAGGCCCATTGGGACAGGAATCACACTACCCCATACTCACCCTATGACCATTTTCAGTGGAGGAGGAGCAGTGGGCAATACAGTTACTGAAAGTGTTGCCAGTGTCAAGCCAAATTGGACTAGTTAAAAAAATACTCTGTGGCCACAATGATCTAGTTTTACAGCATGTTTTACAGAATGAAATCTAATATATTTCTGCAACCAAAAGCAAAGTGTAAGCGCACACAGTGTGTCTATGATATAGAGCCATTTCTACTGTCAACTGCAAATGCAAAATGTAAGTTTGGGTTGAAGGAAAAAGGGTGTTATTATGGAGTGGATAATGTCTGAACATCAGTAATGTGTGTGCACCACACTGACCTTGACTCCCATGCAAAGGCTGAGAAAAAGAATTCATGAAAAATGATGTGTCGTATTAGCACTTCTGTGTGTACCTGTTGTATCAAATACAGTCGAACAATGGTGAGCCTGTACGTCTATATGTTGTCAACTCAGAAGTCTATTATGGGTTACTCTAAAAATTCACTACACAGTAGCCTATAGCGTGAGTCAAGCGTAATAGCATCTCGACTTAATTTTGTTTGAAGCTATGGCATTATTAATGTCATCCTGCCCCACCAAAATCTAAGCCTGGAATTGATGCTGAGAGAAATATAAACTTACTTAAACATCCACCCTTTGACTTTATACACCTGTTTTATGACTGTTTGGTCTGCCATTAGGTCATTACATCCAGTAATTGTGAACCCACACTTTGTTTCCTGCCATCTCGGTTAATTTCCTCCAGCCCTCTAAGTCTAGTCCCTGGTTTTCTTCTTAGTTTCCTAGATCTTCTTTATTCTTGCCTGGTTTCCTGTACTGCTTGTATCGATAAGCGTTTGTTGACTGTATGTCGATATGCCTTTGTCTTACTGTTTCACTGACCATGGGTAAAGGTTCGAAATATGATTACGGGAAAACCTCAAATAGAACTCTGCATTTGGATTCAAGCATCTTCATGTATGCTCATGCTGAATATTGTGAAACCAGTGTATCATATTGAATGTGCTAAGAGTCTATTAAATGCTACTGTATGTGAGGCACAAGTGAAAGTAACAGAGGGGAAAAAAGGGACAGAAGTGATTGGCAGAATGAGCATGGTAGCTAAGAAGGTCAGTGTAATAATGAGGACTTTACAGATTTACATACTAATAGTCTTATTCCCAAGAAAGTAAAACTCTGACCACTCTGTCTGCTGGCGATGGGCAATTTCAGGTCTGCAGCACTGGATCTATCATTTTGGGAATGATGTCTCTTTTTAACTAATGGTGTCACTGAGTGGCACAGTACTCAGTTCTTCTGATAGCACACACTCACTCAAGGTCAGATGAGAGACTAAGGGCTCCAGAACTTCATCTAAACAGATGGAAGGCTCAAACAGAGCTCTTTACACACAGGTCCCTTGAATGTGTATGTGTGTGTGTGTGTGTGTGTGTGTGTGTGTGTGTGTGTGTGTGTGTGTGTGCGTGCGTAAAGCTAGAAGGAAACAGTGGTACAGGGGATATTAGTGGGTCCCCTTGAGTGCTGTGAAGAACAAGTGTGCTGAGTTAAAGCAAGAGATTCTCCAACCTGCTAATGTGTAAACAAGACATCACTCCTCTCCTGGCCTGACGTTTATCTGCCTCCTAAAAGCCTGCCCCTGGGTCTTACACACAGAGGCACACACACCACTTACACTGCTGCAAAGCACACGTTTATGCTCAATGTGTGTGTGTGTGAGACAGAAGAGCAGGAATGAAGGTCACCATCGAAAAAAGGTTGGTGTAGTGTGTGTTCTAATGTCATCAGAGTAAGAGAGAAGTGCGAAATGAGAGGGGGTGCTGTTGCTGCGTTTGATTATGGAGGGCACAGGGACCCTTTTGTCACAGGCAGGGGCTCATCTGCCACTGTAGGCTTCTGCTCTCAGGAGGCATGCTGGGAACAAAAGTGCTAAAAGGCAGTGTGACAGTGAGGGCAGGCTGAGGAAGGAGGAGGCCTGCCGCATACAACCACAGCTGTCAATCATTCTCCAGCAACAATTACACACACCAACACACACACACAGCGTCTTCAACCATTCGACTGTCTCTCTACATCAGGAACTAAATACTATATACTACTATGTTTCCCAATTGAGAAACATAATATTTCTGTTATATTCTATAAAAATTAATATAAAGCCTCAGGTTATAGTTCAGCTCAAAATATGGTCAAATATAGCCAAGTTTCACTGGAGTGTGTCTCGCAAATAATACTTATTTCTGAAGACCAAATGTACAACTCCACAAATCTTAGCTTAAGACAGAGACTCCTTACATTTATTCAAAACAGTACAATGGAGTTCATATGACAGAGCGAGAGAATAACGTTGAGAAGAAGACTCCATCAGCTCAGCGTGTCAGCCAATAGTGCCAATCACCGGATGAGCATCAGCCAGTGATAATGGGAATTATAGTAATGAAAACCAGCGTCTGGGCTCATGCTTCGCCCGGGGCATTTTCCATACTATAGTGGGGCATTACCATAAAGATGCGAAGTGCTTGTTTTGCAGGGTCTATCGGAGGAGCAGTCCGCTAAGATAATAACTATTAGTAAAGGACAGCGCTTTTGTGGGATTCCAGCTGTGGAGACTGCTGCATTTCCATACAGATGGATGTGCACCAGAGGGGTGATATGTATGCAGAGAGAGGCATTTGGGTGAGGTGACGCCATCAGCCATCCTGACCAAGAGTCCCGGTCATGACCTCCTCGTCTCTTCTTCCTCCTTGTCAGTTTGCCCCGCAGGAGAAAGGAACGAAAGCCTGGTGTTCAGAGAATGCACAGAGAAAAAGAGTTACCATGAGCTTTGTTTGATAAGCTGGATGTAAATGTGCTTTGATGTTGTACCAAATGTAGACGTGAAGAATGAAGTGGAGTGTGTAGGTTTAGGTGTGTGTGTGAACGGATATTTTGCACACAATCTATTTTGAAACAGCACACATTAACACTCAAGTGTCACAAGTGTTTGAAAACCTGTCAAATGCAGAATTCTGGGAAACTGATAAAAAATTGGATTTGACCAAAATTTGACCAATATATTTCACCAAAGTTTTGGAATATGGAAATCTTGCCTAGGATATTGTTTTGCAAAGATCACACTGGCTACGATGGCAGTTGAACAAACATGGTGCTAACACGCTGAGTTGCTCCTCACACAGTAAGTTGTTGGATAGTTGTGCTGTAGTGAAATTGACAGAAGCCTAATCAATTTAGTCTGTAATCAGATTACAACTGTCAAACTGAACTCATGCCATCAAATTATCATCAAAACAGAAACAATGAATTTACACACTCTCTATAGATGACATTGGACAGTTTAAATGCCATGAGTCATTTACAGTACCTCAGGTGGTGAGGCCAGAGAAACTGAAGTGGATCATGCTGGTGATTACACATTTCCCATCATAAACTTAGAATTCTTGGTGAAATATAATTCTATAATAAAAATGTGCAACATATAAAGTACAGTAGCATAATTTGTACATCTTAATTTATTGCATATTACATTAAAAGCCAATGAAATCAATAAATAGTAGTTGTTTTTAGACAGTTAGTGTGTTGGTGACTTTCAGTGAAAATGGAATGTAATCTTTAAATGCAGTTTTCTTCCGTTTCACTTTCGGAGGTAAGCAGACTTTATAATGCTAGAACATCTGACTGAGATGTGTGCAAAAGAAAATATTTAAGTTCTGGAAAGTCTGTCATTTTCAGAACTATATATAGTAGAAAATTGACTATGTGAATGGTTTTCCCAGGCTGCCACACATATTTGTTATTCTTAGGTTTAATAGGGCTGCTGTCCAGGGTACTGAGATGACTGTCAGAGGTCCCAAGTTAAAATAGCTGCAACTGTGTGTCTGTGTGTGTGTCTGTGTTTGTATGTGTGTGTGAGAACACAAACCAGACTTTTCCATCAGGCCACAAACAGAAGTGAGAAAGTGTGCTACACTTCTTCTCACAAGAAAGTGTTAGCAACACCAACCCACAGCAACATCTAACTTTTTTCAACTTTTCACCCATATTCTGTGCTTGCATATAGACTGTATATACACAAATAAATGAAAATTTTTTCTCTGTAAAATGTGTCTCTTAAATGTCATTGTGTGATCCCAGAGGTCTAATTTGGGCTGGCCAATGAGTGCTCAGTACATGTTCAATACAATACATAATGCAGACTGAAACAGATGTCACTAAATATTGATCTAATATTGTATACTGAATGCATACGTTTGTGCATGACCCATATTCTGTATGTCCATGACAGCCAATATCAGAGAAAGGAGAGGGTATGAGAATTTAGGGCTAAGGATTAAACCTGTTTGCATTTTGATGAATTATGCGTGTGAGGGTTACACTAATAATAGCTGTGCAGGAGAAGGGCGCTGGTTCTCCAGTGAGCAGGCCAAAGGCTTGCTTAAGGCTACCAGTTTGTGTAAATACGGCCAGTGGGCTGTAAACCGCATCTGCAGCCTACACACACACGTACACTCACACACACATATACACCAGGTGATGAGAGCACAAAGGCTCCATTAACATGATGGGATTCAGACTAATGACACTGCAAACATTCATTCCTCTGGTGTTGTCCTATCGCCCTGAAGTGAGGGCTCCTGTAAGAGTGATTTTGTTTATATTAGCACTCCCTCAGCAGCACATTAGTGCAGGAGGACATTAATATCATCATGCTATACAAGTCTCATTAGTACTCTTAAGTCTATGGACGAATAGAAAAGAGTAAACTCAATAGCACTTCACTCCTGCAGCATTTGACTGTAGGGGTTACTGTAATACAAGAGACCTGCATATTGTAAAAGCTTAATAAATAAATCAACATATTAAAAATATTTTTAACAGTCACAAAAGTCACAAAATAGGCTGGGAAAATTACCTATACATTTAAACGATATCTGAACTTACTGCATTATTGCAGTGCTTTGAGTTGTAATTACATTGTAGATGATGCATAATTTTGGCAGCTTGAACTTCTGGTTGTCCTTATACAACATGGGGAAAACAGAGGAGCACATGCACAAAGAGTAGACTATAAAACATGCCATTATTTACAGATTTTGCTGTATACTAGCTCACTTTATACCACATAACAGGACCACTAATGGGGTGAAAGGTGGTGACAATTATAGGGGCCCACAGCCCATGGGGGGGCCAATAAAAATTCCAGTAGTCCTTGTTATGACTGAATTGTTGTATGGATAATAAGCTAAGTCATACTAATTGAAACAGAATGTAATCACGAAATCATGTAATATAGATGAAATAGGTTTAATATTCTCAACCAATAACCCACCTCCAAAAATAATTTAGTCACTGTCCATGGTTTGTGCAATTGAGTACAATGAGCATACATGAGTTGCCACTTGACAAGAAAATGATAAATCAGGATTTTAAAAAAAATAATCACAGAAGAATAGGAGAGAGAGAGAGAGGCAAGGAGCAGTGGAGGGGTCCAGAGAAACCACTTTCTTTTTGAAGAAGGGTATTTGAAGTGAAATAGCTAGTAGCATGTTTGTTGTACAGGCTTCTGCTGCTTGGGGCTTAGCCAGCTAGATTGTTTTCGCTACTGGGCATGCTTATCCTAATTGGAGGTACACTAGTTGTCGCGTTATCATGTATGATTAAGTCACTTCTGTTCTAAAATCTAGTTTGATATGCCAAGCAACAGAATACCTATTCACTATTGCTTTCCATTTAAAATTATGTGGAAGAACAAAATACTTCATGGTACATCATATGGTACATCATAGGACTGATAATGAAAAGCTACTTATGAAGCAACATAGCATTAGATAATGTCATTTCTGCTGCTGTAGCCCATCTACATCAAGGATTTGTATGTTGTGCTCAGATGTTTTCCTGCAGCTCCACAGTTGTAAAAAGTGTTTTGCTTTTTTGTGGCCATCGTCTTTGACCTATCTCATCAACAAAGTGTTTCTGTCCACAGAAGTGCCATTCACTGGATGTTTTTTTTTGTTTTTCAGATCATTCCTGAAATCCTCAAAACAGCCCGTCTGGCACCAACAACCCTGCCATGGAAAAGTCATTAAGATCGCATTTTTCCCCATTCTGCTGTTTGATGTGAACATTAACTTAAGCTCTTAACCTGTATCTGCATGCTTTTATACATTACTCTGCTGCCACATGATTGGCTGATTAGATAACTGCACGAATGTGTGTTGAATGAAGGTGTACAGGTATTCCTATTAAATTGGCAGGTGAGTCTGTGTGTATGCAGCAGTGCGACGCTACTCTTCTCATCCTTTCAACTGAAACCATAATAATTAGTGTAGTCAATTCCAATTCCAAACCAATACATGCACCAAGATTTGGACATAACGAGTGCCACATACTGATAAGTTATACCAATTCCTTTAATCGAGGTGACTGAGTCGTATGACGGAAGGTGCCCTAAAACACAGTTCAATATGTTGTAGCAAAATAAGAAAAGAAGTCGCCCGTGACAGCAATCACATTGGTGTTGCATACAAAAACAGCCTGGGAGCTGCTCTCACAACAACAACAACTTCAATGTGCAAGCAATTCTGTAAAGAAAAAAAAAAAAACACAACAAGGGCAAAAAGTGCAAGCGATCAAGCCTCACGTAAAATCTAATTGAGACTTAGAGAAACAGCCTTTGGCTGCTTTGCTTTCATTGCTGCTACCTGCCATAATGCACGGGGCCTTTTAAATTAACTCAGGAGTGACTTGTTGTAATCAGACTCTTCTTTTTTTTTTTTTTTTTTTTTTTTGACGAGGGGAAGGCAGTGGCCATTCAGATGAGCAATGTATCATTACCCAGAATCTGAACCACCCCCCCTTCGTAAGTGCAGCACCGCAGGCTAGTCAGCCTAGCGTGAGCCTCCATCTACTGAGCCAGGCAATCTGGCCAGCAGACATGCATGTATTCATAATGGCAGCAGCCTTCAGTGTAGGAAAGTGTGTGTGTGGGTTTGAGTGAGAGAGAGAGAGAGAGAGAGAGAGAGAGAGAGAGACAGAGAGAGAGAGAGAGAAGGAAAGTGGAAGACAGCAAGAAGTAAGCTCTGTTAGAGGACACTGAGGCTCATCTTTCCCAAATACTGCAGACAGAACATCACACCGCGGTCACACACAGTGACTGGTAACTATACACGTAATGATTATGTCCCAATTAGAGGTAGAACAGAGAAGAGACTGATCAGTAATTACAGGGGAGAAAATTAAATATGCTTCGTGTGTGATAGCGATATGTGTTTTTAATCTTATTGACACTACAGCAGGTCAGAAAGTGTTACAGAGTGAGCTGGTGATCCACAGAGGAGTGCAAAAAGAATAATAATAACAACAACAACAATCATGTATGCACATATTTCATTTCCTCTTTCTTCCATAATAGACACAGCCCAACCCTTGGCAACTTCTTTCTTCTTCACATTTCTCTCTTACACTCCATTCCAGGGACAGGGAGTGAAGTCTGAGCAGGATTACTGAAGAAAGGTGTTCAGTGGGATTTAGTGGCTTTTTGCTCTCTACGGAACTGAGAGTTTTAATTCAGTCCAGGCCCTTATTAGAGCCCTGGTCAGCTGAATATAGATGCTGAAATAGGTGTTCTCTAGCCAGCGGGGGGAGAGAGCGGCGAGGGGAAGGCAGGAATGAGGTGGAGTTTGAGTGATGCCTCTGTCATGTGAGTAATGAAAAGTTCAGAGAGGTTAGGCCATTACAACTGCAGCTGCTTAATTATTAATTACACACCTCCAGAAGGGAAAGGACACTTTTTAGTCGTGGGAGTGCAGGTTAACCCTGCACTTAACCCCCAAACACACATATATATATACACACAACCCAACATTCCGATTATAAAAAAAAAGATATGCAATGAGGAAAACTGAAAGATGGTGCATTTTAGGGTTACAGTAGCAGTGGGCATGCACACTTTATCAGATCATATTAGCTTGGCTTAGTAATTACACGTGGAGATACAGAACCACACTTGGCTCACACACTTACTGACTGTAAGCAATTAAAATATTATTCATTACCTTTTAAATACAACACTGGCTCTGAGATCCCATTAAATTTGCGATAATTGAGTGTGTTTAATTATCAGCTGTGGTAGGCAGATAGTTTAGATAGATAGATAGATAGATAGATAGATAGATAGACAGATAGAGGGAGAGAGAGAAAGAGAGAGAGAGAGAGAGAGAGAGAGAGAGAGAGAGAGAGTGAGAGAGAGTGGTGACCTACTTAGTGTCAGAAGCGTTGTTTTAAAAATGACCTTGCTCTGGAAGCTAGGCTCAGAATAACTCTTCTCTCAGACACCCAGGACATTTGATAATAATGTTCAGATACCAGGCCTCCCTCTCCTTCCCCATTTCACTGCCTGACTTAAGATACAGACATTCATATTAAACGTCCTTTGCTGTATCTGTATCACAATGACCTAATGGCCAAACATCGGTGTCTAAATCCAGCACGTCTAATATGAATTGCACTGTCAACGTAAATAGACCTCACCTACTTAGGGTTAATCTGTCAATCTGTACACAATATGCTGCCTAAAAGGCCTGAGCTAACATGGCCAACTTTACCCATCCATACCCACCCTTGTGCTGTCCTGTCTGGTGTTGTTGGACCAGGCTGTGAGCGAGGACCATGGCAGTCTGGTATTACAGAGCAAGCCTGAGCAGCAGCAGCCTGCGCCTCCACCGTGCTTCATTAGGAAACAAAATATAAGCTTTCCACTCCATTACCAATGACTTTAGGAGCTACAGCACATAAGACGGCGACTCACCTCATCAACAATGCATTGCAATAACTGCACAGACTTGAACAGGCTACAAGGAGAGAGAGCAAGACCGAGATGGGGAGAGAGAGAGAGAGAGAGAAGGGGGGAGACATGAAGGGAGAGAGGAGAGGGGGAAGAAAACAGCATTAGCCTACATACGATGTCTTTACAGTGGTGCGGTGAGGGAAAAAAACATTAATGCAATAAAATGTGCCCAGATTAATCAAACGCATCAAACTCTTATGAAAATATCACAGGGGTAGAAATGTTCTATTACATCTAATGGTGTCTAATCTAATACAGGCAGTTAAGGGCTTGGGTATTTCTTCATTGTGAAATGCAATTTGGGAAATTTAAAGGGAACCGCTGAAGCGTGGGCCTCACACTGCCGTCAGGAACACAGGGAGCCGTGATATTTTCTTTTTCTCCCCCCTTTGCTCTCCGCCTTTCCTTCCAACTCATAAAAGATTACCATTAAAGATCCCTGGATGGAGTGAGTCAGAAAAGCAGAATAAAGCGCAAGAGAGGAAACGACGAATATGTAATTAGCATGTCATAATCAAAACGACTCATTCGGACACATTATGATCACTGGGAGGAAATTATAGCATGGCTGGTGGCAATCTGTGGGCATGTGTTAACACCATTTCCATAATGAAAATACACCACTGTTAATAGACCGCGCCTTGATTTGGAAAGGGAATGTGGAGAACCGTGCACTTCCACTAGCTTTTAGGTCCAAGCAGAATTGCAAGGTTGGAAGAACACATGTATGCTCAATCCATCTTGCAAATGTTGTTTTTCTGATTTTGTACTCAGAACTGTGACTTTTCTTTACAGAGGAAATAACTACTTTTCCCATACCACTCTTCTCCAGAGAGGCTCCATGCAATAATCTCATTTTCAATTAAAATCCCATTTAAGTTGAAGTTGAGACTAAAATCATATATAGAAATTAACATATTTGGATGCTTGCCAAAATGTAGGTTTTATATTTCGCTTTAAACTATGATTTAGTTTCATCCATTTACTTCAGAGAGGCAATGATCGATGAGAGGCCTCTCATTATCAACACAATACAAAATGATTAAGTCCATGGAAACGTCACATTTTTTTCCAATTTAAAAGCTCTTCTTAACCAAACAAACAACAGTTTGCATACTATGGAGTTGGAATGGAGCTGTTTAACAATGTGACACATACACAATGAGCCCCAAGACGTTTTTCCTCAGCAATGACAAAATGGCACTGAGAAGCAGCAAAATATATTAAATACAAAATACAGAAGAATTGATATAATTTACAAAACATCTACACAAACCCATGTAAAGTTTATTTATTTTTATTTTTTTTTGCCATGTCAATAATTTGGGTTTGTTCTTTCGAAAGAAATTAACAAATACTATTCAGAATTTCATTACAGTATGGGTAACAAATCAGTCACAAAAATGATGATTAAAAAGTTTCATTCCAAATTATAATCGCCTTTATGCAGTGGTGTATCATAAAAAAATGTGTTTGGAAATATTTCTACTTTAACATTTATTATGTTAATTTTCTTTCAACTTTAGCCTTCCCGTTTTCACATGTTCTATGTGCTATTTCTAAAGCAAAAAGTCTGAAAAATTTACCCAGACAAGTTTATTAGTTAACGCAGTATTTACTCTTTCATTTTGGCCCATTCTAATTTATGAACAAACAACTATACAAGCAAATCAGTGAAATAAAAAAAAAAACCTGATGAATTTAGCTTGTATTTCTCAGCTGCCCCATCACTGATTTAATTTCTTAAAACTGCATTTCCAGCATAGACTTGTAACATCAGTTTATGGGGTTTTTGATGGGATTTTTTTCTATACTTAAAAAGACAAGAAGGAAAAACATTCTTATTCACCTCAATGCAACCAGATGGGAGGATAAACTGAGGTAAGAAAGTTATCAAGTTGGTTATTATTATGGATATATATTATCCATATATTTGTATTTTGTCAGAAATTATGCTAACTGGTGGAGTTTAGTTTGTCAGTCTCTCCATCTGTGTTTCGAAAACAACTGTAACATTATACTCTATGTACCTAGATGGGAAAAATATTGGGCTTTGTTTTGTCAGGTAACTTTAGTTATTCGGTGCAATATGTATAGTTGGCCAAGGCATCATAACAGTTTATGAGCAGAAATCAAAATTCAAACAAAGATGCACTTTGCTTTGCTAAATGAACCATTCAGCAAAACTATGTATCTTCTAGACAGTAGTAGCAGCCTCCCTCCGTAGGATAGCTAATATTAGCATGGCTGTCATTACCTATGTTTTGTTGGCAACAAAAATTATAGTCATTTCATTTGTACTTAAAATAAGTCTACATATTCATATAAAGTCATTGTACTATTAAATAATAACCACCTTCTGCTACAGAAAACAAGCAAATGATTTTTTTAAATATGGGTTTTGCTTTGATCTATTAAAGGACAATTGTGGTTGACGTTATTGTTGATAGTTTTATTACATTATTGTTCAGCAGATGTTTTAGTTAACAGTTTGCTTGACCATATACTGCATATAACACACAGATATTACCACATGTCAGTACATTTGATACGTAAATATACTTTAAAACCTCTACCTGAGTTGTTTTGTGATGGTTACTTTAACTTTCTGGCATCTTCACTTTTACTCACATATGACTATTTTATTAAACACCGCATCTACAGCTGATATTTATACGATACTACAGCTAAAGGTAGATTTTGATTTATCTGGCCACCTTGTGCTGAACAAAGACAGAGGCGTTAAACAGACATGAGTTTAAACAGTTGAATCAGTGTCTATGTGAAGTAACATGTACAGTGGGTATAATGAAACCAAGATAAATCAGATCCACCTTTAATGTGATAAAACAACCAACAAAATTAGAAGTAAAACAAATAGAAATGTTTTATGCAAAAAACGAAAGGGAAAAAAAATCACAATAACCCGGTAACACAAGTGTGCACACCCCTTAACTAATACTTTGGTAAAGCACCTCTTGCCTGTAATACAGCACTCACCTTTTTGGGTAAACGTCTACCAACTTAGCACATTTTAATTTAGCAATTTTATTCCTTGCAAAAATGCTCCAGATTTATCACACTGCTAGGGGATCTCCTTTCAAGGCATCCAACAGGCTTTCAACCGGACTTAGACCTGGGCAATTCTAAAAACGTTGATCTTCTTCTTCTGAAGCCATTCCTTTGTTGACTTGGATTTGTGCTTTGGGACATCATCATCTTTGCTTTGGGTTCTTCATCTTCAGCTGTCTAACAGAGGCCTGCAGGTTTTGTGTCAAAATAGACTGGTATCCATGATCATGCTTCACCGTGGGTATGGTGTCATTGGGTGATAAACTGTCTTGTTTTTGCACAAAATATCTTTTAGAATTATGCACAAAAAGTTCTACCTTGGTCCCATTAGACCATAACATATTTTGCCACAAGATTGTGGCAAAATTTAGGCAGGCTTCGATGTTTTTTCTTTTCTTTTATTCATTTATTTTTTGAGAAAGGGCTTCCATCTAGACGAAGGTCTCTCAGCCTCCCTGTTAGGTTTTTGTCTTGTCCCTTCATCTATTTTGGAGGGACATCCTGTTCCTGGTAAAGTCACTGCGGTGCCCCATTTTCTCCACTTGTTGATGATGGCCTTCACAGTGTTCCACAGTACATATAACGCTTTGGAAATTCTTTTGCACCCCTCTCCTGATCAAGATCTTTCAACAATGAAATCCCATACATGCTTTACAAGCTCTTTGCAAACCATGGCTTCAGGAGTCGGATCAAACCAAGATGATGCCAAGAAAATCCTAGAAAAACAGATGATCTTTATTTGGAGTTAATTAGACTCACTTCATTAATGACTGAAAGTAATTATCATACATCCAACATGAGTTTGAATTGACTGATTAAGTCTGAGCACAGTCACATGCCCCTTTACAAAAGGATGTGCACATATGCAACCAGGTTATTATACATTTTATTCTCTTTCTTTCTTTCTTTTTTATTTTTAAACATTTCTATTTGTCACTTGAATTTGTTTGGTTGCTATATCACATTAAAAGTGGAAAAAGGAATCTGACATGATTGATCTTGGTTTCTTTTCTTTTTTCTTATATAACCCCCAATTTTATCAGGGGTGTGTATACTTTTTTATATCCACTGTTTCGTGTGAAGTGTATGGTGGTGTGTTCAGTAGTGTAAAGGTGTACCTGTAGTCCTGCAGCACTGGAGTCCAGCTTTATTTGGTGGTTTTGGTGCTCTAAGACAGCTTCTAAATCTGAATGGTCAAGTTGAATCAACTGTTTCTGAGATGAGAAAAATAAACCAAAACAAATTGAACAAATCCAGACTCAACTTCTGTGAACTTTTATAACTTTTTTTGGTATTCCCTCTAGTTGTATTTGATCTAGATTTCTACGCTCACAACACAGAGTGAGACTTCCGGCAACTTCTCCCTCCCTCCAGTTATCCTGCACGTCATTATCTGCTCATTTTGCAGGATCTTTCTGAAAAAGCCACAATGCCATTATTGATTTGTACTCTCAATTAAATAAAGCTTCGCTATTTCCCCTCTCTGTTAATACCTAGAGACCCCCCACCTGACACAACATCCATTCGGCTGCTAGCGAATGAATTATCAGTCGACATGGATAATGAATTCGTCCTGCATTGCAAAAATAACTATAATTGCCAAGCGCGCAGGAGGAAATGGGAAAATGATATTAACGTGTGTTTGCTAGGTGAATTATCCATTCATTCTAGTTAATACGAACTGTCATTAAAAGCGGCAATAAACCCCCCCCATACATTTTGCGTGCTTATTTATCTCACAGGGAATTCAAAGTTGCATTTAGCACATTTTGCCAATCTGATTACTTATCACATTACAATACTCTTGCATGTTAAAATTCAAATGGCATGCTTCCCAATGGGTGTTAATTTGCATATTTATCATCTAAGCTTCCTCAATAGGGTTGGGAAGTAATCAGGAAAAGTGTGTATTTCCTCCTGATCGCATCATTTTCCACATCAGTCATAGCCTAGGAGCCCATTTAAACTTTCTGGAAATTCAGTTTTGCAGCACGTAAAAAAAAGTTATGAATATGCACCCCCCTTCCCATGCACACACATGCATATGTAATGATGGAAATGGGGTGAGAATGGTAAAAATAAAGCATATATCAGCTTAAATGTGGAGCTGCAGTTAAACCACCTCAAGGAATGACTGTACTTCTGGGTGTCCAAATTTGCAAACTTATGTCAAAAATAAACCACAGGGCTTTCAGCACTGGTCTCCATGGAGATAAGCCTGGAGAGAAAGATAACTGGAAAGAGGGGAGGCCCGTGTCTCTCTCCACACTCTTCCTCGTTGTTATCAAAATGACAATCCTGTGGGTGAAATGAAATCCGACTGAGTGGGCTCCAGTAGCACAGAGGTTAGCTCTCCTCTCGTCTGCACAGGAATTATGGGCCGACCAGCTGCCTGCGGCGTCCAGCTTTAGTCGTGACCCCAGACACGGCCTCTCCCAACGGCAGACAAATTTTTAGCGCCACTTCTTTCCAGGCCCCCTTTCAGAAAACCCCAGCCTCTGGCAATCACACACACAAGAATCCAGTCATAGGGTCTAGTCATGGACCAGTCGCTATCCTTAACTGGGAACAAAATTGAACATTTACTCTGTCAGAAGTGTTGAAGTAAAGGTTTTGTAACAAGATTAAAAGATTTTAAGTCATGTGTTAAGTTTTAAGTGTGCTGGAAGGCACCTCTGTTATTACAGTAATCATAAGCAATGGACCCTGAGAGGAATACTTAGCATATGTACACGATAAAGGACTTATTAGAAAAGAAAAAAAAAAAGGTTTTGCAACCCTTGAGAGAACAGTGAATCCATTTCAAGATCTATTAACCCTTTGAACTCACAGGGCCCACTGGCGAATCCAGATTTACACTCTCCTAACTACATCCTTTTTCGAATACTGGCTAAAATAATGAATATTAAAATCTGGGAGTTTTAAAGGGTAAATGACTTTTATTGAATTTTATGACTACTTTACCTACACAGATAATCTAATTATTATCTATAAGATTTGCTGTGAATCACCACACCGTGAGCTAAGTTTATACCAGACTGAGGACTGATACAAAGTTTAAGCACTACAAAAACAGAACAAAACACGTTATAGTTGCAACAGCATGACTAGTTTCCCTCAGCCTTGCAACTCCCAGTGATATATATCTAGTTTATGTAAAAGGTATCTTTCTCTTTCTAAACGCTTCTCCATATTTGTGCACGACGTACTCCATCTAAACAATATTGGTATATGTGTATAGCGAAAGCACGACAGATAACTCATCTCATATATATTCATAAAGTCATATCACACCATGTCGAACACGCTACTCTAAAAAAAATACAGTTAGAAAGAAGGAAGAAAAAAGGCAACAAGAACAAGGGAACAATCAATCAGAAGGCAATTCGCTGGCGGCTGCATATGCATCAGATCATGTCTTATGTCTTCAAGGATTTTCAGAGCGAATCGTAAAACAAAACTCCATTACCTCCTGCCAGAACATGCAAATGAATCCCACCATGGGGTGAGAGGGAATTAAAGAGCCTTCTCTAATCAATGACAAGCCAAGATGAAACCATCCCATCCATTCTCTTTCCTTCATCAACAAAGGAATGCCGCTCACCTCTTCGTTACTGTGTACCACAGTTCTGCCACAGGGCAACGCTTACACACATGTACACACACGGTCTATGAGCATACTGTGGTTACACAAGACTGACCTGGCAAAATGGTGAAGATGGGCAGAGGAAGCTCCTGACTGTGACAACATGCTTCACACTGCCCTCTTCCCCTGTCATGTTGCTCTATTAGAGGTGTCAGGGTGTATCTGAATAGTGTCAGATATGTTTGTGGATGGGTATGTCTGCACGGAGGGCAGGAAGGCTGGTTGCCACACACACGCACACACCCACACAGATGCACAGGGCTGTGTAAATGACAGCCTGGGCCTGAGGATGTGTGTTGGCTGCTTGCTCGGGCTCGAGTTCCTGCCTGCCTCTCCTCTCTGCTCCTCTCCTCTCCACCCGCCTCCTGCCGCCAGCCTGCTACAGCCTGCAGGTAAGGAGTCTGTGGCGCCATATGGAGCGAGGAAAATTAACAACGAGGAGAAAATCTCCACAGCAGCAGGAGGCCGCTACCCTCTCTCTCTCCTCTCTTCTCTCCCCCAAACAAAATTCAAAGATGTAGAGAGGGAAAGAGGGAGAGGATAGTGGGGGTGATAAAATTAATGGGGTTCAACACTTTAACACAACACCGCCGGCAATATTTGCACAGAATGGCAAGAAAAAAAGGAGAGATTTCCCCTTACTGTTCGGTCATATTGTGGTATTATAAATCAGACCCTGGCTTAAGTATTTTACGCCCCTGTTTTATAAATGTATATTAACCCCATTTGCCCCCCCCTCCTCCCTCAGGAAGATAGTCCTGCACGAGACTGGATCATGCTGAGGGAGATTCCATTGTCCCCGGTGTGTCCTCGCGTTCGATGCCATCATGAACGAGAGGTCCCCCACGGAGCCTCTCCTGGCCTGGGTCATTGATTACAAAGAGCCTCCTGGTTTTTGTCTGACAGATGCGAATCTGCGCTATTTAATTTGGAGCGTTCCCCTCAAAGGGACACCATTAGCCCCTCCAATAGGAGCACAAATAGGATTCCATTAACAACTAGTGTTTCAGTGGAGCCGGGAAATGTGGCGAAGAACTTCACGCCATGTTTCGGGAAGGGATGGGGAGGCCTTTTGCATAGGAAACGCATCAAGTGTGTTCAGCAATAAAACATCCACCCTGACCAAATGTGTCACTCGCTGACACTTGCCCAGGCCATGGGCTTGCATACTTTCTGTGCAACATGCCAGTGTCAAGCGTGTCCTTGTGTGCCATCAGAGGAGGGTGGGGTTAGTAGTTAAAATGTTAATAAGTGCAATACAGTTTTAATTTAACAGCCCTCTGCATTTCCAATCAGATCAGTGGCTGTGACTAAATGAGAAAAAGAAAATTCAAGTCCTAGTCCTTCTCTCTCCCTGACACAGCAGCAAAGACAAAAAGAAGGTCGGCAGTATATAAGTCCTTCTTTTTGGCTTTGATATTGTTCCTAATGTTATCACAGTTTGCCTAGAAAAATCTCTTTATTGCCACACCAGCGCTTTAATTTTGTCACCAATAATATTTCCTTCTTTTCTAAATACACCTCGTTATCAACTGCAGTCTGTAAGTGTCACCTGAACACAAAGTCACAGAGGAATTATGTATCAAAACATTGTATAAATGGGAACATAACAGTAACAGATCACGAGTATATATACACAGAACAATTTCCTGTCGCAATAACACAATAAAGTAATGAATGACCCATTATGTCACAGCTAAATGATAAGCTGTGGTGTGTAATTCAGTGAGTAGGTGTGGCAGTTGATAAAGAGATGAAGAGCTCCGTATGGGACAAGAGAGACAGGATGAAGAGACCTGGACATGGAGAGTCTCTTCACTACATGCTTATCAGCAGCGAAACCTGTCTCTGTGCAGTCACGCAATAAAACTGTGCATAAATTACTTTATGTAATCATACAATGTAGATTAGCATGATAATGGCAGCATTAATAGATGCCGGGAAGAAGGGAGTGACAGCACTCAGACATGCCGGGGGCACACACACACACATATACACACACACACACACACACACACACACACACACACACACACACACGCACACGCACACACACGCATGCACACATGCTTCAACTGGGAATAGTCAGTCACACAGGCCTCAGTTCCATCAGCTTGACGATGACAGGATGAGAAGCGTCTGCTCATCATGTGCCTTTAGGCTACAGTGCTACTTTACCACATCCAGCAGCCATAGGCCTCAGGAGAGGAGGTGGTAATGGGAGCTAGTCTACAAACATTGTTTATACATTCAGACAAGGGAGGAGGTATACCTCTTATTTATTCAATCATTTTATTGTACTCAAGTAATCCACTGGAAATGTTCACTCTGATCAAACTTCATTTTGAGATAATGGCTAATCATCAATGAATAGAAAAAAAGTTTAAATACATCAAGACACCAGCTAACTACATGGTGCTGTAGATGTGTGATAACTACTGTGCTGTGATAAAGCACTAACCTGACACATAACATGATACTTTAGTTAAGTATGCTTAGTATACATAAGCACTTTCACTGGACTGAAATATGCTAAACTTAATAGTAATTATGACGGATTCCCCAAAGCTAGGCTGGTTAATTCAAGAAAAATTTATGACCATTCATCTGAGAGTGATTGCCATGTATATTTTTGGAAAACACTACAGTTAAGAAGTCATTCACATCATTCAAAGTGAATTGACCAGACTACTAAGGCATCCAAACAAAGTTGGGGTGCTAGCAAAGCAGTGAAACTCAGAAATAACTATTTGAAAATGTCAAACATTTGTAGAGAAACAAGGAGAGTGTACAGCAAAGCTTTCAACTAGTGGAACACTGACCGGATGGAGACCCAGCAAAGTACTTCAGTGGACTAAAGCAAGTACAAAAAAACTGTATCAGAGCAGATAAACGTATGAAAAAACTAGCTGATAGTTCAATGACTCTAGTTTTCAAAACATGTACCAGTGTGGCAGATCTTCTTGTTGTTATTCAGTCACACACATATATGTCAATTATGTCATTTATGTTATTTGTGCCAATTACCAACTCATTGGACCAGAAACTACCAACAGTACTAAACCCATTAAGCCAGAAAGTTTTGTTTTCATAGACATCCTGGTACCATTTACCTTTATGATTACCTTTCTATCATAGCCAGCATTAACGTTTTCAGCAATTTGTGCTACAGTAGCTCTGCTGTGGGATCAGACCAGATGGGTTAGTCTTCGCTCCCCATGCGCATCAATGAGCCTTGGGAGCCCATGACCCTGTCACCAGTTCACCGGTTGTCCTTCTTTGGACCACAATTGGTAGGTACTAACCACTACATATGGGGAACCCCACAATACCTGCCATTTTGGAGATGCTCTGACACAGTTGTCCTTGCGTGTGCCCATTTTTCCAGCTTCCAACACATCAACTTTGAGAACTGACTGTTCACTTGCTGCCTAATATATCCCACCCCTTCTCAGGTGCCACTGTAACAAGATAATCAATGTTATGTAATATGTTAATGTTATTTTAATGTTATGGCTGATGGGTGTGTGTATATATATATATATATAGTACAATATACTATATATAGTTGACGTGCAAAAGCATGGAAGAGCAGATGTTGAGTATTTGGGAGAGTAAGCTGAGTGTTGCAGAAGAAGAGCAAAGATTATGAAGAAGAGTTTTGGGAAGAGCAGAAGGATAATGTTTTGGTGTGTAGGACCAGGGTTGCCCAGAAGCCAAGTGTGGTTTAATCTCCTAATGGTGGTCCAGCAGATGAACGGCTGAGCTAAGCATGGGCTTTGAACTGATTTCGGTGATTCTCTACGCAACTACACATCTAAAAGTGCTGCCACCATTACTTAATCACTCCTGCCCTGAGCCTCAGTGGGGCCACAAGAAGCCGTATTCAAGTGCACAGCATATCAAAGCTGTCATAAGCATGTGACACTTCATGGGTGGCAATATTGTGTATGTCCTGTTTAATTCCTCAAAGCCCCAGCAGGTGATCTGGGGCATCAAACACTGTGAAAAAATGGGGAGAACATCAGACATCAGGCTTACACACCAAAGGGAGTCTCTATATCCTGTGGCTTAATCTGAATCACATTGTGTTTGAGATGACAGTCATTTTATTAACCCCTGATCAAGCTGTATCTGCAGCCACATGCTTCCCAGTGAATCAGACTGAACATAAATTCTAGGAGTAGCATGGTTCAATCAGAAAAGTGTCAGGCTATACAATCAAGACTCAATGTTCTGGTGGAAATGTTCGTCAATGGCTCCATCAACTGCAAGCATTATCAATAGTATTTCCCCAACTATCAATAAATGTCAGAAAAGAGAGACACAGGGCATTTTGTCAAGTGTCCATATGTTAAGCCCTTACCTTTACAAATAGAGAATCAATAGTTGCAATCAAGAGAACATATTAAAGCATTATTTTAAAATGTAGCCTGTCACTAACCCTTTGGCTGCAGTAATTATCATGTACCTGTATGCAAGAGCACCTGTGTGCACACGCCACACACAGGACCATTTACACACGCATGGTAAGGAAAGACAATAAGCATATTCTCCAGAGCCCACTCTGTTGAAATGCAAGCCCTACTGACCTACTGACAGCCAGTGATGAGGAGATGGCTCCATTCAAACTGGGAAGCGCGGGGTCAGCATCACTATAGTGCTGTGAGAAGGGGGCGATGAAAATTAATTAAAGTTGGCGCATGTGGTGAATAACGGGTGGCTCTGGTGGCCCACTCCTCCCTACACAAACAGCCCCCTGTACACCCTTGCTATTATGCACTTGCCCCATGCTTGCCCAGCCGCTGCCGGCATAGCAATGAAACTGCTCTCCTGTTTGTGTGAATGGTAATTACAACATGGGCAGTTTTGTGTTGGGAAACAATTGGCGGGTGGCTGTGAGGGGCAAGGAGTACGATGGCAGTATGAAGGTCTTAATGACTGCAGGACTGATGGGACCCAAGAAGCTGGAGTGATGAATAGAGAGGTAAGTCTCAGTGGGTGGAAAGAATGAACAGCTACTTGGAACCATGCTGCTGCATACTGTAAATGCATTCAGACAACGTGTACTGGTTTGCTGATGAACATGTTTTGGATTCAGGTTAAAGCTCTAGTCTATGAAAAGTGAACCACACTGGTTGTAGATTAGCATGCAATAACAACTCTCTGCAAGCTAAAGTTATAATAGCTTTTAGCTACTAGTTATAATTCCTCTGGGTTATCATCAGTATTAACTGACAGCAGCAAAGAATGGCAAAAGTATCACAAAATGACAATCTGTATACCAAAGTACTCCTGCCCTGACAAAGTGCAGAAAGGCTCCACAGAGGCAGTTTAGATGCATCTCTGAAAATGGGCGACTATTAAGTCAGTGTCAGGAGCCACGGGGGACTAAATGATCTCAGCATCTCTCAGTGTTAACTACTCGCATTCCCCCCGGTCCCCCACTCATTAAAAGCAGGCACCATCCACCCATGGAGCTTTTTACACACACTCACTGACCAACGGAACATCTAATAGCTCTTTACAGAGATGCACGCCAGCCCAGGGGTGTGAATGGATGGATGCCGGTGGATTTATGGAGCACTTTCAAGAGAGCAAGTGCTCAGCTTGCATTGACTTTTCTCCTACTTCAAAGCCTAGCAGCACTGGCAAATACAATCTATCAAAGAAAAATAGATTTACAAATGCAAAAACAGCAGAAAGCCATATCTGCTCATACTACAACTATAGGAAACAGAAGACTGCCCCTCTTTATGGCCATACTCCTGGCAAATATTTTTGTGAATATCTGCAGCTGGATTTAATGCTAGTTGTGCAGCACATCAACCTTGTTTTATTGACTGCATATTAGATTGCACCAATTTTACAAACTGTTTTATTAAACACAACATAGGAGGATATCATAGATAATATCTGTGTTAGATTTAAAGAGGTAGATTTAAGCCACAGATATTATGTTGCTCCTTGTTTGCTGGTTGCTGGGGAAGTTGACCCTCGGTTCCCTTCTCTTGCACACACAGACACACACCAAGATGGGCTTTGTAAGACACACCACGCTGCTTAATAATTCAGCTGACACTAAACAGGGCCATCCAGTTTTGACCCTATGTCCTCTCAGAGCCTATAGATGAAATAAAGGCAACTTACTTAAACTGAGCTTGCATAGATGTGAACATCAAAAATACAGAAAAATATTACACATAAAAACAACAACATATGACATTAGGGTGAATTACAAAATAAAATGCAGTGCTATTTTGCCCTAAAGTGACAGTACACTGTGGAAGATTACCTCAGCACAGTGACTGGCGAAAAATTGAGTGCAGACTGAGCAGAGAGTGTGCACACAGTGCAATAGCAAGACCTGCACGTTGTAACCAAGTGCAACAAATTCACACATTTCTGCAAAATAGATTTGGAGAAATTTTAGATCACATACTCCCAGTTCTCCTGTCTGCCCAACACTGATATCCTCTAACAAGAAATGAAGGACAGCATTGCTTTTGCACAACAGTTTGTACACTATATGGCCAAATGTATGTAGACACCTGACCATCACATTCATATCTGCTTTTTGAACATCCCATTCCAGATTTAGTCCTTCCTTTGTTCTTATACTAACCTCCACTCTTCTTGGAAGGCTTTTGACTAGATTTTGGAATGCGACTGTGGGGATTTGCTCATTCAGCCACAAGAGTATTAGTGATGTTGGGCGAGGAGGTCTGGTGTGCAGTCGAAATTCCAATTCATCCCAAAGGTGTTCATTGGGGTTGAGGTCAGGGCTCTGTGCAGGCTACTCGAGCTCTTCCACACCAGCCTTGGCAAACCATGTCTTCATGGACCTGACTTTGCACACAGAGGCATTGTCATGTTGCTACAGGTTTGGGCGCCTTAGTTACAGAGAAGAGAAGTCATACCTATACAATCGTGTGCTTCTAATTTTGTGGCAGCAGTTTGGGGAAGGCCCACATATAGGTGTGATGGTCAGGTGTCCATAAATTTTTGGCCATATAGTGTACCTGCCTGCCACAGTATGAGGGACAGTGAGTGACCCACCTTAACACACACAAGCACATTTTTGTTCTCTCTTTGGTAATAGTTTACTTCTTTATGTTTGTTTGTTTCTTCTTATTATAGTCACTATTAATAATATTAATGTCTGTGCTCTATTCTCCATTACTTGATATGGATACTGATATAACTCAGTGTGATTCTTAATAACAGAGCTTCTTTTTCTATGATTCTTTGGTTAGAGGGTGAGAGAGAGAGAGAGAGAGAGAAAGAAAGAAGACACACAAGTCACTATAGGGTTAAAACAGTTCTATTGCTGATTGTTGAACTCTATACCAGAGGTTAAATGGTTCAATTACTGAATGAGCTTTGTGTGTTCAATCTACCAATTAGGGATAGATTACAATTGCTCCCCCAAACACAGCCATTCATCACCACCTGCCTGTGTTAGTCACTTCACTGGGGGCACGGTGACCATCACCAGCCACTAGAGCCACTCACATGTACCTCTTACACACTTTCAGAGCAGACACCTTTTTTTTTATTGCACTCTTACTGGCTCCTCTTGACACTGAAATCTCTCAAGTGGATACTTCACCTAATACACATTTTTCTTCTGATATTCCTGTCTCAACCTAGACTTCTCATGTATTGCTATGAAATGAATTTTTCAGAGCTGTGGAAACTTAACACATAATACTCAAAAAGTTGACCATCGCATGAACGGGTGAACTTCTATACTGCAGTCATCTGCACTGGTACAGTATTATATGAACAGAATAACCATTTCAGNCATGAGCCATTCCACAATCAGGGAAACTGACCAAAACAGACCAAACAAGAGCCAAATGCAGCAGGCGGTAAATACAACAGCCGCAGCAGTAACTAAGCATCACGCTTCAGAGATGCTCAGATAAGCGCTGGTCGGGTGTTAGGTGGGCCAGCTTGGGTCTATGAGTGAGTCGCATTGGCCCATTCTCAGAACAGTGCAGCCTCATCGGCCTTTCAGCACCTGGGCAGCCTCACTGATAGCATTACACAACCTGTTGAGGTTTGGGTTACAGCCCGATTAAAATAGAAGACCTGATGATTTAATTATGACACCGACTCTTTCAGACCCAGTGGTTAGGTTACTGAACGAGGAACACAGAGACAGGGGATGCAAGGAATGATGAAGGATGCCATGCTGATCTTTTTCCTGTTTAATCTCTTGAGAATATTGGGGGGGGGGGGTAGATGTTGACATGTCATCTTTGATACTCTAAAGTTACGCTAAAGCAGTTGCTCCACTCATGTTAAAAGAAATGGTAACGCTATAGCTAAAAATTCAAATATAACAGTAGTCTGCACAGTAATACACAGGGACAGATACACAACAGTGGTACATACACTAAGAGTAATAGTATAATTGTCTCCACAGGGCAAAGAGGACAGTGAGACACATACTTAAGGCAACAGTGTCCAGTTACCTCCTTATGCACTTTAAAGATGTCTCAGCACATGAATCTCTTTGGACTTAACTGATGTTTAATGGTCCATCTGCACTTTGGAGATTTTAATTTACAAAGCGTAAAAATCAAACATAGCCTTTTGTTGTTGTTTGTTTGTTTTTTTTTGAAAAATGTCACTGAACAGACAATGTGAGGTATCCTCTTCCTGCACCCCTCACACTGCTTACTACATTACCAGCAACTACCCAAGGGGCCTCTTTGCTCCTCTTAGTGTTGATGGCTTACTTCTCCTCTGAGCTGCAATCAATACCTGTTAAGCAAGACTTTCATTTCTTAATTAAGTAAGGAAGAAGATATTAATTTTGAGGCATAAGGTACCTTATGGTGCTTGGCATTTGATGGTGATTATCCTGCTCCCTGTACACTAGCAGAAAGATAATTAGACTTCTGCTAGCACAAGATGTTTTCAGAGCCATAATGATACAGGCTTTAAGCAAATAAAAGAGGTTCTGGCTGTATTTATGTGGCACATTCATTGAGGTACTGCTTGAATGTGTTGAATTTTAGTGAGGTCATGCTCATTGCACTGCCAAATATTTGACACAATTTTACCACCATTTCTAACGCAATTTTGAGTCGTATTAAGCAGACAGCTTTTTTCTCTGGAAGGTACATGAGCAATTGCATTGATGGGGCAAAAGAGCACAGAAACAATTTTGTTGAATATTCATTCCTGCCTTGGTCATGCTAAATAGAGGCATACAAAAAGATGCAGCACCAGCAGAATCTGTTTCAGACAAAGAACCTGACCCAAGGTTAGCGCAGCATAAATGTGCTAGCCTTGGCGAGTGAATGGGAAGTAAGTAGGTTCAGTTTGACTGACAGCTCTTTCCTCCCCTGGCTCAGCTGACCTGCGCTACAGTGCTCCCATGTCCTGCTCCCTCCTGTCTCTTACTTACACTCCAGTCTGGCCTGTAATGAAAGCTTGGCCATGCACTATTCATGGCCCTCTCTAAAAGACCGCACACAAAATCTGGATGGCTGTGGAGAGAGACAGAGATCAGCTCACCATCTGAGCAAGATACAGGCTGACCTCGGATATCAATTCAGCTTAAGGCACCCAGGTCAGCTCTGTGCCTCCATTAAAACTCACTTTGTGGTGGTCATACACCAGCCGGATAGCGAGTTTGCTATGTTCAGTCACACTCAAAAGATCATAAGGAGGAACAAAATATAAAAAGCAAGTATTGATTTTGGTTAGCTCTTTACCTTTCATGCTAGTCTTACTAGTCAAGCTTTGATTACAGCAAGAGACAATGATTAAACAAAAGTATTCTGCTTGGAAGTGTCATTTAAGAAAGAGCAGTTTCAACAACAGTGTGTGTGTTTGTGAAATGCATGGACATGCCGGAGTAAAATGCAGGTCCTACTGAACAGTCGGTTGAAATAGGTTCCTGAAAAACAATACCTCAAATGCCTTATTCCACAAAAAAGGAATCAAGCAGTAACTTGCCAACTTGGTAATCTACATCACATATGGCCTTGAACATAAGTACTGGAATACAAAACAAATTATATGCTGATTAAATCACTAAAAATTAGGTTTAGCTAAAGGGTACTTTGGTTCGTCACTCTACTGATACCCTTGGGGGGGGGGGAGAGAGAGAGAGAGAGAGAGAGAGAGAGAGAGAGAGAGAGAGAGAATATGATTGTCAGTCATAATTAAAATAAACCACTCACCAAAAGCAAAGTGAAAATCAAAAACATATTTTTCCCGATCCTGTTCTCTTTTTCTATAGTCCATTTTCCTCTTAGAATGCTGCACCTTACCCAATTTCATCTCCATATGAAAAGAAGAACCTGTTTGTGAGAGGACAACATCAAATTTAGAGAGGTTCTGTAAATGAGAGGCGCTTATCCCTCACTGCCATAAAGAGAGAGATGGAGCTCCTATGGATTTTCTGCACGGTTCAATTGAGTGCGAAGTTGTTTGGCTTGCAGTATTGACTTTCGCAGCGTGGCGGAACGCAGAGTAGTCAGGTGCTTTTGCTCAGCTCCAATTATACTGTCATAAAAACAAGAATTAATGAGATATTCTGCCTATAAAACATTAAAGGGTTAGTGGAAAAAACAGAGATACAGCCTATGTATAAAAATGAATGGTCATTAGCCATAACCAAAGCCCTTCGTTTTAAGACTCAACAAGGTTGTTTATCATTCATATATGTCCTGATGTTCTGATATTCTGCATGCTAGTAATCAATAATAGCAACATATAGCACATTTGTATTCTTGGATCTCCAGGCTCTTAAATGTAAGCAGGAGGTTTAGGGGAATGTGGACAGCAGACCTTGTTGATAGAAAAGTACAGCTTACCTAGACTACAGATGTATTCACTGGCAAACAAGTCTAGCTCTCAATCTCAAAATCAATATGCATTCTACAGGCTTAACATCAGAAACGATAAATACTTCTGATTCACTGCTACATTAGTAGACCAAAAGACTGACGCGGGGGGAGAGGATACACACAGTAACATGGTGTGTATACGTACACAGGCAGAGGGTCATCTCAAGTTCAGTGGAACAAAGAAAGAGATCAATATGATATTTGTGGTTCAATTTCACGAAGCACATAGAAACATGAATGGGATGGAAGAATAGACTATACTTCATAGCTCATAAGATTTGTAGGTCAAGGTCCAAAACTATGTATTAAAAAAAGAAAGAAAATAAATGATCTACCACATGTCACGGTAAAAATGTAAAAAGATGCACAAATGCATCAGTGAATTGGTGTATACTTCGAATTTTTGTCTGCTTAAGCAAAACTCATAGTTCAAATAAACTCTTAATCAGCCCTTGTGAGAGGCAGCGGCACGGTCAGCAGAAGCTTGTGACAGCGTGAAGGTCACTGTATATAAACCGTGGAGCCCAGGGAAAAGAAATAAAATGTAATTATAACTATTTTGCTACTGTTAACTTTTAGACAGAATCACAACACTGCAGAGATGGAAACACAGAAGCAATTCCATTTAGCTTCAGCAGAGTGAACATCTAGTGAGTGAAAAAAAAAATGGGGAAAAAAGAGTGTACTGTTCATCTAACAACCCACCCACACACACACACACACACACACACACACACACGCAGACACACACCCTCTGTATGACTGGCTCTGAATATTATATCTACAAACATGCCAATGCTTTGGAAGCAAACACTAACTTTGTTAAAAATTAACATAAAATAATCACATATATTTTTTCACGATATGAAAGGCATGATGTCGAAATGACTTTGCAATAAGCTAAAACTGATTCTTCATTTCATTTATTTTTAGTAAGCAATACGACCGATCACATTCAGATATCCCAGGTGGATTTAGTTTGAAAACCATTTGCCATACCTTTGGCTTGTAATGTGTATCAATAAATCTCATTGGTTTGCATGAGAGTGGGAAGTTATTTGGCTGTCTATCGATAGCTGATTTTAGCAGAACACAATCTTTCTATCTCAGAGTGACTGGGGGTGATATGAAGTCAATATCTGCTGTCAGATTTCATTTTGGCAACAGATGCAGGACAGAGTCTATCTAGGAACAGCGACTGCACCCCTCAAACATTTGATTTATTCTCCATGCCAGAACACGTAAAGTAATGTGTGAATGCAGCTCTGTACAGCATTAATACTCTCAGTGTGTTTGGTAAAGAAGGAGCATATTCGGGCTTAAAGTGTCATATGCAGGAGCAATACGTGTCCCCAATCAGTCTGGATAAAGAACTCTTGCCTTGGCAGCTTCGGCGGGGAAGTGAGAGCACGAGAGGAAAATCAATAAGGAACCAGTCATTTAGAAGGCCACATGTGTGTCACAGTCAATTGGAGTTAATAGGCATGGGCTTGTCTTCACGCTGAGGCTGACCAGGTCTCTCCTCTCCTTCTCCATCACCTCCCTGAGACAGCTTAATACACACTGATAGACTGACTGCCTAATGCCACATCATCCCGAGCCAACTAATAAAGCTGCATGAATAATAGGCCTGGATTAACATGGTGAGTGCTAACAGAAAGAGTTTGCATTTCAGCTTGAGAATGCATGCTTGGCTGCAAACAAAAGAGTACAATCATTCCAGCAATTGCTCCACAGGCAATTAGAAGGCAACATTTGCATTTATGCTTGACACTAGAACTATAAATAGTAGCAGTGACATTTATTCTCTTAGTTTTAATGTAATCGTAGCCAGTTGAGCCTTAATTTTCAAATGCTGTGAGGGTAATTTTTAGCAAAGAACTGTGATTTTAGACCTGCTGTGTAACTACTGAATTTCACTTCAGTGGAGATTGGCCAAGCAGAAGATAGATGGGAAAAAATGAGCTACTTAATTGGGGTCTCTGGGTCATATTGTTTGGTCCAGTTACACATTCTCCCCCTCATTAACACCCATTAAGACCTCATTTAAGGGGATCTAATTTTTTAATTGATTCTGATTTAATTAATTTGTAATTAAAGAGGACCTCGGGAGAAGTTCTGCAATTGTGCAACCCTGCTGTAGAATTACATTTAGGGAATGTTGGGACCCAAAGGTCCAACCAAAGAAGTATAAATGTATATCATATACAAGTTCCCATCATCTTGGTCTGAACAAAAGAGACACTGTAGTGAGAAAAAAGAAAGCTAAGAATTGAAGATATTATACAGCATTATTAAACAGAGGGGTATTTCTAAGGTATAATACACCACAATAGTTTTAGCACATTGTACAAAAATATACATTTCTGCTACAATCCAATTTATTATTTTTTTTTAAATATTTCCAATCCAATCTTTTAATATTTCTATATTTGTTATATAATTCTACACAATAATTGTGAATCAGCATTTCACTCTAGTAAACACCTTGTTAGCACCAACAGCCTTTTCATCATGAATGTAAACTGAATGAATGAAACTGAATGTAACGCTGACCACAAGCACAAAAAAAAAAAAAAAATTCTATCACATCCAACATCATCTGGTGCGGTAAAGAATTCCATACATTTCTGATGGAATACAAAAGTGTATAGCAGAAGAATGGGATGTGTGAAGTCCTGGCTCCAATTGACATTTCAATAAGTAGAACACAATGTTAGCGATCCATTCCCAACTTTCCTGAAACAATTATTGAGATGGTAGCTCTAGGCCATGTGTGTTCGGGCTCCCCGGAGCCTGGGTGGCTGGAACAGTAATTGACTAAATTGTAGAACACATCGGGGCCATTTACTGTACAAATGTGCTGAAAATGAATCGTTTAAAAAGAAATGAGGGTGACTCTCAAATTAGCAAGGAAAATGATTGAGATGTGGCTCAGGGAATTAGAAAACGTGATTTAGAGGTCTGCTGAAGCTTCTGTGTGTGTGTGAGTGTGTGTGAGTGTGAGAGAGTGGTCCGCAGTTTTATGTATGTCTCTGACTTGTATTTAAACTCTAGGACACACATGCACACAATGACATTTTGCAAACACATTTTATGATGTTAAAACCCTACGAGAGGCTGTTAACACATAGCTAATGTTTAACATATTTTTTTACAAATTAAAACCTTATTTTCATTTAGAACACTTTAACATTAACAGTTAGAAATTTGACCTTGAAGACCTTAGAGCCGCAAGGCTACTTCAAACATAAAAACACCTAACACAATGTTTCAAAAGTAGTACAAACCTCTCCTACAAGCCAAGTAAGGTCAAAATATTTTACAGCAAAGCAGCAGCAGCAACAACAAAGGGGCAGAGTCACAGATCAGAGGACGCAGGTCCAGGATTGGCTTCAATATTAAGTGCTGCGAGGTGTTAGAGAGAGTGATCTTAGCTACACGTTACAGGGTGTACCCATTTCCTAAGTACAATTCCAATATATTACACAGGCTGGAAAAAGGCTTGACAGATTTGATTGATTGTCCTGCAGCCACTGTGTTGATTTTTGCCTGTTGTGTCTTTTTTTCCCCCCTTTGCACCTCCCAGCAGTCTTTCTCTCTTAATCGTCCCTTACAGTACTCCACCAATTGACAGCAGTTTCTCAACTCCTGCTCAGTGGCCCATGGAGCTGAGTTTGATTAAAGAATGTATAATGATGAACAATCAAAGGATTTTGGAATGCTTGTCAGTTGGGACCTCATCACCATGCAGTGATTATACTTAGGTGATCCGTGGAAATCATACACACGTGTATACACAATGGGATGCATGAACATATGCAGTCATTTAAAATGTTACTGCTGTTTCAGAATCGTATATTACGCAGCGTGTTCTTTATTATGCGGCCTGCAGTATGGGAGATTGATTGCCTGCTGTACTGACCTAAAGCTATGTACAGGACGCAACATCGGAAAACTCAAGTGTGCAAAACGTTCCCCGCTCTGTCTATCCACGCCGCAGCCACTGGCTATTTGAGAGCAAGGTCCAGGTAATCTTTCTTTAATGGGAAATTTGCTGCTTATTGATCTGCACTTTGCAATGCCTGCCAGCCGCACTCCAATCACACAAGCTGTCAGACACATTACAGGGATCTCTGCCAGCCTGAGCCTGTGATGTCATACGATGCTGCGTTCCCACCGTCGACACACACTGCATCTTCTCAATGATGCAGTACAGTACAGTAGAGTAGAGTACATAGACACAGGGTACATCTCTCAGGGTACATATGCTCTAGAAGGGATACATGTAGTGTGTGTGTGCATAAGAAGTCTAACTCTTGGCCACAGACAGAGCTGTGGTCCACTGGCTATGGCCATTATGTGCTACGATTTGCCATTACAATCGTGGCCCCTTTCCAGCCCATTTCGTCCACTGCACAAATAACACAAAAGACCATTTTCGGTTCAATATCAAAGACTCCAACCGAATAATCACAGGGGTGAAACTGTAACTATTATACAGGTACCTCTGGGATATCCCTGCACTACAGGGGTGTCGGAAACCATCACAGTGCCGAGTTTCTGCAGGGCAAAAGCGTGTGCTTGGGCTTGTGTTCCGACATCTGTTTTTAATTACTCAATTAGCCCAATCACTTACTAGTGCCGACATTAACATTTTTCTAAACATTAAATTGTAGTAGGAAGTTGGCACATTCATGTGGTTCTCATACATTTCCTAATTCAGGGCAGGACGTTAAGCATTAACCATAACACTAACAACAATAAATAATAATAATAATAATAATAATAATAATAATAATACAGTAGGTCAGTACATTAAAGTTTAACAACACCTTTGAAACAAAATTTCTGAATCTCTTATGTTTCATGTTCATCATTCAGCCATTTTCAGATACTGTGTGTGTCACTGTAACTCAGGGGTTTCGTAGAAAACTATGAAACTGGTATTTACACCATACTGTATGTGTTGTGTGTTATTCATGCTTTCATTCTTCTTCTTCAGTAATCGCTTTATCGTGGTCAGGGTTGTGGTAGGGCCAGCGTTTATCCTTGGAAAACTTGGTGTGCAGTGGGAATACACCCTGAATGGGACACCAGTCCATCACAGGACATAATAGTCACATCATATGTATGATTATTCTGATAGCACATGAATTCACTTTACATGCTACTATAGTGTCCACTAATGAATCGATTGGCTCGGTTATCTTGATGCCCTACTAGAAAACGAGGTTGACATGGACTTTAGTCAATCAATCACGGGATCAATTAAGCATACATCATAATTGTCCTCAGTCTACTTGGGTTCAAAAACCAGCCTAAAGAATCATCAGTGTGTTCTTCTAATTAAAAATAAACAACAGAGAACAGATATTTGGACTTTTTGTAACTAGCAAATTAGTAGAGAAATATTGCTTAATATAGGCCAGTATATAAATATACCCAGTTGCAATGGTAATTTTCTGTTGGTCATGATTCCTGTAACTATCACAACAGCAGGAAGAAATTCACAGACCAGGAATACAAACCACTAGACTTGGCAGCTTTTAGAATCACAGACTTGCAGACATACAGTTATGGACACATACACCATTAACATCATCAAAAGCAGTCTTACAGGGCAAAGATTCTCAAAATTTGAAAGGGTTCTCCCCTAAAAAAACAAAACAAAAACAAACAAACAAAAAAAACCTGACGGACACCCTCAGTACAGATATTTTTAAGTACATAATCCAATTATTCAAATATTGGGCTCATTATTTAAATGTGTACAATAATATTTATTTATTTGAACTTTCCACCCATACAATACATGTTTTATTAAAAGTGCCATGTAAATCTAATTGGCATTATTTATAGCAATAACACATTTGATAATAGTGAGTTGTGATTTGCACCATTGGGACAAAATCCCTTGGCTACACTTCACAGATCCTTGGGGTCCCTGGACCCCACTTTGAGAATCATTGTTATAGAATATATTGTAGAATATTCATGCACAGCCACAAATATACTGCACAGTGACTAGCATCATAAAAAAATTCTTTACAAATGTGCTTTAAGCAAAACCGTGAAACTCTAGGTTCTGATAACTCTCGGTTTTACTGGGTGCAAACGCAGGAGTGAAAAGGTCCTACATGCAGAGCTCAGGGTGAGGTGAGGCATAGGCAGAGATGGATGATTTGTTTGGGTTAAAGGATCGAGTCTCCCGAAAAATTCAAAACTGTGAAATCACGAGTCCTCCCCCCACCGCCAAAAAAAAAAGACATATTGGAGCCCTACGGTTGTGATTTCGTTCTTGCAATGGATGCATAAATAAACATAGGAATAAATACACAGAGGACACAGGCTGTGAGTGGCTGGCCAAGTGGGGCAGCTGTTATTAAAAGGGCTATTTATCACTGTCACCCTGCCCAGGATTCATCACTCTCTGCCCGCCAGCGTTGTCACTAGGCCGCACAGGAACAATGAGGCTCATCCAAGCAGGCCCAGCTACAATGGATAGGCGCACATACACACACACACACTCACACAGATCAGGCACAAGGACCCCTTGATATGACAGCCCTTACAATCACAGGCTTGCATACACACAACTATGGACAGACACATGGACCATTACCACTCAGAATATTGTAGACTGTATGGCAGTGATGCACATTGACCTAACATTCTGAAAAGATTCAGCAAACCTATTCTGGACTTCCCCTCCTCCACACAATCACACCTTTCATTTTACGCACTGCTGCCTTATTGATTATGGCAACAATTACCCACTAATCTGCGCAGGTTGTATTAAGTGAATTCCCCCTTTGTTGGCCAATAACTAAGCAGGGCTGTTTCCCAAACACCATCGCTCAGCCTGAGGGGACAAGCCTGCGCAACTCCACGCTCATCATCATTAGCAGCCACAGATAGAGTCTTCTCCTCAATTAGTCTGGCGGACACGTTACTGACCCGGACTGGTTCCCGTGTAAGTGTGTGTGTTTCTTGACTATCCAGTATCCTGTATACGTCCTTATGCGCTCCTGTCCTCACATCAGAATTTCCAATTTGATATAGGTTTAGGAGACTACAATTAGAACACAACAAACAATTTTACATCATAATAAAATAATGCAACCATTCAAAAACCTTAACTGCGTTGGTTAGTGTCACGTCTCACGATGGATACGAGTGTTCTAGGCGAGAGTCGTTCATGATGACTGGAAGCCACAGCTAACCTACATCAGCCGTTCTGCTTGTGTAGCCCCCCTTTCCGAGCGTAATCAAGTGCTTGCTTAACCAACTCAGGCTTCCTTAACTCTTATTAATTTAGCATAACAGCAATCCTCTCATCTGGAATTAACGACAGCCCAGCAGAAACCTTCTGGTCTCTGTGGGCCTGCAAAAAAAAGTCCAGACAGCACATTCCTCCTCCATTATGCTATGTATGTACATAGCAGTGTATAGATGAGAATGGTTAAAATTCATAACCCTTGCATAAGACCCCCATCAAGTCTGCTTTACACCTGTATTGCATTTTCCCCTTCAATCAGCAGCTTTTGGAGCGGGCCTGCACGGCCGTCTTCCCATGAGGAGCAGAAAGCCATTACAGCAAGCCGAGGCTCATTTGCAGAAAGATTGGAGATTCAACATTCACATTTAAAGGGCGAAAAAAGGTATCACTGTGGAGGAACGGGAATTATTTATTCCACTTTTAGTTTTCAGAAGATTGCTCCTGACTGCTGGCTTTCTTGCACAGAGTATTTAAAGTAGGTAAGTGTTTCACCACTAAGTACAGGCTGCTATCCACACTGCGCAGGTGGTCTGTGAATGAATAGAAATACACACAAAGGCATTTCTAAGGAACAAAATTAAGGCCAGGGTCTTGATTTGTAACCTTTGTCAGATGCTGTTGACCCTGGCAAGAGAGAGGCTGCTTGAACTCTAAGGACCCCTAAGGACGTCTTTGACAGACATTTTCGTGAGTCTGGTCATAAATCTTTTAAATCATAGGAAATTAACTGAATTGAGCTACAGGGGCTACAGAGTTCCATCAGTAAACATGGAAGCAGCTTAATGAAACTACATATGCATGCCAACAACTGATATATATATATAGCCTGTATAAAATGGCTATAAAAACTCACTGTTTATACAGATGCTGCATACAAAGTCAGGAAAGCAATGTGAAATTCAATGGTAAGCACAAAGTATTCTAAAATAAATAATTATTCCATAATATTCTTATTATGCTTTATGAAAAACAGATTAAACGCAGCCCGTGGCGACAGGAGCATCAGTACAAGCTGGCAGGGGGTAAAAGGCAACCTAGAGGGGGAGGCAGAGGGTGGCGTCTGCCTTTTAATGACCCGAAACTTTAAATACTGCATAATATATAACAAAAATGGATAGTTCATTTAACTCTCACAATAACTCACAGAGAGACCATTAGAATCCATTACTCTTAATGTCAACACTGTAAGCAGTAAATATGGATGAAGGGAACAGGAGATGAGCACCAAGGGAGAAGTGAAAAAACAGAGCCATAATCAACTAGCACAGGGACAGAAAACAACACGTTAAGCCGAGTTTTCAAAATTATTACGCGAGGATTGAAATCCAGAAAAGCATGTGTGTAAGGGCTAAAATCCAAATATGGAAGAACCCCTTATGGTCACAACAGCCGAAAGCAAGTCCATAGCGGCAATAAGCTTAAAAGTTGATGTGCATTTCAGCATTGCTAAGCTATATTTAAATAGCACAGATATAAACATACGACAGACACAAACGAAGGACCATGGCAGCAACCCAACCCTACTACCTCAGGCTGGCACTCGTGTATCGGTCTATGAACTGCCGATTTTCACACAAAAAGGTACAAAGAGGAAATGCAGAGGAAAATAAAAAAAGAAATATAGAGCCACTTGTCATCCCTAGCAATCTGCTTAGTAATGAGAAGGCTTTCCCCCTGGGTGAAAAGATCTGCTATAATAGATTTTTAATGGCTTTTCCTCTCTCCACAAGAACCACTTCTAGCACCCAATAGCAAGCTGAAAAAAAATCAAGTAATTCCAGCCTCAATGGTGTGAGGTCAGCAATTATAATCCATTGAAATCACTAAAGCTTCTAACAGTCTCAGTAAATCTATTTTCCAGTGCTGTTTTTCATCTTTTCTTTTTGCAAGATGATAAAAGGAGAAAATTCTCGAATCTAATTGCACTTTATTAGGAATTTACTAACTGCTGGATGAATTGTAATATTGTGAGCCAAACTGAGATGGTAGGCTGTTGATGTAGGTACATTCGATAAAAAGCTGGTTCATAGCTTTTAATTTAACTACTCAGCTTTTAATCAGATATTATCAGGACAGCACTTCATAATGCTAGCCTTTAGAGAAAATGCCTTTTTTTTTTACATTAAAAGATTTGTGAAGGTTCAGAAATGTACACCAATCAGCCATACCATTAAAACCACTGACAAGTGAAGTGAATAACATTGATTCTCTCATTACAATGGCACCTGTCAAGGGGTG
>CM074950.1:12258020-12286038 GCA_037577455.1 Pangasius macronema | reverse complement strand
TGAAAAGCACCAGAGACGCAGGACCAGTAATGGTACACATCCTATTAAGACAAAGTAAACCTAAGTCATGATTAGAGTTAGCTTAGCTTAGGCAGCTCGACAGCTAACCTGCTAATAATGCCTAACTCGACGAAAACAACAAGTAACAAAACACTTTCGTCGTTGCACTACAGAAAGCTCAATAAAACCTTAACGAATGCATAAAAGCGTTTATGTGACCTCAATAAGGTCTTTAGGAGAGATGGCTAAAACCCTAGCATGTACTGCCGCTATGCTCTCCGACTAGAAACAACAGCGGAGCTTTGGTTCCGCTTAAATTCAATACTTACTAAGACTTTTACTTACTAAGTAGATTGCTGCTGTTCACAATATAATTTTGTAATGATAGTAATTATGATTCGTTGTTATTTATGTTTAAGTTAGTATCAGTTGTATCTAAATGCTTTTGCCATTTATGCACGTTGGTGTATGTGTTATTTAATAGGCGTCTATTATAGAAAGCACATTTCGGGTAATTCACCAGTCATGTCATGTAAGAAGAGGACATCCACACATGCCTGACTGAAATCAACCCAGAGCTTCTGGGATAAAAGGAAACATGATGGTCATATTCTTACTGAACACTGTCATTCATTGCCAACGGCAGCATTTGGTATTTCATTCAGATTGCATAGCAATTGACTAAAATGTGATCTCTTTGCCATTTTATCTTCATATTATTCATACTGTATTTGAGCTTCATGGAAACATGGGGATATATATATATATATATATATATATATATATATATATATATATATATATATATATATATGACATTTGTATGGCATCATAACTAGGAGTAGTATGTGCAGATGTGCAGTAAATATGTAGAACTTAACCGGTATGAGGAAATTTAAACATCTGCACATTTCTCCTTTTCTTTGTGCTCCTTGTTAGTGTTCTGGGTAATTACATCCAGCACCTCCTTGATAGTCTTAATCAGGTCCTGTCAAACACACACACACACACACACACACACACACACACACACACACACACCTAAATATACCTCAAATAACTATTGACTAATACTCATGATTTCTGTGCAGGTGAAAAACAATTTAGTACATATAAAAATATATTGATCATCAATATTATTATACTAATTCTATTTAAAAAATGTATAGTCCTAATACTAATAATACTATACGAGACAATTTGATTGTAACAACAGCACCATTCCTCACCCTACAGACATTCCCAATGGTGTGGTCAATATCTTGGTATGAAAGTATACTGTACTAAGAACATTTGCAATATTACATCACAATATACACTGCCCAGCCAAATAAAAGTCATTGTTTAGATTTCAATGCAAATACATAAGAGTCTATGACTGGATCATTGTTAGAGTGATTATAATGTTTCTAGCATGTTATATGTTTGGCAACAGTTCTTTTAATCTTAAAAGATGNAAAGAACGGTTCAGAGAGCATAAAGAATCATTTTCACACATGAATTGGCACCTCTGAGTGCTGACCTTAACCTCAGTGAAAGTCTTTGGGATGTGCTGGAGGAGACTTTAAACAGAGCTCATCTCTTTCATTGTCAATACAAGATCTTGACCCAAAAACTGATGCACCGATTGATGGAAATAAATGTTGTGATGTTATTTCCAAAAAAAAAGTAGGTTATGAGATACATGGTAACAAACTCTTTTAAAATATGGTGCAAATAACAATATACTTGCACTGCAGTGTTATGTCATTTAAATGTTATCGTTTTTGAAATTGAAATAATGATACACCAAAAAACAATGTTGAATTGAATGGTTAATATACCATAAACAGACATGCTCAAAACTCAAAATGCCTACACATGTGCTCTAAGAAACAATATTGTAAATGGAACAGCTTCAAGTTCTCCACTCATTGTTCCCAAGGCTATGAGAGAGTCTAGTTATTATCTCACAGTGTGCTTATCACTCTAAATAGCTAATTGAAAAGCAAAGCATTTCCAGAGGGATAGAATTTAATTCAAATATGTGAATGTAATTGGTGCTTGGCTGCACCAATCAAAACTTTTGTTTCCTTTACTCTCCTAACCGCCAAAGATACTTCATTGGGCTCATGACAGGACAGTGTTTAATGGATGATTAAAGTGTGTAAAGGATGCCATTAACATGTTTCATGTTTAGAAGAAGGGTTCAATTCAGGGGAAAATAGCACACAATCATTAGTTCATTAACCCCACACCTTAAAATTGGTCTCTCCTTGCATATTCGGGGCTGATATTTCTTGATGAATGACAGTGAGGTTGCGAGCAAAGGTCAGCAGCGCTCCCTGGAGATCTGGTGAGATTGTTCTGTTAACGAGATGCAGAGACAAACGAGCTTACTAATGATCCCCATCTACTGCCTTCAGACAGAAAACTAGAAACAAAATCACCTTGTTTGACTGCCGGGGCTGCTAGGAGCTTAATGAGGGCTCTCAGGCTTAAAGAGGGCTGTTGTTCTTCAGGGAGAGACAAGGGAAGGAAGCAAGGCTTGAGTGGTTAGCCATAGAACAGGAGCGAGGAATGCGTTTAATTGTGCTTGGCACTATACTTTTCATTTGAGGTATTTGCAGTGAAATGTGTAGGTGGTAAATTAAGTCTTTGGAGAAAGCTGATAGTTGTAAATACAGTGAATGAATGATAGGAGAGAATAAGCACAGGAGGAAAAAAGAGAAAGAAAAGGAAAATACTTCCATGGGCCCTATACAGTGGTTAATGGATGATTAAGGGCTTAGAGTGCATCTGTGGTAACTTACACCATGCCAAGGCTGCTCCTTTCTGCACTGTCATGGAGCGTAAACACCGAGCCGTCTCTTTCCTGAAATTTTGTTTGGCAGTGAGTGAGCATGACTTAACATCATCTTTTTTTCTGTCAAACAGTGGAAATGAATGAAATCTTTATGTGGATGATGTTAATGGATACAGTGTCTATTAAAGCAAAGTGACAGACCACAACTGCAATGCAGTTAAAATAGTAGCTGTTTGACTCTCAGTAATTACTGGTACTAATGTACAATCAGAAAAAGCACAGAGGTTTTACCTTGATGTCAAATCCGATGCGGTGTGCCTTGCACATCTGGAAGAACACGCTGTAGTGGACCATAGAGAGGTTGGTATGAAAGAGCCGGCTGTTCATCACTGCAAAATGACTTGTTGCTGGTGCTGGCTGAGGAGACACAAACACAAAGAAAACACTATATCACTAATCCAGTACTAGTACAAATCACTCGTCATGTAAATAACACATTTTGCTGCAGATGTGTTTGCATGATGAGGTATTAACTGAGCCAGGGTGTCACTTCCGAAATACAGATTGACATGGTGCTGGCAATTAAAAGGTACACTATATATGTTAAGCAAAGTATCATAGGCCCACATTTGGCAAAGTGTTTCTCTCTCATGAAGCTGCACAGGGATTCCTGGATTGTTAGTTTAAAGCACAATAGAGGACAGAGAGGTGTCCTCGGAAAAACAACCATGCTCACAGCAACAGCAGCTAAATGATGTTTCTGAAAGCACGCTACAGGAGCCGATTAGTTGAGAGTGGCAGTACTCTGCGGACTCTGAGCAGGCATGAAGCATATTCTCTCTGACAAAGGTAAGGCACGAGCAATGGCCTCGGCACACTCTCGAGAGGCTATGTAATTCTTTCCAACAGAGCTGTGCTTTGAGCTGTCAAAGGCACTGTCCTCGTCCAACAATAAAGAGACTTTCCAGCCGGGATTTAATTGTGTTTGTAATATTCAGGCCCCAAGTGATGGCCAAAGCTAGAGCCATTAACCAAGAGCAGGGCAGAAAATACACCGAGCCACACACATGCATACACAAACTAAATGAATGTTTGATAAAATAATACAAGTCTCAGATTAACAAGCGTAAACTTGGGCTTGCTGCTAATAAAGAAAGTCTATTGTTTAGGGGGCCGGCATCAGGTTGATGAGGTGCTCAGGCATGCATACACATGCATAATGAATGCTGTATGAATTATTAATGGGTTGATTATTTAGGCTCATCTATCAAAATGATAATGAATTTAACATCTAAACACCAATCAGGTCCAAAGCATAATTACAGTGTTTAGTTGTATTTAACAAAAATAAAACAACAAACCTTCAGCTGATCACTCTTTATAGATGCAGTGATATATAGAGATAATATGCTGTTGAGAGGACTGTTATTGCTCTCTAGTCCACTCACTGGCAACAGATGCTGGATAATTACATTCCTGTGCTACACAGCCATGTTTAACAAACCAAATAGCCAATGTATAAACTATTCCTCCAGTTCAACAAGGTTTAGCCACCTTGTGCCAAGGCCACTTGATGAATTGCAATGACATCATTTACTTGACCACTTGATACAATTCTGAAATATAGTAGACTATTCGTAACAGGCAGTACAGCATTAGCTGTTGGAGCTCTCTGGCGTGCAGTTGGCTTGCTGTTTCGGACTGGAGAAGGAACCTCCAGACGACCTGCGTGGCAGTTCAGTGTTCCTCCTGTCATGTGGAGCATGATCTGGGTCATAGCCAACTGGTTACTGTAGCCCAGATCCAGATCAACAGCCCACACCTAGAAATACACATACACACAAACACACACATGCACATTAGCATTATAACCATCTAGTGCCATAATGAGTGCCATCATTTCTAGCACTCAGTAACTCCTCAACATTGGTGGTTCCTACACAGAAATGTCACAGTAGTATTCTATGTAATAGTATGTTAATGGTCTATATCAGGGGTTCTCAAATGCTTTGTAGTCAGTAACACCTTTACCTGTAAAATAAATTTCCTGAACCCCCTCAGTACAGATTTATTTCATGAACATAAATGTGTACAATAATATTATTGTTATTGTACACAGGAATTGTTATTCCTGAACTTTCCACTGGCAGAGTGAATGAACACATTAGGTCCAATATGACATTATTTATAGACTTGTTTTTGAGTTATTGAAGTTAAAACCCATTCAGCTCAAGTGATAGTCAAACAGGCTTGTAACTCTAAGAGCTCAATAATAACTTTAATAACTTTGAGAATGATCAGTTTCGATTTCCACTACTGTACAAAATTTATTTAAAAAAATAAATAAATCATGGATTCCACTTTTCGAACCACTGGCCTGTATTAACGTTGTGAAAGGGTTACTTCTCGTGTGAGCTGCAGAACATTAAAATACCCCACTGTGTGCATGTGCGAGCGAGAGACGGAGAGACAGAACAAGAGAGAGCATGGCTTGAGTCTGTATAACAGTGTGTCTACCGCCTGATGGGCTACTCTCTCCACATCTGTATGGTTAATGGTGTCATTATAAGGATATTAAGGGGTCAAGCCCCATCGTGGCCTTATTCTTAAACAGGGCTAATTTTCCCTGATAATAAACTAATAGCTATGCCCCTTTTCAAACAGTGGGAAATAAATCACCAGTGAAAGAGTTGTTAATAACTAAGTGGCAGTTGGCAGCCTCTGCCGTCGTCTCTATTTGTCAAGCTAAATGCTCCTGCCAGGGAATGCAAATGGCAGCCCAGCTCCTGAACTCTGCCCCCAGTGCTTTTAATCGGGGCTCACTAGAGCTGGGTCGCATCGTACTGCATTGGTTCTCTTATTCCATAAGCTTAACCCCAAACTAAAGCCACTCTGTGGATATGGATCTATACCTTAGGGGAGACTGTCTGTGTTCAGAGTGAAATAATAAGAACAATACAATCTGCAGTATACCTTTTCTTAATGTGCCTGTCATGAAAGTATAATATGTCCTACATATTAGACATTTTAAACATCCTATATTTCAGGGAGGAAAACTGTTATGATGAACCATGTTAATATATCATATGTCACTGCTGTATTTGAATTCTGTCAGTATCCTTAAAACATTTTTTTACTTATTTAAATTGATTGCATTTTAAAATATTGTCCTTCCTGTATGAATAGCCTTCTTGCATCTCAATATATTGCTCAGTTCAAAACAAATATTAAGATAACCAAGATTAAGATCCATGTCCAGCTATGAGTCTAGCAGTGCTCAAAGAAGGACCTAGGTTTTGTTCTGAATCGATCCAGGCATGTCTCCTGACCACAGTTAATACTGGGGGTTTGTGTGATGGGCTAGGCTCCAGAGAGCTATTTAGCCAGTCTGTAAGAATCACCCAGGCCTGCTTCATTGTCAGCTTCCACAAAGGCGTCTGATATATACGCCCAGATTGTACCTGTTTTCTATAGCCTCTTTGCTTTCATTAAAAACTGCAATCCTGCAGCTGAGCCTCCCCTTACACACAATGTGAAGCAGACCTACAAGGGCAAACACATGTGCCCCCCCCTCCCACCCTTTATTCCCTTTAAAAATACACCAGCTTTTAGCAACAGGTTTGAATGTAAATTGATCTTCGAATAGAGACAGGTTTGCTCGGGCTCTCCCCCCCTCCCCCCCGCATGCATGTTGAGAGAAATGGGACAGTAATGCCTGTAATTCTCTGTTTGAACTCCTTTTGCATTCTCATCAACACTCAGAGAATCAAATTCACTTTGTGCATTTTATCATGATAATTGTATTTTACTGGACGAGTCCATACAACCTAAAAAATATATTCTCTCATTTTCACAAAAAACATGAATTTCTGTTCCATACATGATTCATTTTCAAGTGCAGAGGTGGAGATTAGCTTGCCCAGTGGTTTCAAATATACCTCGTAATGTAGCAGAGAATTAGCAACATACTGTCAAACATTTACTGGTCCATTTTAGCAATACCCTCCACAGAATTACACTATAGTGTAATGCACTGTTAAAATATCAAATATTTGCACAGCACAACAAGACACTGTAATAAAATCCTCTAAAGGATGTGTGTATTATGGCAGCCCACATTGCAGGTTGCTTTGGACTGCAGAGGTCTTCTCCAGGGGGCTTTTGGATCCATCAGCACTGAGTAAATGTCTTTTTTTTTTTCACAAACTCTAATGCCTTTAACACTGGGGGAGATCAGATCAAGGAGCTCCCCCCTGCCCCATGCGCTCCACAAGGGCAGTCCACACACCACTGCCTTGGTGTTCTAACACCACCAGCCTTTCCATCTCTCAACAGGCCTTACAAACATTTAGGAAATAGCAGAAGGCTTTAGAGGCTCTTTTTAAATGCAGACAATTAAATGAGAGTGCAATCCTTCGCCCTCTAGTGGCCAGAAAGGTTAGCCTGACTGCGGTTAGGAACAATGAGCCTGCCAGCAGATCAGATATCAGTATATTTTAAATAATTTAAAATATTTAATTGATGGAACTACACCTGATAATTACTATGCACTGTAATGATCCTGTTTAGTATTGAGCCCATAGTTGAACAGCTAATGATTTAGCTTGTACTAGTTGCTATTAAAATACCAACTACAGACTCCAGTAGTCTACTTCTGATGAACACAAAGCCTATATCAATATTTTGTAAATATGAGCAATAATAGATTAAATTAAAAAGGTGTCATAGAAATTTATACAAATTCAACTCAAGCTTTACTAGTGGTAAAATGAGCTTCATCATATATGCCTGGTCATATGCAATATGGGCAATTCATACTAACTGCATTTAATGCTGGTTGAATTATAATGTACTTTTGTTATTAACCAATATTATCATGCACTAAGAACTAATGACAATCCAAAATAAACACTTGAATTATTAAGTGACAATTATGATTTGCTTTTTAGTAATACAGATACAGACTGCCAGAGCATGCTATGCCTGATGCTCTGAGACTTCAACCAGACAAGACACAAACCAGGACATGGTTGAGGCATTACAAGGTCAGAGGCCAAGGACCTAAACGGGGAATTAGTTTATTGACACAATAAGACCTGACAGTTTATTAGATGGGAGGGAACCCTCCAGGAGCCATCCATTTACCCAGTAACATCTCCTTCCTAACACAGTAGACTGAGCACTGATAGCAGCAAGGTGAGAGCCAAAACGGCAGTAAAAAGCCACTAACTCAATAGAGCCACATGTGACCTCTTCTCAGCAGCTTTCAAATAAGACTTGTTTCACTGACTGTAAAATCTGTTGACATTGACATCACTGTGTCTCCCAGTGCTCTTATTTCTGAAAAACGAATCAACAGACACAGCTGTGCTTTAAAAGAGGCATTGACAGAATGCGATATTTATTTAAACTAGTAGATGATACTATTTTAATCTGGGGCAACTTAATATCAGTCAATATGAGCTAATCACAAGACTTTGGGGTAATAAATTAAGCTGTACTAAACATGTCTGATCTGAATGGGGATCTTTGACCTGCTGTTCCAGCGTGCCAGGCTCCAGGAAGGTGACCAGGTCCAGGGAAAAATGGCCCAGGATGTGCCGCTCCTGACAGGCTTTGCTTATCCGCATGCAGATGGAGTACAGGACATCGGGGGAAACAGAACTCTGTGGTACAGTGCAGCCTGATACCTGCAGAAATCCAGGCCCGTGCAGCTGATCTGCACACGAGAGCATGCGTACTCCTCCATCTGGCTCCACCAGCAGATCCACTGTCACACCGGTCACACTGTCTGAAGGAGGGTACGCCTCAATCACGCCACCTGAGAGATGACAGAAGCCGTCACAGACAGACATGTTGAAGGTCCAGTGGTATTTGAGTTAGATACCAAATAGGTGTAGTTACGTTTTCACCTTTTCTGAGAAAGTGCTCCAGGAAGCAGCTCCAGGTTGGATAGCAGGACGTGTCAAAAGGTTTGGCATGAGTAGCCAACAGAGCAGGTACCGCCTCCAGAAACTTTCTTAGCACTTGTTCCTGTATGAGCAGACAGATGATGCTAAGTCTGAAAGACTAGCATCTATTCTAGACTATTCTACAGAGACACACCAGTATTTAGTACTCAGATGACAATAATTCACTTAGTTCACAAGTCTAGTGTAAATCAAATACTAGAGGTTGTAGTTTAACTACTTATAAACAATGGGGTGATTGGGGGAAGTGGTGAGTGACAACCAGTAAGAGTACCACAGCTGCATAATGGCTTTAACTGACTGCCCTCTGATTGCACCTGCCACAAAGAAGTTAGGCCACGAGCAAGCTGATAAATGCCTAAGCAAGCCGATCAATCAGTGGATCAATCACGGACACTCACTGATCAATATATCTCTTGTTTCACTAACTAGAAAATGCCATATTGGCTGTGGCACTTGATTATGTTGTTAATTGCACAGTTTGACTTTCTGTGAGTGGTTGTTAAAACCTGATTATTACAAAGCATATTGCTCTGTAAAGCTCTCAAAACTGAGATGAACAGAGGTCACAGCATTTCAGCTTTTGTATTTCAGTTCATGCTAAACAGGAAAGGAGCTAAGGAAGAAGTTTCTACTGGGTACCAAAAGACATTTTACTCATCTTAAAGGCATAACCTTATTTATTAAATCCTGTCTGATAAATGAAGTAGCAGCAGGAGTTTTGGAATAATGTCGTGAGACGTTGAGCATAATGCAAACATCTTCCGTCATAAATTCTTTTACATTCGGTTTTATGCACATAGTTTGTAAAGCAAATGTGTTACGACTAACTCCACTGAGACGCGTTGCAGGAGGAGAGATGAGTAGTTTGATATTCCAGTCATGAAACAGCCATCATCATATTCAAGTACTGTAAGAACCAGGGTCAATCACTGCACAGTGATTTCACCCTGTCACAAGTCATAAAGCACACAATGGTGCGTCAAAAAGCGTGTGAGGAAGCGGCCCCCTGTTCTCCCCAGAAGAGCACACGCATTCAGAGAATTTGCCACTGCACTTTTGCACGAACAACAGGGTAGATGGAAGGAGGAATTTTCTGCCATCCTTTATTTGGACTTAAACTGCAGGCTGTGTCGTGTGAGAAGATTCGAGTCTTGCTTGGCTTTCACATAAAGATAAGCAATCTGACAATAGAAAAATAAAATGATATACACTGATTGCTGTTTGAGCTCTCCATTATAGAGCGCAACATTTTCAGAGGACTTCTTACTTTATAAAACATTCAGCAGCAGCAGCGAGGACATGGAGGACATTCTTCTTTCATATTCATGGCATGTTTTTCTCTTGTGTGAACTACAGACAGCTGTTGATTTTTGGAAGAACTTTTCAATATTAAATAATATAACATTTACAACACTAAAATTACACTAATTTGTCATAAAGCTTCATTATAGAGCAAACAGCTCTGAAATGTTAAAGCTATCAGTCTTGACAGAAAGAAATATCTTATTTATTTAACTAAAAATGTAATTCTATGATTTTCCATTTAACACAAATCAAAGTGAGGAAAAAGTCTCATCCACCAATCCAATTAAAACTTAAGTGTTTCTAACCTTTTCCAAACTAAACTATTAGCAGACTGCCCATCTGTTGATGCTATTAAGCATAATTTCACACTGTGTGTAATGACCCATGTGCTGGCAGTATGTGAAAGTGTGTAATGTGTAACGTATAGTATGTAGGGGCTCACCCAGCCAGTGAATGGAGTGAGAGTCATACGTCTTTAGCTCCTCTTTTCTGAATGGGGTTAAAGCTGAGAGGCTGGGATACTGTGCCTCAGGACATGGGCCTCCCATATACCCTTTATCCTAAAATGCCCAAATCTTTCATTATATACCCTCCAGGCATATTCTCCAACTGGCCTCAGGGTGACAATGGCTGACTGTTTTTCTAAAGGACCACATGAGCTCTGGTATCTGTTATTGCTCTTGCATTAAAGCACAATCAATAATTAAACAATATGCACACAGTCTGGAGAATAGCAGGAGATTTCCACATGGTTTATCACAGTCAAGTCTGACAGAATATTACTTGGTCCACAGTACTAAAAATGTTCCCTAAGAGACTATATCTGATAAATGCATGCAACAAATAGTAAATAAGTGCAGAGTCACTGAGATTTAGTAATTGCAACCCAGAAAGATCACCATAACGGTCTGTATTCACTGGGTTCAGTACATGTGGGTGTAGGCATATGCTTGAACAGAAGACTGTACATACTAATCCAATCAGTCACCGAACAGAAGGCAATATTTACCCATTATTCCTCAGAACACCCCTGCAATTAAAAACTTATAATGACTGATAATGCTGAACTATCATATTTCAGCATTGGCGCATAACTTTTATTGGTTTGCAGTCATAAAGATAAAATGGAGAGGAGCAAGCAGTCTATTATAAACAGTACACAAATAGCCCCACTGTAAACATAACTGTTCACATTTGGCAAAATCCATGTTCCCAGCATGAGAGGCACTTAAACTGGAACTAGTGAATTAACAGCAGTGTATGAATACAGATCTATAGAAAATGGATGACACGCCAGAGTAACCCCTGTGCTCTCCGTGCTGTTAGCGGGGCTTGCCATTGATTAAAAGGCTGGAGTGGTGGAATAAAGGCCAATGCTTGCTTCCATATGGCCGTAGAGCCCTAAGGGTGTAGGGCCAGCTCATCAGGCCCCAACTCCCTCGCCTCTCTCAGGGACCCCAGCTGGTGAAGGGCTTCCCCCTCTTCATTTAAACCTCCTTCACTTGCTTTTGCCATAATGAAGCTTGGCTGGGCCTCAACCGCTTACCCCTGTAATTAACAGCGCCAATGCTGCCACAATTACATCCCCTCACTCGGCCCTCGCGTGAATTAAGGACTGAGCTAATTGCTGAGAGGCAGGGCACTAAGCCTCCTCCATTTCAAGAGAAAAAGCCTATAATAAAAAAAAGCCTGGGTCAGGTCTTGCATGCCTATATGATGATAACCTTGTAATTAGTTTACACAATGCTTACAGTTTAATGGCAAAGAATAGTAATTAATGCATGACAGAAAATCAAAAGACCAATTATAAGCCTATGAGGGATAAAAAGAGGAAGCCAAGGGAGCTACACAGCATTAGAGATATATCAAATCAATGTTTAGCTGCTTAGCAAATGTGTTTATATTGATGGGAATTAGAATACAATCCAATATGCTAACACCCAACCATTCCTGACAACACATTGTTCAGTTCACACATCACTGACAGGTTCTCATTAGACAGTCCATATACATTAAAATGTTTATGTATATTAATGTTTATGTATATTAAAGTCTGTTCCTGGTCAGCACCAATGGAAATACTGAGATAAGAGCATGTTCTACATACAACAGGAAAACTAACACTAAGCAAAGTGCTCCAGGAGTCAATGAGGAGCCATTACATCTAAAAGCACTGCCATAATTGTAGCTCTAGAAGGTCTAGAAGGGGGGCCTAGAAGAGAGCCAGTGTATCAGTCTGGATTATGGGAGAATGTCAGGCCCTCACCTGAGCCCAAGCCATCCTCCAGTTCTGTGCTCCATGATGATGATACTCCTGCAGAGCCCAGGGCCGGAAGCTCACATGACAGACATCACAGTAGGCTGTGCCACGGCCACCGAACTCGTCATCCATCTTAAACAGCCAGCGCTGCACCTCTAAATGATCTGTCATCAGCTGAGCAAAACACTCATTCAGCTGAAAAAAGAAAGCATGATGTGCAGAGTAGATTCAAAAATCAGAGATTAGAGATTAGATCAGTTAAATTAGTTAGAGTATAATACACAGTGTTAGTCCATGCTCTGTTTTCTGTGTTCTATGATAAAGAAAAGGTAAGAATAAATTTCATGATGATACATTTCAGATGGACTATGGCCCTAAGCTGCACTAAGACATAAAAATAATATATATTTTCATTATGTTCCTAGGTTGTTGACCAAACTACAAGCCAAAATGATTAACCAGAAGTTATAATAAATGTATGAAGGACGTATATGTGAACAGTTTGTATATGTGCACTTGTCAGGCAGACCTGCTGCAGTGTGTATATGTCAGCTTGTCCTGGGGGCATGCTAACCCCACTGCTGCTGAAGATCCTCCTGATTCCAGACTTTGTGCCATAGAGCCGTGCCACGGCAGGCTCCGGGCCTAGGACTGGCACTCCTAACTCATCAGCCACAGCCAGATCATCCATGTGGGGAACACCACTGACTAAATAGGCCTGCTTCCCCTGGATCAGGTTCTTAATACGGCGCAGTGTGTGTGGGCTGTACTTCAGCAGTGTGGACACACACATGCAGTGACTCTGGAAGAAAAGAAATAGTATGCAACTGGGTGTTTAAGATTAATTTCAAGAAACTAATGTTGAATTACAAGACAATATTTAATTTCACATTATAGAGAATATGTAAATGATAAATGATAAATACACAACATCATGTTTATTGAGGTCAATTATAAATATACAAATGCAGAAAATATTTATGTTCGCGTAAGTTAGTTAATATTTGTTTATAGCTTTTATCTAATTCTCTTTGTACTCAAAACTCTCCTACATAGCTTTTTTGTACATAAATAATTGTCCTTTCTGTTCCTGCCTCTGAGGTCTCCCTTTTGTCTGCAGCTATAATTTATTAGTGTATATACACACACCGGGCCCATTAGGAGCAGCCGGAGGGGTCGTGACCTCTCCTGTACTCCAGCAAGTTAAATTGACAAAAGACAGCAAAGGGGAGGCTCTGGCTTGTGCACTCCCTCCAGCCCATCTTTTCTGCACGCTAAGCAATGGGTTTCTTGGGACTCACACTAATTACTCCACATCTGTATTTATTTGATCCATACGGAGTTCTCCCTTCTGTCACTGGCATCGGCAAACAGCGATTCATCCCACTGACAGGTCTGGCAGAGTTTACACATGCCGCCAAGCTGGGCAATCGATAGGGAAAAGTGAGGAGGACAACCTGGTGCCTGTGTTTAGCTGCAAGTTAATGGCAGGCAGTAAGTAAGGCTATAGAGCTGGCTTCTGTGGAGAAGTGGGTCGGGTCACTTGCAGTCTATTGATATGCAGTAAACATGCAGAGGTGGATCGAATGTATGCAGGACCTGGTCTGCTAAGCAGCCCTTTGTTTAATAACGTTCTGAGCCCACTGGTATTAGATATTGGATTGTGCTGTGCATTATAATACAGGCTATTGCACACGATTACAGTGATTTGCAGTAGCAATTAAAACAACAAGAGGTGACCTTTAACCAGAGTAAAAGCCAGTTCTTTAGGTTCTGCAGTTCTGCACTTCATTAATTATTTACTTTTTAATCTAATGTCCTTATTTATTTATACACATTTCATAAGCACCTATAAAATGATAATAAAAGGATAGATGCATGTAAAACATTCTGCTCAGATAAATATGAGGAAAACAAACTTTTCATCACCGAGCGTGAATAACTGAGAGGGGGCCGTAAGTGTTCTAGTATTCGAAGCACTACACCAAAGACACCTCAGATACCCCCTACAGGTTAAGAACAGAATTGCCAGACACAATTCTTGCTCTGCATCCCTAATTTGATCCAAGTGAAACATTGTGCAGTGCTCTTCACAAAGTCGATATGTGACCAAAGGCCTCAAGAGATGGTTAGTGTCTGGGATGGTTCTGAGTGTGTGTGTATGCGCAGTGAACCATACTGAAAAGTGCTGATGTGCCTCAGGTGTGAGGATGGTGAAATTCTTGGCACAGCAGGAAGGTGTCGGCTTCCCTGTCTCTACCGTTCCATTCAGGCCCAGCAGATGAGTGTAGTAGTGGATCAGGTCCTCTCCCAGATGTACAGGACACACATAGATAACCTCCACGTTCTTATCTGGGATTAGCAATGTGAGTGAGTTAAAACAACCTAAATTCACAAAAAAAAGTTTCGTATGATGCATTTCATTAAACATTTATAAACATGTGGTCAAGACTGCAGCTTCTACCTCTAATGTCACACAGCCGACCCATCTGAGTGTTCTGCAGTATGTCAAACCTTCTTAGGCTGTGGCGCTGTTGCTGAGAGTATCCTAACACACACACACACACACACACACACACACACACACACACACACACACATAGTAAATACATCAATCTATCTAACATGAGATGCACAGATTTTGAAACAGACTGCTCTACTTAAAGCACATAAAGGTAATCGGATGATTAAATGCAGCTGAACTATCAGAGTGTGGCAATAAAAACAATAGGGTTCAACTTCTTAATTATCCCAGCTCACACAGCACTCTCCTCAGCCACCCCCAGTGTAAATACACCACTCCATCTGCTGCTAATTACTATTCGCATTCCTCCCTTTATTATTTGTATCTGCTCACTAATTGCAGGTCACAGCATAAATAGATAACTGCTGAAGTAAGACTACTGGGTGCACTAGACAAAAAAATCTGAGACACCCAAAAATGAATTTTATATTATGTAAATGATCTAAATCAAAACCTGAAATGTAATGCTGGTGTTTATAACCCACATTCCTAAAGACAGTACTCCTAATTAAAGTCTTCATTCATCTTCAGTAAGTGCTATCCTGGTCAGGGTCACAGTGGATCTACCCTGGGAACACTAAGCATGAGGTGGGAATACACTCTGCGCACACACATTCACACCTAGGGGCATGTTTTTGGAGGTGGGAGGAAACCAGAGAACCTGGAGGAAACCCATGTGGACAAGGGGAGGATATGTAAAACTCCAGAAGTAAAAGCAGTACCTAATGAGGGGACGTGGATAATGGTCCTCTTGGAAGTGATGAGGTGGTTCCAGTTGGCGGCCAAATGCTGTCCAATGCAAAATACATAACAGAAGATTAACCAGTACCAAGCAGCAAACACACACACACACNCACACACACACACACATTGCTGGCCCATCATGAGCAACAAGTAGACAGCAAATTACACTCATCTTTCTCTCTGGGCTTTGCGTTGCCAAACCAAGCATAAATCCCATTCATTAAATCTGCTAAGCGCATGCTTCAAAACATCTTCCCTCTATTAATTCAATTAGCAGGTTACATGATGCTTTCTGCCAGGGGTAGATTAAGGCTTAATTAACACAGTTTGACTGCTTAAAGGGTGGAAACACACACACGCTCTTGTCTGCTCTTACAGACAAGATGGTAGTGACGGTATGAACAAATGAAAGTGTGCATCCTAATTAATAAAGATGTTACGGGGATGATGGCACAGGAAAACATCTGCTCTAACAACTGGAAATGCTGACGCTTGCCATGTGGGTGTGAGAGGCACCTGAAATCCCATTGCTTCCAGCATGAGTACCTCTGTACAAGAATTCGATTTATATCAGGCTTGTTTAAAACCGTGGCACAGCAGAAAAAGGTGAGCATGGATTTATAGTGACTAGCGGGTTTTAAATTGTCTCCATGAAACCAAGCCAGGGCAGGCATTCCTATAGAGTAACTCATAAAAGAATTTTACTAAACAAAGTTTGACTTTTTCTATTAAGAAATTCCATTTATTTCAGCTCAAACTCAAACAAACTTCACCTTCTTGCTCAGCCAAGCATTTTTAATATTTATACTTTCCGACTCACTAAGATCATACTATGAGTTTACTGTGAATATGGATATATAAACTGGATATATGATATATATAAAATTGTATTTCCATTTATTGTCTTTTTTTTTATTTAATGATTTTATTTTATTTCCAAGGATTGTAAATGGCTACATACTATAAAACTTTTACTTCGATATATGTGTATGGCTTTAATGTGCGTTTATGACTCCCACCTTTGCTCTGCTGTGGTAATTCTCCAGGTGGCGGAGGCGGGCGGCCTGCAGGCTCTTCCTCACACGGCTCAGTTGGGCGTGCAGCAGCCAGGAAATGGCGATGGTTCTGGCCGCCCATCTGCGTCTCTGTTGGTGCAAGTAGGCAGTGCGAGTGCGATAGCACCTCCAGCAGGCCTGAATGCGCACAGCAGCCACCCGGCGGCCACCCTCACCCTTGTAGCGCTGCCCAGGCTGCTTCATCAGCTCCAGAACCTCCTCTCTGTTCTCCAGAGCAGAGAGGAGGCACTCATGCCTGTCCCTGTGTAGCTCGCCGCGCTGCGCCAGGGCCACAAGTCGATCGCCACACACCAATGCATGAGGCACAGCAAACTGGCACAGCAGCCGCTCCAGCTGCCACAGCGCCTCTAGCAAAGTGCTCCAACTTAGACAGTAGCGCTCCTTAAAAGCGCAGAAGTCGGATGCACCTGGATCAATTCGACCCTCCACTATACTGAAGAAATGTTGGCTACTGGGAGCTTGTGGTAATGCTGGAGCACACTAAGCACATAGGAATCAGACACAATACTGTTACAGTATATTTCTCCACATACACTCATATCATCAAAGTCCATTGACATAAGAACATACTGTATAAATATACAATAGCTGATGCCATATGTTATCATGTTCTGTTATGACAGAATAGTGACATGTTACCATTGTCAAGATGGCGGATATAATGTGTGATTATATGGCACTTTACGTCGTATGCTATTCTTTCTAAGTGTGCTCTTGTTAGAATATATGTTTTGTTACATGTTTTATGATAGACGCTTGACAATATCATAGAACCCAATGCTTGAGAAACATGTGGTATTCCACCCTTACCTCATTATAAACATAATAAACACAATAACATTAGAAACATCTGAACATAAATGAAGACTAATCGATCATGAAGACCTATCTTGAAATAATATTGCTAAGTCTATGGCATCACATAAGACTGGAGCACCACTAGCATGTTTTAGCATGTGGTACGTAAAAGATAATCCCAGAGGACATTTTACAAATTTATAGAAAATAGAAATAAAATAACAGACATGATAGAGGCAAAGACATGTTCTGTTACTTTCTATTATGGAGAAAATTCCAAAGATGTCATCTGGCTTATAGCATTGCGACTTACCCCTGATGTTACGGTTATTTTACTCTGTTCCTGTTACTTTTAATGTAAAACAAAATCAGTGCACTGTGTTTGCAATTATACTTCTACAAGCAAATAAACAGTCCGGCTGGCGTTATACTTTTGCACAGTACTGAATATCAATTGGAAAAATGTAAATAAAGATAAAAGTATTAGCGGTAAGTAAGACTAAAGGTAGAAAACCACTGATTTGTGAAAATCTACATGTAAACCCTGAGGCTGGTCCTGACACAGTGAACATTAGTGATTATAAGATGCCAATAACAGTAACATAACGTGATAAAACCACAGCCATTTTACTGACTATAACATGCTTTAGGCCACTGATGAACAGAAACAGACTGCATTATAATGCATTTTTAAAGAATAAACCAAAATGGGGAATTAATATGAAATCTACAGTGCTGTCCCTTCAGTGACACAGAGTGAACGTGTTACTATAATGAATTTGTTGGTTATACCTGAGAGTTGTGTGGCATGAGTCGTGCCGGACCATGGGGAGGGAGTCTGCTATCAGAGGCAGCAGTGGGAGGCGGAGTCAGTGTGGCATTCATGGATGGGCATTCAGCACCAATGGTTTTGGAAGCTATGGTGACATCCTTACTTTGTCTCCAGTCTCTCCACTGTTTTCCTGTCCACAGATCACAAGATCAAAACTAATAAAAGCTCCACTTCTGCGTTTATAAGCATTTGTTCAGTTCAGGAAGTGGGCAAACTTTCTCAAACTTTTAAGCCTTCCTTTTTATTCAGCCTATTTGTGTTTGTAATCTCTGAATTCATACCACACTGTTTTTTTTTGCTCAGTACATAAATCTATGCTGTAGGGTTGCTGGGTACCTTAAAATATAATATCTATACATGATGCACATATTCTATTATTTCATGACACTGACAAAAGCTATAAATACATGGCATGAACAGAAGCAGTGGTACGTGTCTTACCCATTTTATTGGGGCTGCTGTCCTCTCTTCGGCACTGGGGTATTAAAATAGTTTTCACCAAACGGAGATCAGCTGCTGAGGGTGGTAGACTTTTCTCTAAGTTCCTGCAAAGTCCTATAGGGAAACATACAAACTTTTTTTGTGCAGCCAAAAACAAGAACTGGTCCAAATGACTTTTGTTTAATTTTCCACCATTTTGAATAAACAACTACCTCATCATTTTGGGGAACAAAGACATCATCATTTTGTCTGATCAGCCACGGCTACATTTTCATCCCATGGCTGCATTTTCACAGTCTTCATCCAGAACAATTCAAAATGTGTCTGTCTGTGTGTATGATGTTGCAGGAGTGTGATGTAGCATGCATAATCAGTCAGTAATGAATAGTGCTGCTAGCCTAACCTCAAGGTCCTGCTGGTGCCAATCTTGAACAGATAGCAAATACTATATAACTGGAACATTTTGTATGGGACTGGTGGCCAATAAAAAAGCACAGTTCAAGATTATGAAAGAAAAAAGACTTTAATATATATTAATATACATGGATCAGCCATAACATTAAAACCACTAACAGGTGACATGAATAACATTGAATATTCTGTTACAACGGCAACTTTCAAGGGGTGGGATATGTTAGTCAGCAAGTGAACACTCAGTTCTTGAAGTTGCTGTGTTGGAAGCAGGAAAATCAGCAAGCGTGAAGATCTGAGTGACTTTGACAACGTCCAAATTGTGATGGCTAAATGACTGGTTCAGAGCATCTCCAAAAACGGCAGATCTTGTGGGGCGTTCCTGATGTGCAGTGGTTAGTACCTACCAAAAGTGTTCCAAGGAAGGACAACCGGTGAACTGGCGACAGGGCCATGGGCACCCCAAGGCTCATTGATGTGCATGGAGAGAGAAGGCTAGCCCGTCCGGTCCGATCCTACAGAAGAGCTACTGTAGCACAAATTGCTGAAAACGTTAATGCTGGGTATGATAGAATGGTGTCAGGACACACAGTGCATCACAGCTTGTGGCATATGGTGCTGCGTAGCCGCAGACTGGCCAGAGTGGCAGGGGGTTTTAATGGTTTTAAAAATTATGGCTGATCTGTGTGTGTGTGTGTGTGTGTGTGTGTGTGTGTGTGTATATATATATATATATATATATATATATATATATATATNGTGTGTGTGTGTGTGTGTGTGTGTGTTTATATATATATATATATATATATATATATATATATATATATATATATATAAAATCTATGTGTACAGGTAAAATGGATATAAAGCAATGAATAAGATGAATGAGATGAGTGCTGGATGAGTACTGGAATGAGTGGTGGGATGACCTTGAAAGTGTATTCTCAGATTCTTGCCTGTTCTGTTGTCCTCTTCACAGAGAGGAGATGCAGGGAGAATGTTTCTATTCTGGTCTATAGGTACAACAGCTACTGTAGAGCTCATGGCTTTCTGGGTTCCCACCTGGAAAGATAGAAGTCATGCACTTTCAGGGAAAGGAAAACTTCGTTTTGGCACATCAAATGCTTTCCAATTGATTAACTGATTAACATGGGTAATTTCTCTAAACAGCCAGAAACCTTATACATATACATACATACAACTTTATACAAAAGAAACTTTATACATATACTCCTGGATTGTAAAAATGGGTTCCAATCATTTGTGTTATATTGAATGTATCAAAGCAAATGGTATTAGCTGAATTCTTTTGTCTTGCTAAGGCAAAAAAGATCTGCCTACAGGCGCCCCAGCCAAAAACAACGTTACTTGGAGAACAAAACAGGAACAAACCCCACTCAATAGCTTGTTCAAGGAGAACACTATTAGCTTTGGGTCACTGACTAGATTTCTCCCTCCAAACAAAACTTTGTTCTAAAAGGCTGCAAGACGACCAGCCATTAATCAGGCTGGTGGCAGCTTGTAGATGTCAAGAAATATGGTTTCTTCCTTTTCTTCCTTGTCCCTCTTACTATTTCATCGGCTGCTCGAGTTCACAAATGTATGTGCATAAAGGCACGCAATGTTGTGTGATTACAACCAACAGATTTTCTGCATTCATTAAAAGAAAGTTGGAGCTAGCATACAGGCAGTTAATGACATTGTAAACTAGCCAATAAGCTTCTCTTCCCTCCAGCAATCAATCACAAGCTGGCAATGTTTTCAGGAGACTTTGAGCATGGTTCAAAATGTTTATTTTTCTCCTGGTTTCTCTTGAGTGAACAGCTGTTTGAGATCTACAAGAATTAAATGCCATCAGAGCAATGCCCAAAAATGCTTATAGTTCCTCATAGCTATAAAACAGCTCATGAATCAAAAGGCAAGAAGTGCTCCACAGTTATTTATCAACGAAATAAGCAATCAGGAATCTGTTCGGATTATCAAGAAGGCAAAGTTTGCTCTCTCACTGATAATCTTACCAGTAGGGTCATTTTAATGATTACCAATCAATCAGGTAAACTGCTCATTACGTACAGAGATATATTTTCTCAGGATGCAATATCATTAAAGAACGAACCAGATAAAAGCATGTTATCTACAGCAATTTTACAGCCTATTAGAACCAACAATGAAAGAAAGGATGCCTGATAATAAAAAAACAAAACACAGCTGCCATTGTGTAAGTGGCATCTACATAAATCTCTGCACAGAAAATAGCTTTTTAAAGTCCCAGCTTGTGAATTATTAAAAAGAACACAAAGTAGGAATTGGATGAGGGTTAAAAATAAACGTGTATGGAGTCCCGCCATCCTGCTCCTGCAGATTCTATAGCTGTGTGTTCTCACACCACTGAGCCAAGTGACACACCAGCAGTGCCTGCCAGCTGTGGAAGTGTTATGAGCGGGACACCGAAATGACCACAGCAGGAACAACAGCTCTAGAGGTGCTGAAGTGAGCTGGCTCTGAGGTGTTGAAGGCAGTTGGCATGGTGCCAGCAGCTGCCGGGTGGGTAAGATGCGCCTGTCTTATTGGCATGCAGGAACAGGTAGCGGCACCTGTCCTGAGACAGCTGTAAAGCAGCAGTCCATACAACTGCAATCAGGCACCAGCACCTTCTCAGGAGAATGCTGATGTGCAGCAATCTGCGTCTGTCTGCTATCGCCAGCCAAGTCTCCCATCGTCAACCGCAGCAACCTGACAGCCTCAGCTCCCCCTGAATCCCTCTCCACATGACAGGCACGGGATGCCAGAGACAGAGGGATGAAGCAGACTGAGCACTGCAACAAACTGTGACCTTTGAAAAGATCAATTTGTTGACCAACAAATGCTTTTGCAGTGCCTGTCAAAGTAAGTGACTTTCAAATCACATATGTTTGAAAGCATACTGACTAGAGTCATCTGTTAATGCTGACCTGCCAATCATTTACTTCCATGTGACATGTTGAGTTTAAGGCAACAGTCAGATAAGATGAATTCTGGCCACTATCAATAAAAACTTGTATCCAACTTAACCACACTTACTTTTTTCACGAGTTTGTCGGCTCAAAATAACTTTTCTGTATTTTGATCATTGAGAAGTAAACAGTGTTTGGTTTGGCTTTTTGAACACTTCTGAGCCATTTTCTAAGTTTCTCTAGATTGCTACTTTTGTTTTTCACAAAAACAATACTCACAACTCAAAGAGCAAGTTACGCAGAATATTTTACACAAAATCCTTTGGTAATGTTGATAAAATAAATTCATTCATACTTTAAAAAAACTGTGGTTCAATTTATGTCAGGTGACACTTTCAATATTTAATTTACTTTAAATATTTCTAAGATCTTCATTCATTCATTCATTCATTCATTCATTGTCAATTATTACATCATGCTGCACAGCAGATATGGAACCCACCATGAGAACACTGGGTAGGGAATGGGAAGCCAAGTCCATCAGGGCATATCCCACACACACTCACTCACACCTAGTAATTTAGAGTATAGCCCGGCTACCTGCCAACTTGGCTTTTGGCACTGGGAGGAAACAAGAGTACCCTGAAATAACCCTAGCTCAGGATCAAGATCACACACCCTGGTGCTTAATAAACGTTGTGATGGGGAACGTGATAAATATAGAGAATCGTCCATTTATGTGATTCGGACCACCGAACAGAATGGTGTACATCACTTTTTTGACAAAAAAAGTGCACTGACATCACTTATTAGAGCACTCACTGAATTACAGTTTATCTGAAATTTGCTTCTCCATACTCTGCTTGAAATAATAATTTGGGAAATTTCAGGTAAGATGTGTGCATAAAGTAAAATATGAAGGCAAAAAGAACACAGCATAAAGCATAAAAACCTGGTCTAACAGTGTTCTGAAGTGATTTAGTGAAATCAGACACTGCACTTTGCAACTACCCTGAAAGCACATTTTATTAAAAAAAATCATTAAAGATGCAAAGATACAATTTCTTTATGGCATATGAGAATGCTTTTATAGTTTGCATTAGTCAACCTGGACAGATATTCTGCTAGTGAGGTCAAGCAATACGCTGATATTTACACCATGTCATGCAGAATACGCCATAATGCAAGAGCCTAAGGCTAATATCAACTGTACAAGAATGTTCTTGAAATAAAACTCACAGTAGGCCCAGGTTTCTTGTGCAAATCGGGAAGGTGAATGCCATAGTTCTGGTGCATCAGGTCTCTGTGTTTTGGGTGGTCAGGGTTATATAGAGCACGCATTGTAAAAGCTGCCTTGTGCTGGGGGAATGACAAATATATGGGTCACTGACAGGCCAAAGGTGTGCGTTAATGTAGCATTAGTAGTAGCAGTAGTAGTAGGAATCAGTGGTTTGGTTTAGTGCATAATATAAAAGTACACCAACCTTCTCTCCAGGAGATGCTCCAGCAGGCCGATATTTCCGAGAAGGAATGTACGGGATGGACTCAGTGGGTGGCTGCCTATAGATCAGAATTTTAATATTCACTTATTGCTCTTGTCTTCTAAAAGCCATTATGATATTACAGAAATATCTGCTATTTTTATATGTAGATATGTTTGTCTATTATACCATTTGGCAATCTTCACAGTTTTCTTCTCAACATGTTCAATAATGGGAAGTGTCAGTACTTGTTTATTTGCCATCTTTAGATATTCCTCTGCACGACTCTGCATAAATATCACAAGTAATATACACAAACACACACAGGGTTACTTAACACATACCCAACTGTCACTTTAATAGGTACAACTACCATGTGGCTATTTTGCATTTTTATCAGATAAACAACAACATAAGCACACTTCGAAGGAATACAATTATTGATTATAACCCCTTACCTTCTATGCACAGCTTGTCAGTCCACCTACCAGTCAGTCTACCAGTCTATTATTTACTCAAGGAGAGAAAATATAAAAATGAGGCCCCATGCTTAAAGAATGAATGAAGGTTATAATTTGAAAAAGCCTAGTCAAATCTAAGGCCAACCCACAACATTTTTTGTTAAATACTCTATTAATATTCTTTTATTTAAACTAAAACATGATAAAAAAAAAAGAGAAAATTAGTTTAAGGTCATATTTTCATTCCGTTTATCATGAAATTCCCTGGAGTCAGTCAGTCAGCCAAAATGTCTTTTTAAACAACAAATGTCTTTTGAAACAACAGGAGAAGAGAAAAGAAAGGAGAACTTAGATCACTCCATATCATCCACTTATTCATTTACACCGAGCCGAGTGCTCTCAAACCTTATGCCGTCAGGGTCACCTTTGACTGTATATAAAAATAAATTAATTAATTTAAAAAAAAAACTGTGGTTCCCCTCAGTACAGATTTATATTACGAACGTTATCTGAACATCAGTTGCATTCTTTAAATGTACAATAATGCCCTTTTTTTTCTTCTTCTTTTTTTTTTTTTTTGAAACTATAGAGCATTTTAATTTCTAAACATTCCACTCGCAGGACACATTTTTTTTTTTAAAATTGTGATTAGATTCATTTCATTTCATTTTTAGATTTTATAAGCCTGCTGATTCTGATGACTGAGGACTGGATTAGATCTCTAAAATTAAAGTGACTACTTAAATAGGCTAAAATAAACTGATCTGAGTAATAAGCATAAGGTGAGAATGGTGGTTTGTGATTTGGCCACTTTGAGTTAAGGGGGTCAGTGACCTTGATGCCGTCCTCTGTCCTGCGTATCGCCGCATCAACAGCCTGAACATCCAAAGTCCCGTCCTGCTCCGTCCGACCCAGCCTCTTCCTCAGCTCAGTTAAATCATTCTGCACCTGATGGAAAGACCACCATCAACAGAGACACAATAACACACCGAAAATCTCAGCGCATTTAATACAGAACAGTGTTACATGAGTCACCGCCTGATATTAGACAGCTACAGCTGGCAGTTAAGTCTGAAATCTCTGTAAAGGTTGTACTTTGACGTTACCTGCACCAGAATACGTCCAACCTTGTCTCCTTTATGAATTATGTCAGCCATTGTTTATATTAACAAACTGTGAAAAAAAACAGGTCAGAGCTAATTTGCCAGTGGCGCTCTAAACTTTGACTAATTAATTAGCTAACTGGGCTAGCTAACCAACATTCTGACGCGCGCTCAATTTGTCATCGTTGCCTAGAGCAACAAAGTCACGTGACCGTGGCTTCTATGGAAACTAAGCGCGAGTGGCCGGGCTACTTTTACCCGGTTGTTCTTTTGTGCTGCTTTGTTTGCTGTTTATTTATTTGTTAGGATAATTTGTATTCAAGAATTGGGACATTTTACACGAATTGCAAAAGTCAAATAGAAAAATTTTAATCACTGACCGCCGTAAAGATGCAGAACACTTCATACTAACGTGAGAGGAAGCACGCCATAATAGTACGCTGCAAAATATTATTACGTAGCTCTTATAGTACGTCAGTGTGCACTGTTGGACACAGATTTTCCCTTTTTATTTATTGTATTAAAAAAATAATTTTAATAAGGAAAGGATTAACAATATGATAATATCAAATACATATACACAACAATGCAAACAACTGAAACAAATCAACACAAAAGAGAGGCTACAAATACAAACTAACGTACTAAATAATAAAACAAACAAACAAATAAATACATTTGAACACCAGTATCTGTGCATTAACATACTGGAGAAACGTTGTTTCGTTTCATTATGTACTTGTATATGGCTGAAATGACAATAAACTCCATTTGACTTGGAAAAAAAAAACAACTTTCTTGTTTTATTGTTTAAAAAAGACAAAAAATGGGTTAGTATTTAGCAAATTACATGTATGTATATAATATTTGGCCAGTAAAAAATTAAATTACAAGCTTTTATTCTAAATGATCAAAAGAAAGTATTAATCATTTGTGCAGGCCAAGACTGTACCGATGAGAAATCATGCCATCTATGCACGTTCGGACGTCAGGGTACGTCATGACGTCTGAGCGCGTCAGTGCGGAAGTGCAGGGTTGAGGTTGGAGTTGAGAGGTTCCGACTCTGAGAGAGCGCTATTGAACACTAATAGTAGCTTATTAACTGTCAGCACGACTGAAACATGTCAGGAGACAGAGATGAGGGAGAGACTGCACTACCTTGTGTTCTAATAACAAGTTGTGAGCATGGGTTTAAGGAAGAGGAGCTTGTCAGGCGTAAGTAAACGTGAAGAAACCTGGCTAGCAGTCTGGCTTGGTGGTTAGCTAGCATAACAGATTTGGGTTGTTAGCTACTCTGTTACTAAAATGAAGCTAGCTAGCTTGTATAGCTGTTTCAGAGAGAAAACACACTCAATAAGCAATATATGAAGCTGAGTAATGTGTTTCCTTCATGGTAGTGTGCAATATTTTGTTTTCTCCGTGTAAGTGTTGCCAGGCTGGAAGTAGAGCAACGTTGAAGCTGTCTCTAAATGATATCAGATAATCGGGCAGAATGTTATTGTAACGTTAGATAGACATTTTCACCTTTTCTCACCTAGTGAGCGTTGAAAAACAAATGTAGCCTCGCTCGTTTAATCGACTGATTTGGAAGTGCGTTCACTCTGAGACTAGTTTTCTGTTCGAGCACGTGACTCCGACATTAGAGGTGCATTAGAGGTGTTATTCCTGTCCTGCCTTGGAGATGAGAAGAAAGTACTCTTGTAAAAATGGCAGGACATGCTGTATATGCACATCTTTACAGTTCATTAGCACATATGGATTTATTACCAAACATTCGGGGCTGTATGAAGTGCAGCTTAATGGCCAGCAGTAGGCAGTGTTTAACTACTGATTGCTTTTTTAAACATAAATATATACAGTGCCATATGACACTAATTTAGTGTTTCTGAAATTATATGATACTTATTAATTAATCCAGCTTTTTTATTCCTTGTTTCTAGAGATCTTGGGTGCATCATCACTACCAGAACCCACTAAAAAAGAGGATGCAGTGGTTTGGTATCCATGGACAATCAACAACAAATACTACACTGCGAATGTCAGCCTTTGTGTTGTGCCAAGTCCGAAGTTGTACTTAAGTCTTCAACGGGTTAGGTGCGTCCGAAAGTAACAGATGAAACTGTCATTTTCACACTCACTAAAATTCTAAATTTCAGCTGTCATTTAGTATTTCTGGATTCTTGTATCCTCTGAATCCCTCTACATTACAGAAAGAAGGTCTTACTGCTGTCACTCCATGGGTTGCACTGGTGGAGGAACTGGCTCCTGAAGTGCTCATCTTGGTGTGTGACCATGTTTGTGAAAATGGTGAGTGCTGTCACTGGCCCCTGATTTTGTCGACATCAGATAGCTATTCAAGTTTCGTCTGTTTCTGTGTTTAGAGAATTAGAGTTCTTGTCATTGCAATGAATTACGTAAATTCTTAGCTCAAGTCTTTGCAAGATCCATCAGCTATCTATGAAATCATGCAAGATAACTTGGATGTGTTCGAGCATGAAAAGCACCAAGCATGGTGCGTTGCTGTTGCTTTCAGAAGACAATGTTTTTCAAAACAGGTTTAACATATATACAGTCAGGTCTGAAGTATTTGGACAATGACAGGGTTTTTGTGATTTTTGCCTTTATACACCACCACAATGGATTTGAAGTAAAACCATCAAGATGTGATAGAAGTGTAGACTTTCAGCTTTATTTTTAAGAGACTCCACAAAAATATGGCATTTACCATTTAGGAATTACAGCCATTTTCAGCAAACTACTTCCATTTTCAGGGGCTCAAAGGTATGTGGACAAAGTGACATAATTGTAAATATAGCCATAATTTTAATACTTCGATGAAAATCCTTTGCAGTCAGTGACTGCCTGAAGTCTGGAGCCCATGTTCTCAAAACT
>CM074950.1:12241317-12256372 GCA_037577455.1 Pangasius macronema | reverse complement strand
TGCCAAATGCCAACTCAATACCTGATATCAACTCCAGACCTTTTATCTGCTTCATTTGTCTTGAAGTAACAAGGGAAAGGACCGCACCTGGTCAATTAACCTTTTGTCAGTTAATTGTCCAAATACCTTTGAGCCTCTGAAAATGGAGGTACTTTGCTTAAAATGGCTGTAATTCCTAAATGGTAAATGCCATAATTTTGTGGAACCCCTTAAAATAAAGCTGAAAGCCTACACTTTGATCACATCTTGATTGTTTTATTTCAAATCCATTGTGGTGTGTATAAAGGCAAAATCACAAAAACTCTGTCATTGTCCAAATACTTCTGGACCTGACTGTATGTACTTTGTAATTTCGAGTGTGTTTAAATATTTGGGAATTGCACTGTCTGTATGTCTATAAATCCAGGGAGCACGGGTGTTTAAGCAATAAATGAGAATAGTACATCCAGTTATGCAATACAAAAACAGTCAAATCCATAAAAATTGGTACACTTAATGAAAATGAGCATAGCTTGCAGTGAGTGATTTTTGATCTTATAAAAATATGAGGATGCTGTATAGACTTAATTAACACAATATTTTTTTCTGATGTGTGCGATTTTCTGCAAAACACTAGTTACAAAATTATCAGCACCCTTACAAATAATGTTTTGGTGAAGCCTCAAGAAAATAAGAGTCTCTTTTCGATATGTGTAACAAGGTTGTACAGAGATCATGGATTACAAGCACATCATACAGTATGTTATGTACCAGGCGCTTTTACACATAGAAGAGTCTCTTTCATTAAACAGTTTGTTGTCATGGAGATGGTGTCTAATAACTGATTTTGAAACAACCTCAAAAATCAACCAGCCCAACTACATTTATAATATCTGCTCATCAGTGGTTACAGATGTGCTTGTGCTACAGTCAATAATTGTATAAAATGGTGAATGAGAGCAGGTGTAACTAATAGTGTTGGATCATAGCCATGTGATTTATCCTGCTGTTGGCTTTCTGTGACTGTTGTTACAGGTGTAACCAGACAGGAAGCTCAGCAGTGGTGCCTGGCTCATGCATTTGAACTGGTGGAGCTCAACCCTGAGGAGGTGCCTGATGAGGATGGTGAGACACATGGAATATGTTCAGTGTGTACAATATACACTACATTTATAAATGAATCTACAGTGATTTATTTTTTGTGGTAAAGGTGGCAAAGATGTGCTTAAATATGTTGTCACTGTATTTCATCTGCAAACTTTAAAATAGTTAATGATGTCATTCAGAAAATTGCTGAGATTTATTGTAATTGAGGAAATATTATTTATCAGAATATTATTATTATCAGAGCTTGGGCTTTATGTCTGTGTGGAGTTTCACATGGTGTCCTGTGATGACTTAGCAGTCAAATTACAGAATTGCATTGAACAGAACAGCAGTCTAAATCTTTTTTTTTTAAAGCCATACTAGGTTGGATGCTTAGAGGCGAAAAGCAATTTATAACGATGCACACTTTTGAATTCTTTGTGGAGGGAAACATGTTTGTGTGACATGGTGTGTGAATTACACTTCAGATGACTTTCCAGAGTCGACAGGAGTGAAGAGGATCGTTCAGGCTCTCAATGCTAATGTGTGGTCCAGTGTTGAGATGAAGGATGGTGAGGTTTAGATGATAATTCAATAATAAATGTAAAAAATCTGTACATGAGAGTTCAGTCATTCTAACGATTTTTACATCTGATCATGTTTTTTCTTCCTAGAACACAATCAGGGATTTGGTCTGATGAGCAGTTTGGTTGCATCTCGGCACAACAACCCACGATCTGTAGCAGAAACACAGGTCAGACGACACCCTCCACAGACACACACACACACACACACACACACTCTCTTAATTCATGTAGCATATGCATTACAATATGTTATGCTTCCTATGCTTACAATATTATGAGAATTTAACTCATTAGAGGAAAAATTAAGGTGATTTAAAAACTAACAAAAAAAAAAGCTTGTGTACGTTGTGGTCTTTGGAACAAGAAACAAATTTTAGCAGTTTTGTCAATAACAAGAAAGATTAAAAACATTACTAAAATCGCTAAAACAAAATAAATCCACATTTTTTTGACACAAATGATCCTTTTGGCAATAGTCAAAGACATCCCAGTGCTGAGGCTTGAAAGTTGTGGCTGAGGTTTAGCTTAAATTGAAAATGTATGAATATTAATAGCATCTTCATTCTTTCATGTATTTCATTCTTTCATTTGTTTCAGTGCCAGTCTAGCAGTGCAGAAGAGAATACAGATGGACAGAAGACAGGAAGCTGTCAGAACAGTACAGATGCGGTGGACTCAATAGTAGGTGAGAGCATACGTAGTTTCTATTCATAAGCACCCGCCGTATGCAAGATCGCAGTTCAGTGGCGAGGGATATTTACTGCTTTTTGCCATGTAGACCCGATGACTGACATGGACATTCAGGAGTTGGCCAACCTCACAGCTGGAGATGCAGATGTGGACAACTTTGAGCGTCTCTTTACTAAACTGAAAGAGATGAAAGGTGAGGCAACAAGTTTATCTTGCTTATTGTTTCTTTCCTACCATTTAAGCTCAACCCGTTTTCCAGTGTAAAAGACCCGAGTTTCTTTCCTTTTGCTATAGACAAAGCTTCTTCATTGCCACACGAGCAAAGGAAGGTGCACGCCGAAAAGGTGAGGTTGTACAGATACATAGAATTCACAACCAACAAAATTCTAAGTTCCTGAATTTGTTCATTGAAGTTGCTGTCATAATTCTGATCTATTAGGTAGCCAAAGCATTTTGGATGGCAATCGGCGGGGACCAGGACGAGATTGATGGTCTGTCTTCAGGGGAGGAGAGCTAAAGCAGTATTCCATTCCCCAGCACTGGTTTGTTGCCCATAATCCTCCAGCACTGCCGTGTGATTCGCAGCCTGAATCTTGGGCACCGGGCTGTGGCATGAAGAAATATGTGTGGGCAAGATGGGACAAGAGAGGTCGAGAGGTTCCTCATGCTACTCTGGTTATTCCTCTCTCCAACACCAGCACCTCAGTACCCGAGTGCACAGCCAATCTGGGCTGCTGGCTTTTAAACACTGTAATCTAAGTCGGATGGGAGAGGGTGCGGCAGCCAAGAGATTACCCAAAACTACTTTACAGTGGGTCTAAACCAAGATCTGTAAATCCATCCACATATTGCATTGTTGCCCTTGAAGTAAGTGTGTATAAGTGTGTGTGTGTGAGCTATCCTTTGTTATGAGAGAAGAAGGTGTTGACTATTTTTTGACCTAAATATTTGTTGTCCATAATTTTGTCCAGAATATAGAAGGTCATAAGTGTGTTTGGTTGTTTGGCCGTTCAAATGATTTGTCAAAATAACCTTGCATTTTTATAGTCACAATCTGACCAAGATGCACTACTAATAATTAATATTTCTGACATTCATTTCATTCATTTATTCATTAAATTGTCTTTGTCTCCATAAGGAATATGTCTGAGGCATGTGTGGAACAGAAGATACATAATTTTGTTTGAAGATCCCTACATACAAGATTGCCCAAAGACATCATAAATCCAGTTTAAAATACATATTTTATTACAAATTTTTGAATAACAAAATGAAGCAATATAACAATAGCTTAAACAGTTAATGTAAGGAAAGGCTATGTAGGTACAGTGGCAGAGAGTACGCGCGTTTCAGGCAAACAAAAACTAAGCAACATCTGAAAATATAAGGGTAATTATTAAGTATTGAAAACCATAAGACAGAAACAGATTTACATTTGCCTCACATAATGAGCGTATGGATAAGAACATGATACTACAAAGCAGTATTTCAATTTGAAAAAAAAAAAAAAAAAAGACAAGAATCATGGCCCTACACGGACACTGCTGACACTGTTACAGGAGCTCTAGCAGGGTCCACAGCACTGGACGCAGAGTTTACGGTTCTATGTTAAAGGGAGATCAAACCACAGGGATCAACGATTCTGTAAATGCAGTTCCTTATGACTCCATTGATGATATAAGCTCATTTTTCATAAGCAAGTTCTAAGAGCCTTGAGAGAAATAGAGTGAGCGATATTTCGACATGTAATTGCCTAAGCTATCAGCAGGAGGCAGCTGCAGTCTGAAGTGTGCCTGCTCAAACAAAGTGCAACTGCTGATCGTTGTTGGAAATTCAAGAATTGCAAGACCGTGCAATTAATCAAAAGGATCCAGTCAGTGTAATTATAGAATCATAATCTTTAGACTACATACAAGATAATATGCCCATCTTACTGATAGGACCTGGCTCAAAAACAATCCAGCCATGAGAACAGCATCCCATGTGAGAATTCAACCTCTGCAGTAAAAATGTGAGCACACATCACGAGCTGCCAGCAGTGTTTCCCTCACCCGAACATCCTTTCAAAAATATCTTTATAGTCTTCAGTTTACAATAGACCATCCATTTCCTTTGACACACAATAAAAATAACTGGCAGTGACACAGAATTGACTATATAGAAATGTGTGCATGAAGCATTTTTCTTTCAAGTGGCCAGATGGTCCTGAGTTTGAATTCTCTGTTTGATGTGCCATACATAATAGTATACGGAGTGAATTAACTCCACAGGCGACACTGCGGCGCACCCATAGGATGTGAAAGTGTATGTATAGTGAGAGCAAGTGTTTGTTTTTTTTTTTTTTTCATCCGCCCATTTCTTTCTCGGGCTAGTTTTGTCTCCTGTATCGGTGAACAAAGGAACTTCAGACGGGCTTGGCCTTCTCTCATATCTACATATGTGTAAGTAAGAGTAAGGGTAAAAGTGGTAGAGGGCAATGATCTTGGATGAGCACACTGTTAAACGCTTGATAAACATGGGCCCTGATCCAGCCACCCACAGGCAGCCTGGGTCTCGCTATTCTGAAGCTCGAGGTTCAGAAATATGGCTAGGACTGCCAAAAAAAAAAATACTGGAGCTGCTGCATGCAATGTTTCTTGATTCATCAGGCTTTCAATGCCTAAACATTTCAGTAAAGCTGAGGCTGTAGACGAGAAGTAGCAAAGCAAAAAGCATGTGAGAGAGAGAGAGAGAGAGAGAATGTAAAATGGGTGGGTTTGTGCTACTCTTTGGGGCCCTTCTTACAGGCTCTGACATAATATAAACTAGGTGACAGCAAAAATACACTGCTGCACTCTCCTGTCTGGTTGTTATGCAAAAATAAGAATTACAAAGTCTATTAAAATTAAAATCTTTTTGTTTTTTTGTGTGTTTACAAATTTCAGTTTTTCTGAAACGATAGATAGTTATGTCACTGACAAACTTCCAATTTCCAGCGTTGAAGAGAATGATTTGTTGACTCTCTGACAGAGTAGTAAAAGACAAGTGCTTCAGATGGTGGTTACGGTTGTGCTACACTTGACTAAGTACCATAAAAATGCACCACTTTCAGTATTTATGATACAAACCATACCAAGGGCTTTTAAGGGTAACACATAGTTAATGATATACGTTTTTTGGGACACCCTTATCACATTTTCCTAGTCTGATCCTGTGAGCCACACGTAGCCATCTGCAGGTAAACGGCACTGCAGCCTGCTATGGAGAACGACTGAGAAAGCTGTCGCTGGTCTTTTACATGCAGTCGACTGGACCATGGTGAGTAACCTTATTTACTTTGAGCTTAGTTTTATATTGATGAAAATCAGAAACTGTTCACATGCTCTGAAGATAAACAGAGTGGAACAAAGGCTCTATGCAGAATCATGTGCCGACTGTTTCTCGGCTGGAGTACGGCGGAACATTTACAACATGATTTATCACACAAAACATAACTGCAGCTGCAAGACATCTGCCTCTCTACAGAAACAGCACATTTGACAAAAGTTCTTTACCAAATCCCAAATGTGGTGTTGGACACTACAAACACAATTCGTCCAATGTTCTCCTAATAGCACAGCAGTAAGATGATTTCGGGTAATATTGGAGCTGCTGGATATTTTTCTGGAACCAGTGTCGAAAAAAAAAAAATAATTAGTAGCATCTGAATTACATGGTGTCGCATAAAAACAGCTCCAAGTAACAACATAAATCTTAAATATATCTTTCAGACATCACATCTTGTATCAAGACGTGCTTTATATCTTGAAAAGAGACAGACATCTAGTTTTCATACTACAAGAAAACGAATAACCAGGCGAACAGCATTGAAACATCCTATAAATTGTGCTGAACTGCTCAGTGCATGTAGCCCAATATGGCATGTGAGCACCAACAGACCATAAGAGCAGTACCTAGCTACCGTTCACTTTAAAACAGCCAACAGCTAGGGTTATACTCCCACACAGCCACTTGAATGAAGTACTAACCCTCTCAGGTTAAGGGCCTATGAAATTGCTAAATGCATGCACAGCAAACTGCTGGGCCTGAGAGAAATTCAGATCGTTTCCCCAAATGACAGAGTGCTGCAGCTTTTCAAGTACTGCAAGCTTTATGTATGTGATTAATAATAAAAATCTACTTCACCAGTTATATATCCATATCCATCTTCAATGAATATGAAAAGTGTTTAAACTCTGTAAGGTTCAATACCTCATGTTTTAAGCCAAGCTTAAAATGAATGTAAAAAAACAAAAACAAAATATATATCTATCTTTGTATGACCAAAACAAATCTACATTTCATGCACAGCTATACAAGCCATGCTGTATAGGTATCAGCAATAGAAAGTGCTCAAAACTCTGTGTGTGTGTGTGTGGGAATGACTGGACTGGCAAGCAGTGGAGTGAGACTAAAAGGAAACACTTGAGAGGACGTCTGTCTGTCTGTCTGTCTGTCCAGCCTTTTCCTGTTTTCTCGGTTACTTTGCAGGCAGGTGGTGGTTTCTGGTTGTGAAGTCGGTGGTGCTGGGTCTCCTATGACACACTGGAGCAGCGGATGCTGGGTGAGCCCATCTGGGTGAGCACCTTGTCTAGCCATTGCAGGGGGCCATTTAAGTGGAGCTCTATCCAACAGGGGGTGCTGGTTACAGTCTGGCGCCTGCAGAGAACGGGAATCTTTTTATAGCTGTTGCACAAAAAATGCTTTTGATTAATTAAGGAATAACACACAACGAACTGTGCTGTGCAGAATCTCCGTTACCACCTGGAAGTGGATTGTTTTCATACAACAGCACGGTCTGAAGCATTATTCCACTTATAAGACAGTGATTTGCCAATGATTACAACTTTTAATGGATGATATCACACTTTTTAACTGTTTGTAGTTGTACTTAATGTCAACGTGAAACACAAAAATTAATGCATGCCACCTGACTCGAGAATTTAACTATGCTGTGGTATATAAACAAATAAAGCATATCTTGCCAGGTCATATTCAAACTTTCTACATCACTATTTGTGACTGATATGCAACAGGTTTCTCTAGATCTCACTCTCCATATCTCTGTTGATACCTCCTACACGCTCTCACCCACCTACTGCATTCCTCCCCTGTTAGATGAAGCTCTCCTGCTGCCTCATTCTCTCTCTTCACTTAGAACCTCCCTCAGTGAATCACAATGGCATTTCAAGTGATGCCAACTGCTGACAAACTTGACTCTTCCTCCATATCGCATGTGGATACATTTCAGTTCCATCTGGTCCACATAACCAGTCCACTTTCCCCAATAACAAACCACAACCATGAATGTGTAAAGGAGTTTCAACCTCTGCTGTCTGATTTCTCTCAGCAAGAAAGAAACATGGTAAGAGATAAGGGGAGTAAGAGAGAGTGTGTGGTAAAGTTGAGGGAACGGCAGTCAAGTGTGTTAAAGGTGAAGGTAATGAAGTGTCTTTTAAAGGTGGGAGGGAGAGACAGCTGAACATGCTTCTTCACGAGGAAGGCTCTAAATGAAAAGCTCGGTGCTGATCTCTGGCAATGACCACACACGTTACGTGAGTCACACCTTGCACAATCCCCTCAGCTATGACCTCAGTGACCTCGGCGGTGATGCATAACGAGAAGGAGCTGGAATGATTTCACAAGAGATTCATCTTAGAAGTCTTTCCTAGCTGTTGAGGTGCCTGCTGACCCTCAGTACTAAAAAAATAGTCAAAATCTAACATCATTATAACCTACCTAATTTTATGCCTGTGTGTGTGTGTGTGTGTGTGTGTGTGTGTGTGTGTGTGTTTTCACCTGTATTCTGCTCCCCAGCCTTTGACGAAGCTCATGCGGATTGTGCACATGCGGGTCAATTGGTACACAGCCTCAAATCCCTGATTCACCGACTGAGCCAACAGAGCCGCAAACTCCTGGTTATTGAAGATTTTTAGATTACAGCCTGAAAGAAAAAAAGTACAAACACACACACACACGTCTGAGCATGCATGAATGATTCATCAAGGGCATGCACTCAAAAGTGTATGCCATCAATCACAGCTTGCTGACACAAGGCGTGCTGTGTGTTTTGTGTGTGCTTGACTCACCTGGAGGAATCTTACACACGGTGGCGGGGTGCCAGCCATAGCGCTGGTTGCAATTAGGACTCTGGACAAAGATGGCACTGTCACTCAGACACTCTGCAAACACTTCACCACCTATGTAATATAGCCGCACTCCCCGACCTTGGTGGGAGAGAGAAGAAAGGGTAACTAAGTATGTAACGAGGTTACATCTAACTTTATCTTAGCCCACATTTCACAAGCCCAGCATTGCGTGTTGAACCAAACCAGGTGTTGAGGTGTCGTACCAATATGTCTGCGTGTGAGCTCCACAGCGGTGTTGCGGTTAACGTTGGACAGCAAACCCAGGCAGAATCTCTCAGCATTGGACGGATCAGTGAAGCCATCCACGGTCAGAGAGGGCTGCGAGGCATGGAATATCTCCCCTACCCTCTGGTTCAGCTCATAGTATGAGATGGAGCACCAGAACGCTGACTCACAATATGTTACCGGTTGCAGATCTAAGACACACATGCACATCAACACAAAAAGAAAAATAAGAAAAAAGTAACTACAAAAACATAAATATACACCCAAGGACATACTTTAGAGTGAATATTCAGCCTCACTGCAATATCCTGTAGGTTCTGTGAGCAGTGATATGTAAAGAAATGGCACAATAGCTCAGTACAGAGGTTGAATAATGCCATGGCAGAATATGATTATTAAATTACCCTGGGCTGTAACACAGAAGGGACGGAAACAAGCACTCCTTTCATATGAGGCTTCCACTTACAGCAAATAGGCAAAGCCTTGTAGAGTATGACCTCAGGAGCACTGACTTCTCTGAGCTCTTTAACCACCCACACAACATGCTACATGCACTAATACAGCCACGTGCAAACGCACAGTTTAAAATAATACAGACATTAATAGCAAGGGATGTTTCACAATGTTCCATCTTGTGTTCTGTCATTTTAAATCAGTAACAAACAACTGAGCACCAAAACAGAAACATTCGTCTTAGTTACCACATTTCCTTCACATACTCATTGCCCAATATACAAATAAACTGACCGTACCATTGATAGGATAACTATGACCCACAAACACTCACAATGAGTTGTGGCCTCTCCACCCAAAGGTCAGCTCCTCGAGCTGTTTTTGAGTACATGTTAAACTCATCTGCAGCTAGTACTAGATGAATGTCCACTGTAAGTCAAAGTGGCAAGTCTGTCCTAAACTATACACTGAGATAAGTTAGTTGAAAATGAACATTGTGTAGAATTTTGGTTGTGCCACAGACAGCTAGGCACACCCTAACTAGTAAAGTCTAAAGTGATCGTAGCTCAAACCTGTCACAAAATTTTACCATTCCCATGCGATCTGTAAAGCCACTTTTACACTGTGTGAGTTTTGAGATGAGCCCAACAAAATCTTGGCTGAACTCTAAAACGGAATATTCTCCATGTCAAATTATACGATGAAGATCCTGCAACTATAGGCCTGCAACGAAGGAAAACTACTGTGTTCTGCTTACGCCATCAAACAGTGCGATCCACATAAACATCCTTCAAAGTCAGCCTGAGGTAATAAGGATATTTTCTGTCAAGCATGTTCTCTTCACCTCTGGCCACAGTTTTGCATAATCCTATGCTGTCCTCCTATTGGCTTTTAGACGAGGGTCATTCTATTTTTATCAAAATAAAAAATAAAAATTACTGACACTGCTAGAACTTCAGCTTGTTGTCAGCTTTCTTTGGTCGCAGTAGCACTTAATCTGCCCCTGGTGAGCATGTCACGTTATGAGTTTTAAGACCAGCAATCTCCAACTCCAACCAAAATTCTTTTATAATATGGGATTTGGTCTGTGGGCTGAAAATCATATAGTGCAAAACTAGCTTATTATGATTCAGGGAATACACACATACTCGAGAGTACTTCCACCAACGAGATATTTCCAGCAACGTTAGTCATATTTTTATCATAGATAAATGAACAAAATTCAACTGGTTTGTACTTTTTTTTTAACAATTAAAAAAAACTTCCCACATGAAGAAATTAGTTCTTCACAAAATCAACAGAAAACAAAATGCATCAATATTCAGTGCAAATGCACCTCAAAGAAAATAACTGACTGTTGTTGTTTTTTTTCGGTTGAGTTTTTTGGCACCTGCAAGGGGGTAGGTGTAAACTTAGTTTGCCAGCTCAAATGCAGTGGCAATTTATGTTCAAAGTAGGCTACAACAGAGCTTAAGTTTGAATAATGTAATCAGCTGCTGCTCTGTAACAGTGGCAAGCCCTCAGCAATGCAGAGGTGCAATTTCACCCACACTAATCACATCTTAAAGGCCCTGGCGTGCGCACACACACACGCACACACACACACGCACACACACACACGCACACACACACACGCACACACACACACGCACACACACACACACACACACCCTTTGTGGCGATAATGTAACACAGATAATCCACATTAGACTAGTATTCTGTGGGTGGAAAGACCAAACTCGAGAGGAATTTAGAGATTTCCTCTACAGGGCTGTCAAGCTTGCTTTTAGTTCAAGGAAGGAAGATTTCTCAAATTTACAATGAAAAGAATCTTTATTTCTTGGCTGCCTGACCTACTGTAAAGTTTTAAGACATGTGTGTGCTCAAAATAAGAAGTAACTGGTGGTTCTCACCGGGGTTGCTACTTGCAGGGGAAACAGGGTTAGGTGACAAGTTTGGGGAACCTGCAACAGAAACATGTTAGAATGAATCAGAGTTAGGTCATATAATAAGAAGAATATTCTCATCAGCATGACATATGGAGGAGAGAAAGGAAGCTCGGACCTGTGTCCATGCTGCGATTCTGCTGATCATTGCTTTCACCATCTTCACTGAGATACCCTGGAGGGGGAGTCTCTGAAATAAAGGTAAATCAGGTACATGCTCAACACCATTATACACATCCAACACCAAATGACTTCACTACTAGAAAACATATCAGAAAAATACTAATATGTTTTATAGTATTAGTATACTGGTTTGCTGAGATGAATAACACACACACACACACACACACACACACACACACACACACACACACACGTGTAAGAACTGGTCTGCTTCTCACTGATCAAGGAAAACTCTATTATTAGGGTCTTTTTTATTCTGTTTTTACAGAAACGCAGAAGATTTCACAGAACTCACATATGAACATGGGAATTTTTCTTTCAGGGTTTCACACCTTGTGCAATTTGAGGAAAGTGCCTTTTAGAGCTGGACTGATTTCTTAGCTGAAAGTGCTAAGTGCTTAGTCTACCTAATCTCAAAACTACTACTGCTAAATTTGTGAATTCATTTAGGACCCAGTGCACAAATGCAATACTTGTGTGAATCCAAGTTATTTCAGCCATGTTTTAGACTACAGGCATTTCTGAAATTGGGGTATAGGAGGTATAGGAGGTATTTCACAACCACTCATTAGGATTGTGCAAAACCAATGTGCAGTTCCTCTTCACATGTGACACAGAGGACTTTAATGCAACCGCTGGTTTTCCCACAGTCCAAAAATCTATTTGATTATGGTCACTATAAGTATATTTAGATGTTCTGGGAACATGCATTTGTCAAACATCTGCAACAGAATGGTGTCCAATCCAGGGTGCATTTATGCAATGTACAAATTATTCAACATAATTCTAGTGTTATTATGAAATTATTAGACATTTACTGGTAAAAGAAAAGTACTAATCTCTGTTTCACGTCTATTACTGCAACATCAAAAGATATTTGTTCAACTGATTTTTTTTCCCTTGTATTTTTCCTAATTTTTCCCCCCAACTTGATCATTTGCCAGTTCCCACCCACCAGTCAGCTCTCCCCCATAAGAGACCCCATCCCTGGCCAAACAGTGATGGGGAAGACTAAAATGTGCTTCCTCCGATTAATGTAAAGCCAGCCCACGCCATCTTTTTGAACTGCTGCCCATGCTGTATCACAGGGCAGCATAACACACTCAGAGGAGAGCACTATCTACCCTCTTCCACATACATGAGTTCATAGATGCCCATGATTGGCTACTGTCACTGTGACTGACAGGAGAGTATGCCATCCCTCCCAGCTGGAGAACATGCCCAAATTTGCTCTTTAGCCTCGCGGCAATCTCTTGACGACAGGGTGAATGCCACAAGGGAGCCCCCAGAGTCCATGATTTTATAGACTCTTCAAGAGATGTTAAGATACACAATTACTGGCACCCTGATTATAGATGGGTTTTATATATTTAAAAAAAACGATTATGAAAAAGTCTTTGTAGTCAATTAGCTTAATCTGAAATTTTAAGAGAAATAATTATAAAATATTGATATTTCTGGAGCTGAATGTCTGATCAGTTTTAACCAGCAACATCACTGAGCAACTGGAATTTATTAATCTTCATTACCTACACTTGTTTGTTTGACCTGCCTATACACATCAGTGAATACCAATTTATTTATTGAGACCTTTTTTTAAGCAGTATTAATAAATGAAGCCCCGTGTATGTGTTTGTTGGGCATGAGTCGATCAGACCATCTGGTAACTTGCATGTTTCTTATTTACAGCACCTTCTCCTAGACAGCTATCTACAATGTCTGCTGCTGTACTGACCAGCCACACTACAAGCTAATGTTAGGCTAAAAGCCACAGACAATTTCGTTTACACGTAACCTAATAACCCAAGCACCATCTAATTTCAGCATCATCTAATTTCAGTTCATCGGATTAAGTCGACATGAAAGCAGAATATTCAAATATGATTCAAGCCTGATTTGAGCTCTGTAACCAGGTCAGTTAGTGCATGTGCATCTGTGCATGCGTGCAAGCTGGAGGGAGTAATAAAGCTTTGAACTCGATAGCCATAGTTTATGTCAAGTAGATACTGCGAGCAGATACTCCCTTGCGTAGCATTCTTTCACAGATAGAAGTGCTATCGTTATGATGTAATACACATTTAAAAAAAACACGGCTTTCACATCTTTACATCTTCATTTATTTTCACTGAAGCTCATGAGCATTAACCGTAATTAGGAAAATAACACACTACTTGGGTAGTTCTTTTTTTTTTTTTACTAAATATTTGATCACTTTTATTCAAGTCCTTATTTGGATGATTTTTTTTTTACTTGCATCATATTTTATAGTGACATTATTTTTTTAACAAGATTATTAAAAGAAATTCAAATACTGATCTAGACTCTGAGATTTCTGATTTCTTGACTCTAAGTGCTCATAAACATCCTCATAAATGTTGATGGAACATTTACACCTACTTGTCGATGGTTCTATTTCCCAAAATCTAAACAAGTCTTAATTTAAACCATAGTAACCCTGATCAGAATAAAGCAGCTACTGAAGATAGATGAATAAATGAATGAATGAATGAATGAATGAATGAAGTAAATGCATTGCACAGTGCAGAGGGATCACCCTGTACATTCCCATTTTAATGAAGGTGGTCTTTCTTTGTCCCGCAAGCTTCATATCTGACCACCCACACCCAGCTGCATGAAAGTAAAATACCACTTGTGTCTCATGCAATTTCAGTAAGTATATTAAGGAGCCCCTGATCCTCCCTTTAATTATGGCAAAACAGTTTAAATCATGAAGTTGAAGAGACAAGAGACAAGAACATACATGTAGCCTAGAGTGTCTGTCTGTATGATTATGTGATTTTTCTCCCCACTTTGCACTCACCAGGTATGTAGTTGATCAGAGGCTCTATACCTGCAGGAAAGTTGGTATTCTCAGGGATAGAATGGCTGTAGTCATCCAGCGGGGGAAACTCAGCAGGGATATCAGTGTGTCGGGGAACCAGTACCGGAGGAAGAACTGCACACACGCACAAAAAGTGGTAATCAAAGAAGAATCAATACAAGACTAATTACAGTGTTCTGTACCTTTTGATAAGGATGATTAAATCTGAAGTGTCAAAGAATAGCAAATGTGCAGGACTTTGTCTCAAACATAGCTCTGCTTAGAGGGCTCACCTGGCGTCTCCACACGCTGGTAATGATAGGGGTTGACACACACCTCGTCCTTCTTCATGTGGAAAGCGAACTCGCACTGGTCTATAGCACGCAGCTCGTGGTGTGACTGCAGGTCAGGCCAGCGCCATAGCCGGCAGTAGATTACATGAGGGAGGCCTTTTCTGTGAGATACCTGCAGACGCCCATCCAGAGACCTAAGAAAGATGAAGCACGACATTATTAGAAATGGACTGAAGACTCACTGTGACCCCATATTCATGTACTATACATTGGAGCAATAATAAGCCTCACATATCTGATTTCTGAAGCATGGCCTTTACAGTTCTAAGCTGTAAAAACGCAGCGGTTTTGAAATCATAAATTCATCAGCTAGTGCATTGGACAACTGAGAGCTCTAGTGGACTTGTCCACCCCAAAACAATGCCAAGCTAGTTATAGACTGGGGGCAGTCGTGGCCTAATAGTCTGAGAGTCGGACTTGTAACCCGAAGGTGAACCCGAAGGTTGTGCGTTTGAGTCTCAGGCTGGCAGGGATTGTAGGTGGGGGGTGTGAATGACCAGCGCTCTCTGCCACCTTCAATACCACGACTGAGGTGAGACCCTTGAGCAAGGCACCGATCCCCCAA
>CM074950.1:12231117-12241217 GCA_037577455.1 Pangasius macronema | reverse complement strand
ACTTGGATGGGTTAAATGCAGAGCACAAATTCAGAGTATGGGTCACCACACTTGGCCACAAAGTCACTTCACTTCACAACACTACTAAAAGAGGGATAAGAGGAATAAAAGGGAAGGAAAGACTTTGGCCATAGTCCTTACTCTCACCTGATAATATCTTGGATGGAGCACATGGTGTTTGCACAGTAGCAAGTCTTTGTCTAATATTTTGGCTAAGAGCTGTGGTACTCTCTCCTAATGTTGCATTCAAAGATGTTATTCCACTCTGGCTGTGTCTTCATTTTCATATGCCTGACAGCAAGCTGACTGTGAGTACTTTTTCATTTTGTGAGTACTTCCTCACCCCTGTCTGTTCCTCATTCTAAAACTGCTGTCTAGTACCTGTGCATGTTAATTACTCTGTATGCTAAAAATAGTTACTACTAACAGCCAGATTTGTGTAACAGGATTCAGGAACAAGTACTGCACACTAACCGATACGCTTAAACATGTGTGTCAAATGAAATTAAATTCACAGCAAGCTCCTCCTGAACCCACTTGTCCATCAGGCAAATTAAAAACTAGACACATAATCTGTTCTGGCCTTCTGGACTACGGACTTGTCCAACCCTTGTGATGACAGTAATAGATAATACTATTACTAATAGATAAAAATGAATTGTGATTAGATTTTGTTTTAAATGTTTTTGTGTGCGTGTGTGTGTGAGAGTCAGGGACAAGGCACTGAAGCTATATAGCTGAAGCTCAATGCTTCAAATGGTCAGATGTTATTCATTACAGTCATGAGGTTATACACTGTAAACTCTTATATTCACTTATTTAATTGTAGGTCTGACACTTGTCACATGACCGCAAATCATTTCAAAAGATTTCACTTGTAAAAGATTGGAAAAGATTCTTTTTTTTCATAATTCTGTCCTAAAACGTGCTGAACATGTGCAGAATAACCTAATTAAAAATCACATAAGAACCAAATGATAAAATATGATGGGTAAAAATGTAAATATAGTGTAAGTCCATTTTGTTCCAGAGTCTTTCTCAGTGATTGTGTGAAGCTCGCTGCATCGCCCTGACAGCTCGTCACCTCGTTCTTGCAAACTGCTGCACATGTGGCCATGATTTCCAAACTCGACAGTTTTTTTTATTGTTTTTTTTTTTTTTTCACTTTCATGATTTATTTTTTTTCTTGAACGCAGCATGCAGAACCTGGATGTATGCTTCATCACTGAGTAGCGAATAAAAGTCTTTCAAACAAATTTATCATCCACCAAAGTCCAAAGAACTAAACTTGAACAATGGAACAATGACTTTTATTATTCTGCAGGCCAAACTTTTCGATTCACACCGCCTGTGACTCTAAGTCATTCAATTCACACTGGTCATTTGAAATTTTAAACACATGGAGAGCAAAACCAACAAGCCCGTGTTATACAGAACAGCCAAATAACAGACTTTATAAACCCGTGAACAGCTCCTGGGAATTTAAGGACTTGCCTGTTTGAGTATTTGTTCCTGTGGATTAAAGGACCTGTCAGCTATTGTGTATTTGAGCTGTGAAAAATATCAAAATGCCCACCTCTATATAGCTTCTACTGCCAAATAAATAACACGGGGCATATTTCTGTGAGTGACACCCCCTCACCAGTGATTACGTCAGGTCAGCCAGTGATCCAGATGGTGCGACAACAGAGAAAAGGCCACTGGGATTGCTCTTGAACAGTCTTTAATACGCCACTCGTCAAGGCTAATAAATGAAATGTATTTATGATATAAAAATCGTGTCAGGACCAGTACCAAATAATAGTAGAACTGAACCATTCTTAAACGTGTACCCCTAAAAAAAGGAACTGCTATTACAGACTGTCGTCGTCGTGCATTTCATGCTCGTTAGTAGAGTCTTTTGCGAATCCTCAAAACGATACTGGAAGCAGGTTCTTTGAAATTTCTGCTATTAGTGATTTTGCTATTATGATGTGAACATATTCAAATGATGCGAGCGTTGCATTCAAGCTGAAGAGCAGGAGGCTTTAGCATACCCTTCTTTCAGATTGAGTGGAACACACAGCTGCTTGCTAAAAGGTCACTTGGTGTGAGAGTGGAGTGCTGCTAGTTTGTCACCAACGACAGGCCCAACAAAAGAGCTCAATTATCTTAAAGCATTTCTCACTACAGATCAGGATTTTATCATTTTCTCAAGGGCCTGAGAGTTCAAGAACGACGGCATGTGTGTGTGTGTGTGTGTGTGACTGAAGTATGAGAACAAAGAGACAGACAGAGAGAGAGAGAGAGAGAGAGAGAGAGAGAGAGAGAGAGAGAGAGAGGATCAAAACAAGTCACATTTAGCACTCCCCCAACCCAAAATTCAGTGACTTTCATAATCTTAAAGGACGCCAAACAAAAAAAAAAGCAAAATCCAGAAAAACGCAGATCCAACATAATTTTTAGAGTCATTTTTTCCCGGATGAGGAATATGGGTTCCTGGGAAGCAAATTTGTGTGGGCATGATAACAATCATGAGATTGGGCCATGGCACAAGTGCCAAGTTACTTAACTGAGCCAAACATGACCTTATTTGGGACAAACATCCACATTTGGAAAGATATTTCAATAGTGCACCTATTTCTCACCTCACCACACTTTCAGCACACCATATACTTAAAATAAAAGACCTTAAAACTTACGACAAGTCGCCTCTGAGATTTACTGCAATGAATCACGTAAGGAATAACCCACGGCAGACTGTGCTATTATACAAAAATAATACAGCCCCTGGGGGTGGGGGTTCCTTCCCGTGCGTTAGATCACTTACAGCTGAGACTCCTTCTATAAATATTAAATAAACATCTCCTAACCAAAAAAAAAAAAGTGTGAGATTACATCAAGCGAGTACACGAAAACACCAAAGCCTATGCCTGAGATCTGAAACTGTGAAACTCAAACCTACAAAATCAATCAGTTGTCGAAAGGAAAGAACTGAAGTTGCAATTAAAAAAAAAAAAAAAAAAAAAAAAAAAAAACCTGCTAGAGATTTTAACACTGAAACTACCCTGCTCTCAGTTCATCTCCGTATTTTAAGGCGCATAGTTCATTCACCATGAAACAGAACACAAAGAGCTGCTGACTGGCCCGTCTACGAGGATGTGGACTGAAAGGGAAGGCCAGCGGCCTCTTTTGTGTAGCCCCGTCCCCACAGACAAAGGCCAAGTCTGAGGTCTTCTAGTCACTCGGTAGTCTACAATTCATTTTCTGTTCTGAGCGGTGCAGGCAAAGTAACCCCCTGGCCTGCGCAGACACACAGCACACCCCCATTCAGCTCAAAGTCAAAACCAAGTGCATCAACCCTGCCCCCTCATCTACAAACTCTCAGCTTCACATTCAGTTCTGAACTGATGAAACTGTTTAAGTGCTATGTAAACCTGCCTACTTTAAAATAAATACATTTAAAGCATTAAAGGCTACAGACTGTAAATGTCACTTTTTTCAGACAAGTCACTACTGAGACCAACAGCAAGCCTAAGCAGATACACACATAAACAGACGGATGCCGCACTGTGGTTAATAAAGGCAGAATTGAAAGCTGGTGGAGAGAAAATTTGGGAAGCGTGTTTGACCGGTCACCTCATTGCTTTCCGCTGTACACCAGCAGCCAATGAGGTTCCTGTCCACAGCTCAACTGGTCACACTTCCTAAGCTATGCTGTGGTGTGGTGCTCCAATTCACTGACCACTGACCATCCACACTTCTGTCATCCAAAAAAAAAAAAGTTGAAGAGCTGCTGGAAGTTGTTTTTAAATTAGGCATCAAGAGGAAAAAACACTGGGTAAGAGACGCCTGACCTCAGTAAACTCAGAGCAGCTGGTCACTTCCTGAGCTGGACTCTCTACTCTGTATTTCACAGCCACCTTAATGCATGTACCCATTCTTCTCTCTCTCTCTCTCTCTCTCTCTCGAACACACATGCATAAACACAGCCTGAGATCCTGCCATGCTGCATGTTGCTGCAGCACTACTGCTCATGGTTTGTACCCTCTTCCTCCTCCCTTAAACCCCCAGCTCACTGGATAAACCACGAACCAAACAGCAACCCACGCCCTCCCCAGGGCCCACGCCGCATTCCTTGCCTCTGAGCAACCATGCCACACGGCACGCAAACACACACTGCTGTGTGCAGTGTAAAATTGTGCGTGTGTGTGTGCTGATTGTGAGTTAGATGCATGCCCATTTTAGCAACAAATGCAGGGTGCATATTTGCTTACCAAGAGATTTAAAAGGGGTGCTGAACAATCATTTTTAAATAAAACAATCATTTTTAACTGTTGTGAAAAAGAGTAGGAATTTAAAATCAACTTTTGTTAAACAGTTTTTTGTTCCACGTAAGCCACAACTTAAAAACAATTTGAACCTGGCTATTATTTATTTGGCTTCCAAATGTTTTTAGATCAGCCTTGCTACAAGTAGACTTCATCCAAACTGGAAGCCATTTATTGCTTCATAAAAAGAAAAAAAAAATCCCTGTGTGCGCTTTTCATGTGTGTATCAATAAAATTAATAAATCCACGAATACAATAGCTTTGGCCTTAGATTGTTTTGCTGGGGACGATGAAAATACTTAAATATTAGTTTTCATTTTGAAAACTGCCTGTGATATTCCTGCTTGTATCTCTATGGAGATAATCACCATGGATTCAAAAACGACATCACAACAACACTATGTTCCAAAATCAAAACACCCACATTCACGTGTTCAGATCGAACTGACCCAACACACGAATGTGTCGAGAGAAGCAGCATGATCGGAAACATGGTGTGTGGAGTGCTGACTGAACAGTTAATAAGCACGTAGTGCAGTTTATAAGCAAGCAACTGTTGGTTTCCTCTATACACAGATCGTACTGAAGCAGGATGTGTGGTCAAACCGTTACAAAGCCTCAATATTACATTTACAAACAGGAGAACAAAACAGTAGTAAAAATGAGAAAAAGTACATAACACTGCAAGGCAGCAACTAATGATTACTTTCATAGTTGATTAAACTATTGAACGTTTTTAATTAATCAAATGATTTTTAGAATTTATTCAACACAAAATATATTTAAACAAAATCTTTGCAGCATTTCTGTCGACTCATACTACTACAAAACTCTTCACCAAGCTTAATTAAATGACAGGTCACTAACTGCAATAAACATTACTGACATTTATCAGATCATCTGTCACAGCATAAAAAAAATGAAATCAAATGCTTATATTAACCAAATGAAACGCCCAAACTATATGCCTTCCTCTGCATTTCAAGCCCTGTTTTTTTTTGTTTTTTTTTTCAGATCCAATGAGCCAAATTCAAAATACAGGCAAAATAAATATTAGGCAAAATAAATGCTAAATACATTTTTGGTGTGTGCAACTCAAATTGCTTCGCTACTTGCTGCCCAACACTGCCTAATGCAAATGCTTCATAGCACGAGTTGCGTTTAGAATTGAGAAAACATTCATCTCATAGACTAACCTTCTTTTTGAAGTTTTCAACCCAATGAGTTGTCATACAAAGGACCATCTTCTTGGCCAAAGTAGCATAAGATAATGTTTTCTGATAGGGCACGAAAGATGGACAAATGTGGCCACAAATGTGTGATACAGTTAGTAAAATGGATAAGGTAGGACAACTTTAAAAATAAAAATAAAAAATAAGTAAATAAATAAAAGCAAGGCCGTTAATAAGCATGATTCACGCAAGGACATTACGCTTCCTCTGTCTCTCACATTCCCACAAACAAATAATTAGAAACTGAAACATTACTCACGTGAACACACAGCTTATGTCACAGGTTAGGCCGACAGCAGAGCATTATGTAAAGAGTTCCTAACAAGCTTGGGACAACCGACAGTAGTATCAGGATATCTATCGTGATGGCTATCAAGTCGGACAATTTAAATGTCGATGGGAAAACATGGCGTCTGCATCTTTAAGATCGACAAAAACAGTGTGTTGTATTTTGTTATACGTGTTTCCTTTTCACCAATTTTGTGTCCTATACGAACCTCAATTCGGAGCAGAGCAACAGAAAATCTTTCTCTGATGCATTACAGCTTTCTTTGTCCACGCTGCTGAACAGATAAAGACGTGAATGTCTTCACTCTCGAAACATGAAGAGAACAATAAATTAAGAAAATGACACATATTGCTTATCACTGACTTGACTATACAAGAATTCAATAAATAACATGTAAACATACTTATGTTTATTTACCCAGTCATTACTTCTTCCTTGTTAATGGATAATTCATAATAATAATAATAATTTTATAAACTAAACATCAATGCTAGCGATTCCAGCTACAACTGACTTTTCCCTGTTGTAATGACATAACGTGTACACAACAAGCGTTACACATTTGGCCACACCCCCCACAGACGATACTATCGTCAATCAGCAACAGTTAGAGGGCATGACAGGACAATGGCATATTACCTACGATCTCACGCTTAGTTCTCATACTGCAGAAGACTTCGGCTGTTCGGTTTTCTCTGTTGTGACGTGTGCCGCAATTTCCATCAAATGCATTTTTAAAACAAGTGACACACTGAGCCACAAAGTACTTCATATCAGCCCAACTAATCGATAATGAAATTTGTTGCCAACTATGTTTATTAGCATATATTAACAATTTTGTTTTGTTTTCTTTAACTTTCCATCTTCAGTAAAAGTCAGCACACTTCTCCACTCCCACATAATAATGGGACTTTAGGCACCAACATGTCTCAGTGGACTCAGCTCAATTAAATAACACTGCATGAGTCATTATTGGGGATTCCCAATAAGCTTTCTCTACCTACTTTCTCGCCGTTTCCTTAGCCTAAACAGTCTGCCTGCCCTCTGACTAAGCAACTGCTGACACACGCACGCACAGAGTAATGGACAAGTGTGGACAAGCTAGGGTACCTTGAGATTCAAGATACAGATGTACAGTTCTTAAAAATCTGCTACAAATGTGTGCCGATGTTTTTTCCCCACAGAATAAGAAGCTTCACTGACTGCCTCGAGCTTCAAGGTCAGCTTTACTTCCACTAAAATGCAAAGAAATTCAAATGTGAATGTATTATGCTGCAGAATGTGGGAAACTGTTATTGTAGATTGCACCAATTCCTTCTATTGTTTTAGAACCTATTTAATTGGTGATGGTGTTGCTGTACTAAATCTCCACCCGTGCGTCATATCACCGTGATTTCACCCCTTAATGCCATTCTTTGTTACGGTATACTACTGGCTACGAAAAAAAGGAACACAGAAGTGAAGAGTAGGTTTCACAAGAGATTAAACTGAATGGTCTGAATGTAGCAGCATGTCCAATAAAACCTACTCAGAGTCATCGAGCTTGCGCACGACTGTTCATAAATCGCTCAGATTGTTAAATCATGCAGTACGAAGTTATGAAACAGGCAGGTGGAGCGCCTAGTTGTTTACCATACTGATAAACACAACTCCCTGCCAACAGAAAAAACACAGATAATGGTTCTACTGAAGATGGAATATCAACAAATGATGAATAACTCTATACAGCAATACAGAATATATTATATATTATTTATATTTTATATGTAGTAATGTACTAATGCAGTAATTAAATACATATTCTGCTTGTCTGTGTTCGGTGTCTTTTTCTGAACCGCATGACAACATGATGACTAAAATAACATTTTCTTGAATTATAACAGTTGTATTCCCATTTCATCAGCTCAAGCCAAAAGCTCCAGGAAGCATATTTACAATGCGTTCATTTCTGTGGCTTAGGAGATAAAGCAACCCAAATTAGAACATGACGAGGCTCTTATTGTGGCGGGTTTGCGGTCTTGACCTGCTGCAGTTTCAGTAAGGAACTGAATACAGTTAATTACAACCAATAACGCCATGCAATCACATAAGCTACGGCTCAAACAACTAATCAACAAAATCGGTAAAATTCGATAAAGATATCTGGCAACTAATTTCATTAGCAATTAGTTGGACTGTTCTGAAGCTGTGGCACGCCATGTTACTTCATTTAGACTAAGAGACATTTGATGGAAATGATGGAGTACGTTACAGCAGTGAAAACCTCCTCTAAACTTTGGGAACTTCACTGTTTGGCCTCACAACTTAGGCACAATGCATCAAACCACGCAGATACAGCTTCAGTTAATGTTAACATCACATATCAGAATGAAGAAAAAGTGTGATCGCTGTGACTTTAACTGTAGCATGGTTGTTGGTACCAGGGGGCTGGTTTGAGTATTTCAGAAACTGCTGAACTCCTGAGATTTTCACACAGAACAGTCTCTATAATTTACACCAACTGGTGAGAAAAACAAGAAAACATCCTGTGAGCAGAGGATCAGCAGGCTGAAACACTTTTGACGAGAGAGATCAGAAGAGAATGATCAGACTGGTTTGAGCTGACAGGAAGTCTATAGTAACTCAATGTAATCTTCTCCCATCCACCTCAAGGTTCGATGTTTTGTGCATGCTGAGATGCTTTTCTGCTCACCGTGGCTGTAAAGAGTGATTATATGAATTACTACATTCTTCCTGGCAGCTCGAACCAATTTAGCCATTTTCCTCTGACCTCTCTCTCCTCGAGATAAGGCGTTTCCACCCACAGAACTGTCGCTTTCTCAATATTTTTTTTGTTTGTTTTTTCACACCATTCTGTGTAAACTCTAGACACTGTTGTGTGTGAAAATCCCTGGAGATCAGCAGTTTCTGAAATAACAAACCAGCCTATCTGGTACCAACAACCATGCCACGGTTAAAGTCACAGAGATCACACTTTTTCTTCATTCTGGTGTTTCATGTGAACATTAACTGAAGCTCTTGACCTGTATCTGCATGGTTTTTTGCACTGAGCTGCTGCCACATGATTGGCTGTTTAGATAACTGCATGAGTGTGCAGTTGTACACGTGTTCCTAATAAAGTGGAGGGTGAGTGTAGTTGTGTAGTAGTATTAGTTGATTGAAATGCTGCAAAGAAATATTTGTAAGAGAATATTTTGAGTATCTAATACAGTTTTTTTAATAATCCAACTAATCAATTAATTAAAAAAAATCAATAGATTAATCAATTATGAAAATAATCATTAGTTCCAGTGCTGGTTACTCTTGTTTACCATGGCAGCGTGCCTGTGCCTCACAGTCACATGTGAGATTGCATGTGAAAGTACAAGTAACGATTTCAAGATTTTAAGTCTGTGCACAGTGTACTACTTAAACAAGAGCGTTAATGCCAGAATAGTTTTTTTACTGATCACCAGCTTAGTGAAGCAGCAGATCTGGTTATGATTTTGCTACTAAAAGATCACAGCCTTATTCTTGCTCCTGAACTTCTCGGTAAGCTCGTGACTGGAACGCATTAAGTTGTGTATTCTGTTTCTAGCTAGGTACCGGTATGGTGCATGATTGCGTGATTCCACACAATATTTGCTAATCATTATTATTACATTTATATTGCACAACACTGATAACAACAGCCTGCAATCACTAACAAACTTTTTAACAATCTCAGAAGTAGTCAAAAATATAAATTTCAGTCTTCCTATAAAGAAACACAGGGTACATACAGTCCGAAAGTACAATTTTTACTACATGGAAATTAATTAGCACGGGGAAAAAAAAAAAAAAAAGTTCAGCAAGTGGAGTCTCTCTCACCGCCACCTTCAACCACGCTTGATGACTAACAAAATTGACGGTGAGATACTGAGTGTTTCTGGAGTTACGCTGTGCACGTTTGAGCCGAGGTCATATATTCATATCTGATATATCTGAGTGGTAGGCTCATATTTGTATATGCTTTTCACATTCTCTATCAGTCTGACATAGCAAGAATTACAGCACTGAACAGCCCTGCATTAGTAAAACATTCCCAGAAAATGCCTGTCATACAACTTGCACAAATACCACCCTCTTTGAAATAATTTTTTTTTCCCACAGCTGTTCAAAAAAAGAAATAATGTATAGGAAGGAAAATCACCAACATACCATTTTTCCCCACTAACTAGCTACCACTGTAGTACTAGACCCATCTCAAGGTCATAATATAGTCAGGTCCGGAAGTATTTGGACAGTGAC
>CM074950.1:12191342-12231017 GCA_037577455.1 Pangasius macronema | reverse complement strand
AAACTGATAGGACGCTGCTTCACAGTGCAGGTGGATAATGACCCTAAACATACTGCAAAAGCAACTCAAGACTTTTTGAAGGGAAAACGAACTATTCTTCAATGGCCAAGTCAGTTGCCTGATCTCACACTTACTGAAGACAAGACTGAAGGCAGAAAGACCCACAAACAAGCAGCAACTGAAGGTGGCTGGAGTGAATGTCTGGCAAAGCATCTCCAAGAAGGAAATTCAGAATTTGGTGAAGTCCATGGGCTCCAGACTTCATTGACTGCAAAGGATTTTCATCCAAGTATTAAAATTATAGTTATATTTACAATTATGTCACTAATTATGTAAATACCTTTGAGCCCCTAAATGGTAAATGCCATATTTTTGTGGAAGCTCTTAAAATAAAGCTGAAAGTCTACACTTTGATCACATCTTGACTGTTTTATTTCATTGTGGTGATGTATAAAGGCAAAATCACAAAAACTCCGTCATTGTCCACATACTTCCGGACCTGACTGTGTATACGTTCTAGAAAGTATTTAGTTGGACAAAAGCATGACTAGTACAGGATGACTCATCAAAAATTTAGCGTTATTCCAGAAGTGAGGAACTATAAAGTCATAATGAGAATCTCTCAAAAAATACTGTATGCATAACAATAAGGGACAGGTACAAAAAGCACTGAAATGCGAATTATTACTTTAACACAAATGAATCCAACCGTCTATGCATTTGCCATACTGCTTATCCAATACAGGGAGCCTGAAGCCTATCCCAGGGGACTCGGAGAACAAGGCGGGGGACACCCTGGACAGAATGCCAACCCACTGCAGGACGAGCGCGCACGCGCACACACACACACACACACACACACACACACACACCACAGACAATTGGGAAATGCCAATCAGCCACAACACGCGTCTTTGGACCAGGGGAGGAAACCAGAGAACCCGGAGGAAACCCCCCGAAACACTGGGAGAACATGCATACTCCGCAAACACAGGGCAGGTTTCAAGCCCCTAACCCTGAGGCAACAGTGCTAACCACTAAGCCACCGTGCCCCCCTGCGGAAGTGAATCAGTGAACTGATTCGATTTTTTATCAGTTCTTGCAAACACAAAGTCTAAGAAAATATGAAATCACACAGCAAACACTACAGATCTGACAAAGACTCTCTCAGCTAACCAACATTCGCCTTGCTCATCAATAGCCCATCAAACAAACCGAAGTCAGTGCTTATGACAACTCTCTAAACTCTTTATAGAGTGAGTCTGATGTGTCAGGTTCAAAAATAAAAGCGTGCGCGCGCCAGCTGCAGATCTTTGTGGCACAGGCACGTCCTGGCACATCCGTGTCTATGCCAGGGATCTACGCAGATTTTGTGATAAAATCATGGCACTGGCGTGAACTGGACACACTAATACAGGCCAATCCTTAATCACAGCAAAACATTTTCACTGGTTCGTTCTAATATGTAGTAGGACAAACGGCAATCACAACCTGTAGCTATATACGTATAGTCACAATACTTCTGTTCATATCATGCAGTAGGTACCTGTATAAAATAAAATAAAAAGTGAAATAAAGCACAAACTATGCAACACCATCAGGAAGTTCAACAAGCCTCCACTAGTAATGAAATCTAGTTGGAGCCTGAAATCATTCTCACAACACATTCCTTATTAAACTGCATAACAGAACAGCAGCAGGGAAGAGAGATGAACCATTTGGATCTTTTTAGTTTGTGTGTGATTACACATGTGATGTGTGTGTGATTTGGCTTGTTTTACTGTTACACACACTGATCTAGCATGAAGTGTCAGAGCACAGAGCTCCTGTCCCAGTTAAACATGTTGCATAACAGCTGCTAAGCTGATAGTGCTGTGGGGGATGAGTTGATTAAAACCTTTCGGATAACCTAGCTAGCCATTTTCATTATTTAATGCACTTTAAAAAATAAAATAAAACCACACAGCAAAACAATAGAAGTTAGACTGCTAGCTATGTAGCTAACTGGCAAACAACGCTCTAGCTAAGTCGTGTCACAGCTAACTAGACACCTGAGCAGCTAGCTGACTTTCTGATAAACATTAAACGTTAGGTAGTTATTGTAAAACCTTAAAATTTAAACTTAAATTAGCTAGGTTAGGCAAAACAAGCTAACCTTAGCCAACCGCCAACACAAGCTTATCTCCGTCATCTTCTTCCACTCCCTAGCTAACATGTACTGCTGCTTATACTACGCTAACTATGTAATAAGTTTAGTTAGGGATAGTTTATAAAATATGCATGTATAAAACGAAAAGGTTTAATAACATCACTGTGGTAGTGTTATTTACTTTAGAGAAAGGTCAACACAGCTCACTAGCCAAGTTATCTGCCCAGCTTATTTACTTTGGTACTGGCTATGTCAAATTTCAACATGCACGAACTTTACTTTATAAACATTAACTACATATGTACTTGATAAAAAAAATCATAGATAAAATCTAACCGGTATAAATATTGATAAAACTTGTATCTGCAGGTATAATAGGTCTTGTTCAGTTCTATAAAGGTTACAATATTAGCCACTACGGCATTAGCAAGCTGTCGGACTTGCTACATTGCTAGGTGGCTAACTAGTGTTGGATGGTTACAAGTTAGCAAAACAAAACTCGGCTCGTGCCGTCGTGATTAAATACCTCGGTATGGTTATACATTTCGTATTTATATTCTGGGTAGTAATGGCCTTTTCCAATTCGTCAAGTTGCCCCGTCTTCTTTAGCTTCTTCACGAGACTCTTCACCGCCTTTTCACACCATTTCTCTTCTTGTCCATTCTGCTCTCCTTTCTTCCATCCGAGGAGCTTCTTCACAATCGGAGGTGTGAACGGCAGAATAGACATGTTCGTTTCACCCCTCTGCCTCTTCGCACGCTCAGTCAATCGCTTGTTTGAAAAAGTAATCCCGTAGGATTTCACCAAAATATCCGCCAAATATCAGTTAACGAAACTTTAGTTCCTGCAACAGACATTTAGCCAACGGCTAAAACAGCAACTCTGTAGAGCTTTGCGTGCAGAAGCGCAGTAATGTCGCCGCTCCCCGCCCCCATCGCCCTCCTACTCCCCCTCCTCCCCCTCCTATAGACTCATGCACGGTCTCTGGTTCCGTCCCAAATGCCCTCATACTCGGTATCAAGTGCACTACATTAGACAAAGATCCGATTATATTCTACCTTATGTAGTGCAGTTATATACGAAGTAGGTAGCCATTTATGATTCAGCCCATAGTTTGAACGTTTAGGCCGGATAACTCTGACTTACGTGTTGCCTTTCCTTTGGCCTATTTATAAAGAAATGTATATTATAATTGTTTTAAGGCCATTTCTAAGAACAAATATTGATACATATTCTGACATGTTTGAAACAGTATACAGTATATATTCTCTGAGAACCCTACATCAGTGCTTTTTCTAACCACATCTAATGGCTTACTACGGAACACTGGTTATGCCTCGTAGAAGACATAAACTGCTCAAGTTTGCTTTCAGATTCCACAATTGGAAAACTTTGAAAGGTATTTACTGGGCTATAAAGTGAGACGTGTCCTCATGTCCAGCAGTCAGAGAGAAATAGGGAGGGGTAAAGGCAGCAGTGGCTCTGAGTATTCTCAAATGCAGGCCTGTTTCAGCATGTCCTTTCTATACAAACACTCAGGGATGTCCTGACTCTCAGCACGTCAGTTCACAAGGCTGTCCTTTCAACACAGCCAGGAGAAGCATGGGCTGCATGGCTTGCAAGGTGCTGTTATTACAAATGAACAGGGTTTTCTTTGCCCCTATGAGCTTTATATTTGTTGTTATAAATATCAATACTATCCCAGGTATCACATATGATGATTCAAGCATTGCAAACTCACTGTATTTGTGCATTCATTCATCTTCAGTAACCACTTTATGCTATAGGGTCATGCTGGATGAGCCTATCCTAGGAACACTTCTAATAATAATAATAATAATAGTAATAATAATAATAATAATAATAATAATAATAATAATGCATTTTATTTAATGGCACATTTCAAAACAACCAAGGTCACCTCACAAGTACACAAAAATAAAAATACAAATATAAATCACTACATAAGACAAAGGCACACAACAAACACTCAGTATATACCAGTAAAATACAGTAAAGACTCAGTAAAACATATTATAAAAAAGCCTGAATAAAAGGATATGTCTTGATACAAGGCAGAAATTTCACCCTAGGTGGGATGTTGATCTATCATAGGGCACCGGGCAAAACACATTCACCCGCTCATTCACACCTAGTTGCAACTTAGATAGCCTACTTACTGATATGTTTTTGGAATCAAACCAGGGAGCTGTGAGGTGACATCTTGTGCACCACTTTGCCACCTCTAACTCACTGTATCACATGTAAAATCATTACATTTACTTATCGGCTATCTGGAACTGAGATCAGGAATTAAAACTGCCAGCCATGACCTCACATCACATTGCTGAGAGGCCACATATCTAGCTCTTGTTAATCTAAATCATCATGGTAACATTATAGCAATTTTAACCCAATCCACTATAGAGCACCCATGACACCACTACAGTAATGGGACAAATTTGCAAATTCTACAAATATGTAGTTCTAGACATAATTGGCTTATGCTCTTGTTCCCTCCCACTTTGCTATCCCATGTGTAGAAACATGGTTAAAGGTAAAAGTTGTGCGAATCAAATGAGATTCTGAGATATCATGTTAGTGACTAAAGAAACTGATTGTCCTGAGTCATTCAAAGTCAATGCCTTCCAAGTGAAATGTAGAGCCAGACATTGTAAAAGGAAGCGCCTCACTGGCTGCCCTCAGCATATGAAGTGTCGACACATTCCTAGTTTACACCCCCACTGTGTTGGTTCTGAAAATAGAGGACCCCGTTTAAGCTAACCCTCACACTAGAGGTGAATGTTTTTTTTGTTTGTTTGTTTGTTTTTTTGCATTTCATCCTGTTGGGTAAATGCGACTGCTGTGTGTTTGGTTAAGTGAAGATATTGATTATTAAACATTGACCCCGCCCCCTTTATGTGGACAGAACTAGGCCCATGCTAAAATTAGCCCTGCCTTGAGGCCCATCCCTATGACCCCATTCTCTTTTATCTTTTTATATCACACTATCAATGACACCACTATATATTTTGAGCTTTTTGGCATGGCATCATGCTCTCTAACTGCAATGAGAGGCTCTGGGTAAGCTCTTGAGAGGGAGGAATATGTTACCTGTCACGGAAAGTTTGAATGAAATAAATTCTGAGCAACCGGATGTGTTGTACTTGGTGCTGCTCAATCAAAGAATTGTTTCACATGTTTCCACAGCACCATATATAGTGATAAAATATAGAGATAAAATATAAATTGGTTTCTGTTTATTAGCAGAAAGCAGCACAAGGAGCAAGTTGGTGTAGAGCAGAGGCTGAAGAAGTAGCATGTGTTACCATGTGCCTCCACTCCAGCCTGCACAAGCCCAGCACCTGTTTACACCCCAGGGACTAGAGGAGGACAGCTGGTGTGGAGTGTGGACAGAGCATGTGGGGGGCAGATGGGCTATGGAACAGCAGTGCAGGAAAAGGGCAAATTTCACATACACAGCTAGAGGAAGGGATAGCAGTGGACAAAAGGCAAGACTAGCAGTCTGAATGGTGAATGACAATAGTCCGATGGATAACAAAGGCATTATGCCAGACTGCACACTGCTTACGTTTTGGGTGGGTGCAGGAGGATCAGCTGGACCACACAATAATGCAAAGAGCATGGGGTGAGGATTACATGGCTTTGTATAGCCATAATGCAATTTAATTACACCAATGGAAATCTCAAAGAGAGTGTCTTCAGTATTAACCTGAAAGCTGTTTTTTTTATTGCATTGTTGTTGTTGTTTTTTTTAGATGTCTTATATGTGTTCTGTAGTGAGGGACAAAATAAGGACTGGAGATATTGAGACTTAAGCAGAACGTTGATTTCTATGAATTTTATATAAACACATTCTATTAATTATTCTCACATCCATCAATTGTAGGAATAGATATCTGAACCTCTATAACCAACTTCAGTACAAGTATTCTAATATTAGAAACCTTTACAGGGTAGTTTATAATACACACAATCAGGTGCATCTAGCATATACCTACGTTATCTATTTAATTATTGTATTAAATAATTAAAAGTGGTGCAGTGGCCTCAAAGGTCCATGGTTCCCAGTGTGATTACTGTGTGTGGAGTTTCTCATGTTTTCTCCATGTCTGTGTGAGTTTGCTCTTGGCTCTCTGGGTTCCTCCCACCTCTGAAAAAAAAACAAATGTATAGGTGGATCGTCTAAGGTAAATTGCCTCTAGGTATGGACGAGTGTGTGTGTGTGTGTGTGTGTGTGTGTGTGTGTGTGTGTGTGTGTGTGTGTGCGCATGGTGCCCTGCGATGGACTGGTATGCACAGTTTGTCATCCTGTCTCTACCCCATCCATCAAAGGACAGGGTCATGATAGGACTACCACTGACTAAATATTCTTATGGGTGGTGGACTGTTCCAACCATTGTCCTGCAAATTGTGTCACTGCCACAGTAGATATAGTCAGTAACTGTACTGTGTAACTGTGTAAAATATATATCTGTCTGATAACAATACCAGTAAGTGTATGTATAAGTGCAGCTCCTTTCATTAAGTCTTTGCTAGTCTATCTCGTGCTTAAAATAATTGTGTGTTACCATCTAGTGTTCAGTTGTAGTATTGCATCACAAAACAAATTTGTATATCAAAGCTGTAAGACAACTTCTATACATAGAGAACTTCTATACATAGAGAACTTCTATACATAGAGAACTTACAGTTTGAAAATCTGTAGATAATGGGAATTTTTTCTATATTACATATTTTTAGTATATAAAGATGTACTCCATAAGGTCCCAGCCAATGATGACAGTAATGAGTGAAAATTTAAAAAAAAAAAAAGCCAAAAGCAAAAGCATATGAAAAATACTTATCACAAATTATTCTTTGAATTTACATACCAATATACTCCTTAAAGAGGGTAATTGGCTTTCTTATCATGGCCTATGAACAAGTAAGAAAACAAGAATGCCACATGTATACATATTGCTGTCTTCTTCAAACATGATGGAAAAACCCAGGGTTCAACATGGTTATTTATTTTGATAGTGGAAGTGAGCAGTGTCTCAGACTGGTGCAGTACAGAGGAGTACAGAAGAAGCAGCCATGCTCCAGTCTATCTAATACTCCAATGCCCAGAGGGCGAAACCCCCATTTGCTCCATGAAGCAGGCCCAGCGTGTGTGTGAGCCTTTCTCTGGGGACACTTTAAGCCAACCGCAGGCCACATATTCTAACTGCTGTGCTGATCGAGTCGATCCATCTCCGGCACAGCCTACCCCTTCATTCAGTCCTCCTCTCAGGTCCCAGGAGATGTAAATCCACAGAGAGACTTCGAGTAAATGAGTGGGCTGGGTATTTATATGCTACATGATGAGTGAGGCTATGAGAGTGCATGGAGCCTTGGGCTATGGTGAAGAGAGAAAAGGAGAAATTAATGGCCATACACATATATTATTACATGTACTCATACACGCATACACACAGTCACATGTGTACACACACACTTACTTGAGGGCTTTAGCAGAAATATCAGGAGCACTCCTCCCTACTAAACTAATTATTATGAAATTACTTTAAGTGCAATCAGAGACCCCCCCTGCTATGAGCCCCTGTGACCGCACGCATGAAATTGCCTAAGTTAATATGGGTTATGAAATGGGGCTAATGCTGTGGATAATTCCTACACTCACACTAATGTTATTTTCCATGAAATTGGGGCTTGTCTCTTTACTGAGCAGCCCTACAGCACTCTGCTTGTAAATTGCTATGTATGGGTAATTAAGCATTACTCATGAACATTAAAACATGCTTATTTTGGAGAGCCACTGGCTGGGGGACATGTCCTCTCTTGTGGTGACTAAAGTAGTAGAGGCACAAAGCTGTACAAAGAACTCTTATAGCATACTTAGAAGTAATTAATAGAATATTTGACTGAACGTATTCGATTGTGGATGCAACACAATAATGAGAGTCAAACAGTTAAGGAAGAACATACTAGTAACACTGTGCTCTTCTGCATAACAGACCCTTTAGAATAATATGACAGAAAAATAATTGGACATCCAATGGTTCGGTATAAATTAACGGCTTAGGATGTGTTAAATTGATGCAGTTGCAATACTCCATTAATAACTAAGACTTTTTTTTATATAGAACTTATTATCTTACAAATTGGCGAGCCACATGAAGCCAGCTATATAATGCTTAATTAGTTCACAACAGAATTGCCAGTTCCTCATATATCGTTTCATTAATTTGATGCAATTCTGGACTGATGCTCCAAGCAATGCAATAAAATTGTAAATACCACTGCCACAAACGGATGTTATTTTTATGGTTTAGTTAATGTAATGGATATAAACTGTTTTGCACTGATGGCACTCCTGTTGTACCTCTCCTATGGTACCTGGTACATTAAATTACAAATGACATTTTTGAATCATTAAAATGAATTTATAGTATAGATCTTGCAGATTTCTCACTAAAGCAGCCTTTATAAACCACTCGTAAAAAAAAACTCCTTTTGTATGTGGTTTTGGATATAGCCCCTGTTAATCTTTGTCCTTTTGTCTTGCATGTGCTCAGTTGCATTTCTGAGCTATGGTTTGTCATGGTTTCTCTTTCCATATGTGTTCTAGTAATTTCTGCTTGTATCTTACCTATGTGTTTTTTCTCCCCTGTGTCTATGGTATGCAATATTCGGGTCTTGATAATGATTAGACATAAAACCCTCGAGGAACTTTTCTTTCTGAGTGTAAAACCCTGAAATCTTTCTACTATGAGCTGCTCTCTCTCTCTCTCTCTCTCTCTCTCTCTCTCTCTCACACACACACACACACACACACACACACACACACACACACACACACACACACACACACACACACACACTTTATGCAACAAAAGATTACCTTTACTTGTACCTCTCTGAGAACCCTAACTTTATTAGACCCCTACCCTAAAGTGTTTCCTATTAGAGAGGGTTGCATGTAGAACACTTTTAGCAAGCCAATAAAACATAACCATCCAAAGGACCCTTGAAAAAAACTTTTCTAAGAGTTTCTTCTGTTTTCATCAGCAGCAGTTGACACAATTTACTGCCTGTCTGTCTGTGTGTGTGCTCCTCTGTCTCATTACATGTACTGCGTGTTCTCAGATCCATATGTAAACCATTTCGCTCACTTTCCCAAAAGCATGGCCTCATTAGTGTTAGCTTTATGACAGAGCTCTACCTAAATGCCACAGATTTTTCCATTCCCCTTCCTGGCTTGCGCTGCAGCCCTTGCCAAGCACAAACTCACCACATTTGCTACACAAAAGCAATCACGGCCACAAAAGGAGGAGGGGAGATCCAAACAGATAAACAAAAGCTTAAAGAATGCCGAGTTTTGACCAACGCTCAACTCCCACTAGTCATGTCAGCGTACATACCAAGCACCATTTCATTCAGTACATTAATCATCTCAGTGTACAAACCAAGCACCAATTCATTTAATACATTACAGTTCATCAGTTTTTATAAAAGAAAAGCAATTTCTTTTCATATGTTCATGCTGTATAACAAAACAAACCTAAAGTTAACAGAAAAAATGGAGGCCTCCACAAATTTCCCATGATTCCTAATATACTTCCTTATTATTAAACCAATTAGTATGGCACAGAAAAATTAAGTAAATCATATTCATTTATTTTATGGTGGCCTCCTGCTGCCTCTTCACAGCTCCAGGTTTGTAGATTCTATCCTGACCTCGCGTTACTCTCTGTGTTGGGGTTTCTATGCATGTTCTCCCTGTGTCCATGTGGGTTTCCTCTGAGTTCTGCGGTTTTCTCCCACCTCCCAAAATCATGGTGGTACGTATGCTCTAATTTGGCCTTAAATATAAATGTGTGTGTGTGTGGTGTCCTGTGATGGACTGGTGTCCCATTCAGGATGTATTCCCACCTTGTGCCCAGTGATCCAGGGATAGGCCCCTGATTCTCTGAGACCACGAACAGGATAATGTGATCACTGAAGATAAATGAATAAATATTTAGTTATTTGTACACACAATACAGTTTGAACAGAGACATTCCTGTGGCACAAGCCAACTTGTTTTTCTAGTGTAAGTATAATTGAAAGGGAATTGATACTTCTTTTTTTTAATATATGGATAAAAATCAAATCTGCATATTTCATATACAGAGGCATTTGATGTGGTTTCACATGTCTGTGTTGGGAGGCTCTGGCAGTACCTAAACGAACACGCTCACTCTTCCCACAATCCCTCTTCACACACAGGAAGAAATGTATTCTGGCTGCCACAAGGTGGTGGTAGAATATTTTTGCACGTGTGCTTTTCCACGGTGTTCTTGCAAAAATGTTCTCCTCAGCTTCCAAAAACAAGCACCAATAAAAAGTTCCCCATTTGGCTTATTTCAAGCAACAGACCTGTAAACCAACTAACAACATGGAGAGAGAGAGAGAGAGAGAGAGAGAGAGAGAGGGAGAGAGAGAGAGAGAGATTTCAGGACCTTCCTGTGGGTTCTCAAGGCAATCGCAAAGGGAGCTGAAAAGAAAAGAAAAGAAAAGAAAAGAAAAGAAAACAGTGAGGACTACAGTGGAATATTGGCTCTCGTAATTACAGAGGAAATGTTACTGTCCATTTTGTTCCTGCATGATGTCATGTACTGGTAATGGATGTGTGCTGTTTTCTAGGCAGCCTCCTCTGCTCAGTCCCTTTACATTCCACACTCTCAACGTGCCATGTCTGAGAACTTGGCCCCAAAAAATGGGAACGAAAGGAGCAAAGAGCTAGACGAAATGAAAGATATAAACACCAGAGAACTGAGAGAGGAAGTGAGGAGCGGAAAAGAAAAGCCATTCCTTCTTGTATTCGATTCAAAGTTCAATTTTGTTTTATGGAGAATGAATCTCAGCCAGAATTCCTCGTGAATGTTTTGGTGCCGGTTCAACCAGAGCTTTTCGCTCTCAGTGACTTCTAGTCATGGTGGTGGAAGATTTAGAGCTTTAGAGCTGTCTTGTAATAAGTTTCATGATACTTCCCTGTATTGGTGCTTGGCTGAGAGTTTAGTCAGGGCACCTGGTCCTAGAGGAAGGTTTCAGAGCATAACTAAATGCAGGGCATTTTGAGGGACCCTTGCTTTTTCCCCCTTCAATGGCTTTAAACTTTGCACACATGTTTCTGATAGAGGTTCATAGCACACTCCTCAGTTTCTCATTCAGAAAGAGCGGGAGAGAGAGAGAGAGAGAGAGAGAGAGGGAGAGAGAGAGAGAAGGAGAACAGAGAAAAAAGTTTCCAGTGGAACTTGAAACAGTTTATTTTCCCTTTGCTGCGTCGTTCTCTTGGGCATGCTTTAAAGACTGCTTAATCACACTCCGCTGCTTTGTCTACACCCCAAAACAAAAATGGATGATTTAATTTTCCTTCAAACCAATCCACATTTGACTCCCCTTTCATAAATATAATGCACTATTTCTGGCACCATGCAAAAGAACGAGGTGAGGTTTGTTGTCACATTTGCATAAACATAATGCCTGCTATCAACATTCTGGGCTTTAGCTTTAAAGCCAATAAAGCAGAGCTGAAACAGCGCCACTGTGGCGCCATAATTAGCTCTGAGGATGGTAGACATACATATTGTATGCTGTTTGTGGGGCTGGTACTTGAAAGACTTTGTGCAGCAGTACAAAAGAAGTGACGTGCAAGCATTAGGAAATACAGAGGCTGTAAATTTGCATGTGATTTGTTTTTATGAGATACCATTAAATCAATAGATCACTAGTAATCACAATGTTATTCATATTGTATATTGATATAGTAATGAACAAGGTTTTCCAAAGTCTCAATCAGTGCCTATAAAAATAGACAGAATTCTGCTGTAATCTATTCAGTACAATTTCATATTGCTTATATTCTACATTTTCATTTGTATAATATATTCATTCATTCATTTCATTCATCATCAGTAACCACCTTATCCTGGTCTGGATCATGGTGGATGTTTTTGGGAGACGGGAGGAAACTCTAGAACCTGGAAGAAACCCACAGACACATGGGGAACATGTGAAACTCCACACAGATAGTAACCTAAGCTCAGGATCCAAACAAGAACCCTGGAGCAGTGAGGTGACAACTCTAGAACTCTCAAAAATAATCTGTATTTAATATTTGATACAGAAATTATAATAAATTCAGGATATGTGTGTGCCCTACCTCAGCAATGTCTATCATGTTTAAGCATAGTGAGATCAACACATTGCCTTACTTTCCACAAATTTCAATCAGTTTCTACAAAACTTATAGATACAGTGAAGACATTCTCTACTGCACAACACTAGCACCACACCCCCAGCTGCCTGTGCCAGGACCTTAAACACAATGTTATCTTTCATGGTTAATTTCCATTAATCCTCCATAATTCACCATTAAACTTGTGTGAACAGACAGGCAAATGTAAACACCTGTTGTGGTGCGTGTCAGGATTCAAACATGAGCGTGTGAGTGTGTGCAGTGAAAAGTCTGTGAAGAATAGGTGGGGGGGTTCGGGTGTGAAATCAGAACCAGGCCTCGGTCAGCCTTTTGGATAACCTCTGCTGGAAGAGTTCGCCAGCAAAATGTTACTCTTTCTGTCTAGAGCCATAAGCTGATTGGCTCTTCATCAAAATTGAACAGACTACCCAGTTCATCACTAGGACCCACTTTCAGTCGGATACACATCTGTGAAGAAGCTCACGCATGTTTGCACACATGCACCCAGACAGACGTCCAGGCTTCAGCTGATCTAAACAGTATGTGCTTATCTGCCTTAACAAGACATCAGGATGTGTGTGTGTGTGTGTGTGTGTGTGTCAGCCTTATGTGTGTGTGGAAATAGACTGGCTGGACTGATGTGTCAGTTTATTTGTGTGTATAAACATATAAACATGTAATTTTGATTGGTAATGTTTTGGGGGGCTTTTTGTGAATTTATGATGGTAGTTGACAGAAGATTAGTAAAAATTCATGTAAAATTTCATTTTACATATTAGGTAAATATTCTAGGCAGTTTAACAAACTCACTGGATTGCTCTACATGTGTATGCAAAGTCCCCTTTGAGGCATGCAAAATCTTGTCCTTCTGTTTGTGTACTATATATGATATGAGTGGAAATGTGTGTGTATATATATATATATATATATATATATATATATATATATATATATATATATATGGATGTTTGTAAATGTGTGTGTGCTATGGCCTACAGGCTGCTTTAGCTGACCTCTGTGAAAGCAAGCCTCATGACAGAAGGTCTGGCATTGTCTGTGTGCCCAGGCTGCTGTGGAGCCAGCCCGTCTGCCGGCCGCCAGCTTTTCTTGCTTATAACTGCTGAGAACATCCGATCCCCTTGGGGAGGCCAAGGAGGGAGTTGGCTGGGGGGTGGGGGTGGGGGTTGGGTGGAGGGGGGGTCTAGAGGGTTGGGGGGAAGGGGTGGTGGTGCACTGAGAGAGTGAGGGAAAGAAAGAATCGAATAGAAAAAGACAGAGGGAGAGAAAGAAGTGTGATAGTTGTGGTGGTGGTGTGGAAGGGGGGTAGCGCTCTGCATTCTTGTCTTAGCCTTTATCTCTTCTGTTTGGAAAACCTCCTTCAGCAGCAGAGTGTTTATTTGTGAATGCATTTTAGGGCCAGGAAAAGATACAGCAAGAAGAAGAGGACTTAAACGGCTGAAAGCTACAGAAGAAGTACACGTTTTTAAAAGAAGAAAATGAATCATCAAAAATAATACCCGTGTAATTTTACCTATTGTCATCATATGCTGAGTTGAACAGTTCAGCCTATAAAAAAACAGGTAATTCAACTAAAAACCAATCAGGTTGCTTTGCCTCAGGCTGAAGCCACTTACAGTCGCCAGACTCCTCTCATTTGCTTAAGTGCACTGCCTGGAGGCAGTCCTGTAGTCTCCACTGGAAATGGGAGACTCACAGTTCATCGTTTCGTCAGTATATAGCTTGTCATCAGATAGAGGGCCCTCTCCACCAACATGCTTCACTTACATAGTTACAGAAGTTTGTCTATTACAAAACCAGGCCTGAATAACTCTTACTACTACTACTAGTAGTAGTACTAATAATGACTAATAACTCTGCACTCTTGGAGACCCATAGCGTTAGATGTGTCTGAGACCCTTCAGGACAATAAAGAGCTTAAATCTAGAACCTCTTTGTTTTTTCCCCCTGGGGGGATTCTTAACCTTTTTAGAAAGCTAGGAACCTTTAAATATCCTACGAACCTTTGAGGAGCTTATTTTTTTTAAGTGTATGCAGGCTAAGTACCCATAAAAACACAGCCACTATACCAAAGACATCTAAAAATGTAAGCTTTAGTGCAAAAAGGGCTACAAAACAATAATAGCTAAAGCAGAAAATATAGATGATACTGTGTATGTATAAATTACATGACCATCAAAGGGATTGGCCAAGTTTTTCCAGATATATATTATTATAAAAGCACATAATGGCTCTAGGAGAATATTATATGTTAGCTATATCAAGTGGTGCTAACGAAAGGAAGCCACATCTCATATACAAACATACACAGTATGTGCACATTACTCAGTACATTATTCCAAGTGTCCACTATGAGGACAGAGAGTTTCAGTGATTCAGGAAGATGAGTGCATTGAGTGCATGGAAAACACTGTAGCCAAGAGGACATGAATATCAATCTGGAAGAAAATGGAACAAAAGAGAAGAAAAGCATGAAAGAGGAGCAATAAGAGACAGAAGGAAGAGGAGAAAAATAAGTGGTGAAGAGTGGAAAGGTGAGAGCTCGAAGGGGTTGGGGTATTTGTGAGAGACAACATGACCTGACATGAACTTGGTCACAAACAAGCCTTGGGCAGAGCAGCTTATTTTGGGCTCTATTTGTTTTGATATGAAGCTGTGTGACTGCTTTTCTTATTTAAAGAAAAAAATAGAAATACTGTTGAGAATAGTTTTTGAATTAATTAACCGAAAAGCTATTACACTAAGCCACAGAGGAAAGACAAATAAGTAATTGCGAAAATACAAGCCTCTTGCATAATATTTTGGCTTCCCACAGAAATTATTTCAATGCTTTTTTTTTTAAACGTAATCATACATAAAATTGTATCTTTACTGTATCCTCTGGCTACATTTGTGTGAAATTCAATAAGACCACTCTTCTGGTTTTCTCCCTGCACTAACACACTTCATCAGTTTAAACCGTTGATAAGTTTACTTAGAGGAAAGAAGAACAAGGAAAATTTGACACTGTTCAACATGTGCAGCACCAAAGAAACAATTCTTGAGAATCATTATGCTCTGAGCAGCCTTCTTCTTCTACTTTTCCATGTGCACCTTTTTTGGCATTCAGCCTCCAGTGTCCCTGGTTTGATCCTCAACTCTGGTTTACTGTCTGTGTGGAGTTTCGCATGTTGTCAGTGTCTCCATGTGGGTTTCTTTTGGGTTCTTCGGTTTCCTCCCACCTTCCAAAAACATGGTGGTAGGTAGCTTGGCGAGACTAAATTGTGAATGTGTGTGTGTGTGTGTGTATGTGTGTGTGTGTGTATGTGTGTGTGTGTATGGTGCCCTACAATGAACTAGCATCCCATCCATGCTCTCTTTATTCCTGTCTTGCACCCTGTGTTCCTGGGATAGGCTCTGGATCCACTGTGAACCTTACAAGGACAAACAGAAAAACAGAAAAGAAAAAAAATAATAAATAAACTAGTTACATTGCACTCTTTTTTGGTGCCTATTTGATTCTTACACACGATGTAACGATCACTGACCCTAGCTGTCCAAAGGCGATGTTTTCTGAAGAGTCATATTATCCAGTTGTTAAAGCAATAATTCAATATATATATATATATATATATATATATATATATATATATATAAAACAATCTCTATCTGCTGCATCTATAGTGTATGTGTGATTACAATCATTTTGATGCATTTCTCTGTACAGGAGAAGAAAGGAAATCCTTAAATTAAGTCTTAAATCTCTATACTTCTTTCTTTCAGTGGTGGAACTATTTGGTCAGACAGAAGAATTTGTGATTGTTCATTACTAATGTAGACACGAAAGTGCCTCATTTTGACCAGATCACATATACATACCACAAAAGCATGTTACTGTATGGCTCTAGTGTTAGAAGTTGGATAAAACTACATAAAACAGCCTTGGTTAGACAACGTCTTATGTCTCATCCAAAGACATTTAGAGTTACAGTGCAAAAGGTGTAGTTTTGAATTCATGGTATATAGCATATTTTGAATATTTATTGATACCCCCAAACTGTCCTTAGACTTTCTTTATAAGTCTGTTTTAAATCAGTCAGGAAGTGTGTTAAAATTATTCTCAGTATTAACTGCACACTACAGTTGTGGCCACAAGTTAAGTATTTTCAATGGGTCTTTTATAAGCATATATTATTTACCAGTACATGACAATTTTTCAAATTACGTGCAAATTCTAACTGGAGGATAATCCAGTATTGGCACCCCAAATGATCTAGACAGCTCCCCTGACCTCCCTGCACCTGCTATGACTCCTCTTCACCTGTGCAAATGAGATGTTGGCGATACAAACTGGCGGCTCTTCAAAGCGCTCAGATGTTCGCCTTTTTACATCACCATTGTGATCTGTCTATGCACTTTATCAGCACTGTTGAAAATGTTTCATTTGCAGCTTTCACAATGAGAAGCTTCTTGAGTGATACACACACATATTTCTACATTCTATCATGACATTTATTATGAAACCTGTCAAAGTTAAAGCCATGTTCCCATTGCCAGGAATAAAGGTGATGATATATCTGATAAGTGTTTGGGTGCTATTCAACAAGTTCTTGATCTTTAAATAAATCATGTTTGCAGCAATGTAGCAAAAGGACTACCATCCTTGGATTTGAATTAGTGAAGGAGATGTGAGCTTGAATAGAAAGAACACTGAGCTTCATAAATACAGATCACAATTTGGTACTACAATAACCTCCATAATTATGAGGAAATTCTGAAAATGAGCAAAATTGTTTTGTTGTTTATTAATTTCATCTTACATTCAATATACAAAGAAATATAACTTTTTTTCAAATTACTTAGAAACATAAACATTATTTATAGAAAAATGCTGCATCATAGGATTTTTGTACATAAACCGCCAGACGTTTATTACAGACGATAAATAAAGCACTAAAGAGGTGCCAAAACACCAAACACCATTTTGAGGAGGATTGTGAGCTTCATTTCACTTTATAGTTTTCATTTCATCTGGTTCTTTACCACACATATCCCACATGACCTAAGGAGATATCTTTAGAAAACAAAATGTTTTATTTTACTCACTCTCTCTTTTTGCTTCTGACAACTTCAAACCCAGATCCCAGTTTTTCTTAGTTACTGAGCAAACTATAGAACAATACAAACCACATCCTGGGGCAAGGCACATCAGTGAGCAGGCTTGGCGTTGTTATTTTTTTCCACTATACAGACTTAAGTCTTTTAATCTAGTCATGATTATGCTTTTCATCTGAAAGGTATGGGAGTTAACCACCGGAGAGAATCCTGCTCCCCTTCATCAAAATGGGCTATAGGAAAATGGTGCTATTTTCCAGCTATTAGAAGTTAGGATCTTGAAAATGACAAAATGGCAGGGTAGTTGCAGTAAAAAAAAGGAGACCTTTGTTAGCCTTCTGTTGTCTGGCCCGATGAGATGAAATTAAGTTATTCAGTTTCAAACCTGTGCCCCAAGCAGATGGAGAGAGAAAAAAATCTCTTTTGTATGCCATAGACTAGTCTCTCTCCATTCTGCCTCCCCAGCTTTTTTTTTTTTTTTTTTTTTTTTGAAAAACGTACATCTTCCATTCTTGCTGAACAAGGGTTGACAAGTTCTTGTCGTTCCTGGCCAGTTCTAGAAAGACCCAACAAAAGCCCCCTTGTTCCTCCTTTAGCGTTGTCAGACAGTGCACTTTGATATTAAAAACTCTGGAGTGAGGAAGGGAAAGAAAGAGGGAGGGAGGGATAAGGTGAGGGAGGGAGCAAAAAGATGAAAAGGACGAAAACAAACTCCTACTGTCTCCTAAGCCCCGTGTCTGTAGGTGTAGCCCCATAATGGACTCACAAATATTTGTCTAGTCAAAATAAAATAAAAACGCCTCTTTGACGTGTTATATAGCGGGTACAGTCAGTTGCAATCCAGGCGTCTCTTGCTTGCGTCCTCACAACAAACAGTGCAGTCTCCAGTCGTTTACTGTTAACAGTGATGGCATTGACACGTACAGTACCTGCTTTTCTAACAGAAAGTCTGGACAGCCATCTTACCTCATCACATGTAGCCAAAGCTGAAAATTCCCCTGAGGTAAGTCTACCTCTCTGGCTGAGACACTAGAAAATCCCCTGAAACAAGCAAACACTGTACCGCTCAAAGTGTGCCAATGATGGGGCTACAACCTGCCAAGAGACTGAACTTATTAATGCTGAATATATTTTAGCCCCGATATAAAGGTTTTTAGGGAGCTATAAATGTTGATTTATGCTATGTTTAATGAAGGCTAACTTTAATTAGCACTGTTTGGCCCATATTTAATGCTGGTCTTGGTGGGCTAACTATGAATGATTTTTCTAAGACTAAATTATCTTCTTCTTCTTCTTTTTTTTTTTTTTTAGCATTGTATAGTCTACAGTTTGTAGCACAAAATAGACTTTCAGCAAAGAAAAAATGCCAGAGAATAATACCATTAGCCTATTATTGGCCAAGCCTGAAGGAATAGCCATGCTTCCAGTGACAACTTTGTTGAACACAAAACATCCAAAATCAAAGTAAAAATTTAGGTCCGGTAATAAAGGTGTGAGTTTAAATCCCATGACTACCAGAGAACTATTGTTGGGTCCTTGCGCAAAGCCCTTAGCATGGTATCGTATTTCATCTTGCTGTAGGTCCTTTGAATAGAATGGATTGCCAAACAAATTAGTACAAGTTTCCTTTATACTAAATTTGTCTACGGGATTCACTGGGTTAACAAGAACCATATAGTTCTTGTAGAAGCTGAGCTAAAAGAATCTGGGGCTTACTCTTTATTTCATAAATATATATGAATATAAGACAGTCTTGCGAGGTGGGGCCTCTGTGGATCGGATTTGTTGGTCCAGCACATCCCACAGACGCTGAATCAGACTGAGATCAGGGGAATTTGGAGGCCAATTCAACACCTTGAACTCTTTGTCATGTTCCTCAAACCATTCCTGAACTGTTTTTGTAGTTTTTGCAAGAGAATACCATTGCTATGAAGGGGTGTACTTGGTCTGCAACAATGTTTAGGTAGGTGGTATGTGTCAAAGTAACCTCCACATGAATGCTAGGACCCAAGGTTTCCCAGCAGCCCAGAGCATCACACTGCCTCCCCCAGCTTGCCTTCTTCTTTTAGTGCATCCTGGTGCCATCTCTTCCTCAGGTATGTGACACACACGCACCCAGCATTCCGTATTATGTAAAACAAAACATGATTCTTCACACCAGACCACATTCTTCCATTGCTCCATGGTCCAGTTCTGATGCTCATGAGCCCATTGACCAGTCTGCGGCTACGCAGCCCCATACACTGTGTGTTCTGACACCTTTCTATCATAGCCAGCATTAACTTTTTCAGTAATTTGTGCTACAGTAGCTTTTCTGTGGGCTAGCCTCCACTCCCCATGTGCATCAGTGAGCCTTGGGAACCCATGACCCTGTCACCAGGTCACCGGTTGTCCTTCCTTGGACCACTTTTGGTAGGTACTAACCACTGCATACCAGGAACATCCCACAAGGCCTGCTGTTCTTTGTCCCAGTCCTCTAACCATCACAGTTTGGCCCATGTCAAACTCACACAGTTCCTTATGCTTGCCTATTTTTCCTGCTGCCAACACATGAACTTCAAGAACTGACTGTTCACTTGCTGCCTAATATATCCCACCCCTTGTAACAAGATAATCAATGTTATTCACCACACCTGTCAATGGTTTTAATGTTATGGCTGATCGGAGTGTGTGTGAGTGTGTGTGTGTATATATATATATATATATATGGTGACAGCTGCCATGTGGAAACATTTACATATCATGCCTTATGAAGTACATTCATTTATATAGAGACATTTGGGAATCAGCCATGAAAGAAGACAGGTCACACACCTTTTCACAGCAGGAAGGACAAGCCTTGACATGCCGACCTTTGCAGAAGAATGTAGAAGTGAGTGTAATGAGGCTGACTTTTCTTTTTTCTCTTTTTTTTCTTTTCTCCCTCGTCTCTCTTCTCCTATTCCAAGGCGCCTGCTATTACACTGATTCTCGGATCCCTCTGGGCACTTATTACTGCATTTATTTCAACTCTGACTTGCTTAATGTTGTTCATACAAGCAGGAGACGACAGACAATTTGAGGGGAATGCTGACAGTACTGTGATGTAGCATTGGAAAACAGATGTGCTTTATAAGAACACAAAAGCTAAAAGTATTTAAAAGCATTAAGAAAGCAGATACCTAAACACTTTTCCAGCAGGCCAAGCAGATAGTCAAAGTAATTTATGAATTGAAATTTTTTTACTCAGTAATCATTAAATGCTGAGCACTTGTTTGAGTTTTTGGGTCTGACACGTTGGTACGTGCCACGCCTGTTTAGCGTTACCATTTATCTCTCTCCCATTGCTCCAGGCAAATTCCTAAAGGGGATCCTCGGCCTTGTTAATGACTGTTTGAACATTGTGAGCATCAATACTGCCAGACTCCTGCCAGTCAAACCTGCAACCACAGGCCAAAGCAAGGGTGTGGCCATAAATCACCTCCTGGTGAGGTCCCGCAAGAACATTATCAGAAAGACAAAAGAGAAAAATCACAATGTAAAGTTTTGCGTGTTCTCCCTATGCATGTTTGGTTTTCCTCCAGGTTCTCAGTTTTGCTCCCACTTCCCAAAAAACATGCTATACAAAGTGCTTCAGTGCTGTGAATGCGTGTGTGCATGGTGCCAATGGATGGGCTTGAATTCCATCCAGACTGTATTCCTGCCTCACTGATCCCGGGATGGGCTCTGGATACACTTTGACCCTGACTAGGATAAACTGTTTAATGAATGAATGAATGAATGAATGAGCCATCAGGAAAGGCAAAACTGTAAGTACAGCCACATTTCTACCCAAATATAAAATTCAATTTAATTAACAAATAAAATTATAATTAAATAACAATTACAAAATTTATATCTATATAAAACTAGAGCTTAGGTATTCTGGATGAGTTTCTGTGATCTATTATGTTCTCCTCATAGTATATGCTATCACAACAAATCTGTCCTTCTTTGAAGAAATTCACAACTGAAACAGTTAGATGCAAAGTAGAGATGGCATGATATCACTTTTTCTTTTCCGAAGCTAAAAGCTTGAGTATGAGCCAATAAAATCAACATTTTTAACTACTAAGCCTTAAAATGAAGCTTTATAGTGAACATTTTCTGAAATTATCATTCTCAAACAGCTTAAACACTACCCAACCTGAGGAAATACACAGACATTGATTTGACTTGTTGTAGATTGTCATGGAGGAGGTTTGGGTTAGACACGAATGCAGGTTTATTGAACACAGGCAAACAAATCTGAAGAGCAATAATAATATGGCAAAATCAGAAACAGATCAGGCAATCAGAATCTACAGAGACAGACAGAATAAAAGTAGCAAACAAACAATAATCAAAACAGTGAGAATAATCAAGAATACAAAGGCATAGTATCATCACTAGTATGCACCAGGACCAAGACCTTGCAAAGACTGAGAGTTTGTGTGTGTACTTAAATAGTGTGTGTGTGCACTTAAATAGTGTGTGTGCGTGTGTGCGTGTGTGTGTGCGTGTGTGTGTGTGTGTGTGTGTTTGTGTGTGTGTGTGATTGCAAACAGGTGTTACTAATTAGAAGCAAGGTGAACAAGGTGAATGTGGATACTGGTCATGTGATAATGCTTGTAATAGGAAGGCTAATAGGAAATGCAACTGAATATAGAAGTGTCATGTTGTGGAGGATTCTGGCTCGAGTTTGTGGCAGAAACGGATGAAGATGTGACACACTGTAGTCTACTGTTTTGCTTTTTACTTCCTTTAATACTTCTATAGATTGTAAATAGCTAGCTACTTGATGTTACGGTAATTGGGGCTCTTAAGGTACCATAACAACAGGTTCTGTTACTATAATGTGATCTACTTCACAGCACTTTATGTTATGTTGCTATACTAGATTTGTTGAAGAATGGGATCTGATAAATACTTTTCTCCACTCTGATATAATGTGAAATATATTCTATCATTAACTCACTTTTACTACCTCAAAGCCAACATCAAACCTAGTCCTGATCATAATCTCCAGATGTTGTATACGTTTATGTCTCATTAAGACTCCAGCTTCCAGGCAGGTCAAAATGCCTGTCCTATCTCCTCAGGCTCCCTCCTGGGTGTATCCCTCCTAGTCCCCCATCCCCTCTTCTCCTTTTCTCCTCAGGTTCTTACACCCAGGTGTTGACAGAAACCAGCATTCACAGTCAGTCAGTTTGGGTCTTAACAGGGCTGAGCTGAAAGACATGGCCAGATTAGAGCTCTGAAACAGCCGCTTGTAGGATGGCACAAGACAAGTGAGACCCACAGGTTCTCCAGCACTCACTGTAGTTCCAAATGCCGCCGACAAAAGCAGAGAAGAATGCAAACTGGGGCTTGAGTTACAGAGCAGCTCAGGTAGGTTATTATGGCAGGGGCGCTACTGTGGCCTTTTAGAGCCTCCAGCACTGTTTCTCTTCAGAAAGAGGCCCTTCTGATACACTGAAAATTAAGAATCAGATGAAGAAAATCTGCCAGGATGTTACTGTCATATAAGTTTATTATCAGGTGTGGATTAAAATGAAGCAATCCATTAGAGGACAAGGATAAAACAAAATAGCATGAACCAGTTTCTCAAACACAGATTAACCTGTCTAATTCTGTGCTCATGGCACAAGATTAATTTGTTAATAGTGAACTGCAACAGGATTTCTGAATAACTTATTTCACAGATAAGTTATTTCTGTACAAAATATTGAATAAAATAGACATTAGAATTATAATGTCTTCTTTTTCTCCTTCTTTTTTTAAGAATAATGCAAAATGTAATTTATTTAAAGACCTTGGAATTATAAGGTTCTATCAGACAAAGGTGTGATTTTAAGATACTGAGCCCCAATATGAATAATGAACATAAGACGTTAATAAATGAACTTCTTATTAAATAAAGACTGTCCTGTCAGAACAAGTAAACAGTGTGGAGGCCATACAGTTAATGTGTTTTTTTTTTTCGTTAGCCTAATAGCTGGTACACTATTACTACACAAAAATTGCATTTCGACTGTATTTCTTATTTTCAAGGCGGGGGAAGCTCTACAAATACAGATTAACACACAAAAATGAATAAACAAAATATAGACCTATACATAATTACATAAAACCTAAACTAGACAATAGAGCAAAAATGGATTAACAGCATTCTTGTTGCATGAGATAATATGAGATTGCGTAGTTAATATTTCCTTCTTTGTTAGATGTGAGGAAATTAATGTGTCCCCCTGATGTATACTGCATTGCCAAATCTGCGTGACAAAAGTTCCCCAGCAATATTGAAACTATGGCTGCAACTAACAATTATTTAGAAAATCGATTAACCTATCTATTTGTTTCTTTGATTAATTGACAAGTTGGATTATTTAAAATATATATTAAATACCAAAAATATTTATTTAAAAAGTATTTCTTAGCAGAATTTCATTTAACTAATACTACTATAGAACTCTTAATCAGGCTTAATTAAATAACAGGTCACTGCTATAACTGCATTACTGACATTTATCAGATGATCTGTCAGCATGAGAATATTATCAAGTGTTTACATCAACCATATGAAGCACCCTTACTAACATTTCCTGTGTGTGGAATCTACTCTGAAGATTTAAGGTTGACTCTTAGATTTCAATGACTTAGTTTTCAGTGAATCATATTTTTTTAGAATCGACTTGAATCTGAACCAAAAGCAGGAAGGCAACTTGATCACTTGACACACTAGATATATTAAGATATATGCTGCGTATGCTATGAAAATTAAATAATATAGCATTTATAAATTCTACTGGGTTGAAAAAAAAGTTTAGATACTTACAAGCTAATTGCTTCAAATACACTATATCACCTAAAGTATGTGGACACCTGACCATCATACCTGCAGTCCCCTTTGAAAATATTGGAACGGTAAGGCCAATCCTCGGATAATTTCAGAATTTCAGCTTTCATTTGCTGATATTTATAGATGTGATAAACAACTTAGAATATGTTATTTGAACTCGCACATGATCAAAGATATTGGAACATATGACTGACAGATGTTACTTGTTGCCCAGGTGTGCCCTGTGAGATTGATTGTTTAAACAATTAATAGCTCTGAATGTTTACTCTTGGTCTGAGCCCTGGGTTTCACCTCTGAAGACTGCATTGTTGTTAAACCAACATGAAGACCAGAGAGCAGTCTATGGGAGAAAACCAAGCCATTTTGATGCTGAGAAAAGAGAGACAATCGATCAGAGCCATTGCACAAGCATTGGGCATAGCCAGTACAAAAGGTGACAGTTGTTTAACTGAGATTCTGATCAACTGTCTCATATTCATCTTTTGATCTCAAACCCAAATGTCTTCAGCCTATAGCAAAAACCAAAGAATTGGCCTTGCCTCACTTCCATACTCTCAGAGGGGCCTGTACATGTGGGTCTTCCCCAAACTGTTGCTACAAAGTTGGAAGCACACATTTGTATAGGATATCTTTGTATGCTGTTGAATTACAGTTTCTCTTCACTGAAACTAGGGACTAAAACCTATTCCAGCACGACAGTGTCCCTTTGCACAATTTGAGATCAATAGAGATATGTTTTGTCAAGGTTGGAGTGGAAGAACTCAAGTGGCCTGCATAGAGCCCTGATGTCAACCCCACTGAACACCTTTTGGATGACAGCAGCCCAGGCCTCGTTGGCCGACCTCACTAGTGCTCTTGTACCTGAATGAGAAATCCCCACAGCCACCTTCCAAAATCAAGTGGAAAGCCTTCCCAGTAGAGTAGAGCAACAAGAGCAAGCATTAAAGAGGGGACTAACTCTGGAATGAGATGTTCAAAAAGAACATATGGGTGTGGCGGTCAGGCACTAACAAACCTCTGGCCATATAGTGTAGCTTTGCTACCCACTGCCCAACACTGATTAATGCACTTGCTTTATATCACACTAGTTGTGTTTTGAAGTGAGAAAACATTTGTCTTGTAGATTAATCATTCATTTAAGACCATGCATGCCATTTTCAATCCACTGAGTTGCCATACAGAATATCGACTTATTGACCAAAGTGGCCATAAATGAATGATTAGAAATCAAAATATTACTCACATGACAACATAAGTTATGTCATGAGGCAAACAGCATAGAGTAATGTATAGCATTTTCACGCTTTAGATGAGGTTTGAACTGTCACTCTGCTATTTCCAATCAATTTTGACATCAAACGCCACACAGTCCAACTACCTGATAATGAAATTCGTTGTCAACTAATTTTAATATTGAATTTTATGAATCTGTGTTCATTAGTTGTTGCAGCCATAATTAAAACAGATAGTTTCAAGGTCGTAAAATGGTCTTGTATTATACTATTGCACATTTTATCAATACTTAAAAATATCTTTGATGACTGGATGACTAAAAAACAACCTGCACAGGCGGTTTAAAAGAAGCCTAATTTTGAGGGTCAAGCATGCACCTGGCAACACTGCCTACACATCACGTTAATTTACACCTGATATGGGAGGAGAACAAAATCAGGCGCAAAATTCGTACAACAAACAGAATATGTATCCTAACTTGTTCCTTTTTTTTTAGCTGACTTTTTAGTCAGTTTTCACACAGAAAGTGGCTTTAGTTACTCCTGAAAACAGCTTAGTACATCAGGCTCTGTGTGTGTGTCTCTCTCCCTTACTCTCCCTCTGTCTCTGTACAGTCCAGTAGGCACCAGCAGCTCTTAAAGCTTGTTCTGTGGTTTCCCTTACTGGATTCCAGAAAGTCTTACGGCATAAACTTTCCCACAAAATAGACATACTACATTCTTTCTTCCTTTTGTTACTTTTTTGATGTTCTTTCCTCCCTTCATTTTGAAACACAGATGAATGTAATTGATTATGGCTTGCATACACTCTCAGTGTATTAGCTTTTAGAGTAATCATTTTAAGATACAGTACAAACAATCCCTTTGTTTTGTGGTTAATAAAGCAAATTAGATTCTCGTCTGCTTTGTGCAACCACTTGTGCATATTTTTCTGCAGATGACTGTTTTTGGGATTATTTATTACCTGTACACAGTGTCCCATTAAATTAAATTCACCGTGCTGCTTTTGAGTGGGTGTGTATTTTCATCACTAATGTGCTGATGCAAATAAGTTTCAATGTTCTACAAGCATATGCTGTAAGAATGGTTTGCTTGTTAGAGTGCTGGTTAGAGTGCTGCTAACACTGCTAAGTTTAGTGTTGATGTTCTTACAATTAAAAACATTACAGCAATGTTGTAGCAATGTTTATAAATGATATTGAACCCCCAGAAGAACTACAATCATAAACAGTTAACTGGGGCCATGCAAATGAGCAAGAGCTCTTTTCTTAAATGTAAGGTTCTGAATTCAGGGTTGTGTCTCTTTCGTTACTCTCATTACTCTTCTATAAGGCTAAGGCCTTATACCAGCCCAATTCCTTTACAATCATGTCAGCCTAACACGCAAAATGGCCTCCAAACACATCCCCATGAATCTGTCTCTTAGAATATCATAACCATAATTATATGTAACCTATAATATTGAAAAGCTGTGTTGGTCACTTATGAGGAAAAGGAATAAATACTGTGTGCAGATATGTGTGCAGTCCTTATGCATATATATACACACATACAATGCACCCACACTTTCAATCCCACATTCAGGTATGTCAGTGAAGTCAGAGGGTGGTGGTGTTGCGCCCCTGGAATGTGTAACCTGACCTCTGAGCCAAAGCAGAATTTCTTCACTGAACTTTTCAAGACAGAGGCTCCAAAATCTTTGAACAAACACACACAAATACACACTAAAGACTAGGTTTCCTCAGATAATGAAATCACAGTGAGCATGATGCTATTACTCTTTAACGTGGTGTTTTCTCCAATGTCTAATTCAGCAGGGGATACAGTGTGAGATAAAGACATCAAAAACGGGAGCTGGCAAAGCTGCACGGTGTAATTCCCTGCATGATGTGCTTCACCTTTTGGCATGGACATACTAAGCTCTGTGTTAGATTAGTGAGAGAAGAAAGACAGAAAGAGTGAGAGAGAGAAAGGAGGAGTTTGATGCATCTATGATCCCTTCTCTTCCCTGCTGTAGTATTTCTGAGATAATATAGGCTCACTGAGCACAGAGAATCTGTTCAAGTCTACAGCAAATGAACTGTACTACACAAACACACCATGGTCCACTCCATCTCATCTCTATCACTGCTGTGCCTGTGACACACAAAAAGATTGTTTGCATGTTTTAGGAGTGCAAAAGTTGCAAAAACAATATTGTTTATAAAAGAACTTGACCTTGCCGCAATAAACATTTCGAAATTCTTTTGAATGAAAAGTCCCTATGTACCAAAAAAACAAAGCATGGCCTGGTAATTTGGACATCAAGTCTCTCAGGAGGAGGAAACCCAACACGGACTGATCTCTGAGCCTAAGCCCACAGAACCACCAGCACAGCGGGCCAAACCTCAGCCTGGAAGCTTGGAAGGCACGTCAGTGTGACTGCATTTCCTGAGTCCACCCCATTTAAAGTTACAATATGGAACATATTAGGAGGGAGAGAGTCTCTACATTTTCTGTTTAACAGGCCCCCTTGGAAAAAAGGGTCCTTCCTGCCGAAGGGACAGACTGGTAGTGAGAAAAAAAGAGTTAACTCTTGCCTCTCAAAACATGCCTCAAAACGAAAAGAGTTCATTTTTTAAAAAGTAAAATGATCATTGAATTATCATTGTTATCATTGGTATAAATGATTTACCTAATAACTTTGATATCAAAGCGAATACTAACATTTGCACTGAATTCTATATCACATACTTATAAGTATTATATCTGATCAAATGTTATGTTTAAATTATACAACATTTCTTCTAGATGCCAGAAACAAAACCTAGCCTAGATATTTTGGACTGCATTTCCCAAAAATCTTTGGAACAGTCTTCATTACATTATATGATATATAGACTGCTAAAATGCTCCACGGTATAACTATCAGTGTTCTGCCACTTTTGAGAAACCTAGCCTTATCAGACACTGGGTCCACACACACAAAAAAGCTGACTTTTTTTCCAAGAAAAACAGTAGTACCATGGGGGTAATTCTAGTCTGAAGCCATGTGAATGGAGTCTTGTCCCATGGTAGGGGTTAATCGAAGGCCGAATGGCTTTCTAATTCTGCTGGGGAAAAAAGAGAATCTTGGCCAGGTTTCAGGAGCAGAAACTTCAAACAGTGTCATTGCTGCATGCTGCTGAATGAGAGGATAGAGACAGAGAGATGGATGGATGGATGGATGGATGGATGGATGGATGGATGGACAGATGGATAGATGGATAGATTCTGAGCTTTTGCATGGCACTACAAAGTATTCATAGGCTAAATAGCCTATAAACCTGTGGTACATAGTGAATCAATAGTTCTGCTTGATAACACAAGATTCAACTGAAGACTTTGTCAAATAAAGGTTTTTAAGCATGGAAGAAAAGTGTACCTGAAACCGCAAAATAAAAAGAAGGCCTATTGTGTGTCAGTGTTCATAAGCCTATCACTTATTAGAGTTAAGAGCATAGCAGAGGGAGGGCAAAAGTATCTGTTGATTAATGCTGTCAGAATCCTGCCTTTGGCTCTGTGTGTGTGTGTGTGTGTGTGTGTGTGTGTGTGTGTGTGTGTGTGTGTGTGTGAGCGCAGAGGGAGTGCTGTGGCATTCTTTTAACTTTTGTGGAAACTCTCTAAAATAAATCCTGTGTGTACGTCAGCGAGGCCGCTCTTTACCCTGTAATTACTGCCGACGGGGTGGGGGCGGGGGCTGAGGGCCTAAAACTGCCTCTGAAAGCACCTCAGGCTCGGCAGCAGCCTTTTCACTGCCATGTGGCCATGGAGCAACTACATGAGGTAAACTTCAGTTAGGACAGAGCTAATCCAACATCCTTACAGTGTCCTCCTTTCACTGATAGCCATTGTGCCCCTTCGGTCAATCTTGTTAAAGACACTCATACGGTCCGTTCACATTGGGAGTGGCAGAATACAGTGCTAAATGCTTAGTGTGGAAATGCTTTATAGTATGGAAACATCTGCTGAGCATGAAAGGGATGAAGTTAGCTATGTTTTTCCTTGAGAGGTGACGCAATCATTTATTTGAATTATTGACTGCATTTATGTAAAAAAAATATTTCCATAAAATAGTTTATTTTTTCTAGTTTACTAATTGGATAAACCATTTTCATGTACATAATGTTAGTCAACTGCAGCTAATGGTACATATATGTAGGTTAGCTTGCTGGGCTATGTACAGGTTGCTAACTTCAAACAAAAGCCCAGTGACACAGGTACAATGAATAAATGTGTAAGCATCAGATTATGGACCTAGACTGCACAGTACAGCATGACTTTTATAATCTGAAGTGTGTCAACCTACTTACAATTGTGACACACTTGGTAAGAAGAAAAACAAACTTTCATGACTGCTACTGTACTAATATGGCCCTACGACCTAGCGGAAGTGGCCACTTGGCTGAACTAACAATGACAACCTAACACAGCACAGTTATTGTGTCTGGTGTAAAATGTGTTTTTCAATTCTCATACATACCTTAGTGACATAACTCTGCTAACAAGGGGTCTCATTTATTAATCTTTTTTAGTAAAGTTGCACGTAAATGTTCTCGAACTAAAACGAACTCGAACTCGAAGTCCTGCTGGATTTCCCAAAGTTTTTGGAAACATTTTTTTTTTTTTATCAAAGTTTTGGCTTTTCTTCCTAGTGTGCATATGCTGATGAATGGCAATCACCCGAAGACGCACAACTGATTTGCATTTGGTGATGCCCACAAAACTCCATAAAAGGCAAAGGATACACAGCTGAAATGACGAGTAAACTGCAAAAAAGACGTAATCAGACAGAGGAGAGAAATGCATCTATAAAAATATATAATAACTTATTTAACAGCATAACAGTACCTTGAAAGGCCAAAATCTGGGGCCAAATTACAGAAAAGGTGAATTAGATGTGAATTAAGTGAGGTGAAAAGGAAATGATTTGACATATCATGGATACAAAGCATGTCATGCAGAGAAACCACTTTTTTTTTATTTAAAAACAAAGTGTCTCAGTGACTGTTGGCCAAAATGTGCCAATTACTTTGCATAATTAAAAAGATATGGAAAAGTGAAAGAGTAAAACTTTTACTACTGATAGCATTCTTTTTTTGTTTTTAGTTTTTGTTTGTTCAGTGACAAATGTAGTCAACAGTGAGCCATTACAGACACACTCACATTCACCCGATTACTGATTGAACACGCCTGGACTCAGTCACCCACACACCCATATAAGCACCCTCACTACACCTTCATAAACTACTATATGCTCTGTTATTATACCCATTGATACCAGTGAGGCGGTATTCAGACCCAGATGCAACTGGCCAATGAGGAGGAGCAAAAAGACACAAACGTTTGAGGTTAAAATCTGGTGAATGGCTGAGAGTCTGTCAGATTATCTTCATTAAGATAGCAAACTGTTTCTGCTCACTGCAGATATAGTTTCTTTGATTCCACTACAGTTCACAGTTTTTCTATAACATTATTCTATAAACAGTGATTCCACTTGGCCTTCTTCTTTGCATTATTTTTGAAGAAGTAATGTTACCCTGCAAAGACTTCTACTGGCAGCAAAAACCTGAAAGTGTGAAAAGGGTCCATTGGTATGTTGTAACTTGAATTTTTTTTGCTTTGTGTTTTTTTTTTTGCCCCTAAACATTCTGTATTTGTGATCGGGCGGTGTGAAGGGCAGCTGGAGTTAAGGGTTGAATTGAGTTATCAAGTAGATGGAAAACTAGCCAGCTTTCTGCTGGCCACTACAGACTCTGGGAGGTGTGGCATTGTGTACGTGGTCACAGATCGAGGTAAGGTGAAGGAGTAAAATAGCTGTTTTATTATTATTGTACATTACTTTGTAAAAATTAGAGCTTAAATTCAAACCAGCCCCTTAAAAGTTTTAATATTAAACAGTAAATATACCTTGGTTTGTGTACTGATGTCATGGTTTGTCAGGTCTTTGTAAAAGTAGGAACAGATATCTTTTTGTGTATTATCCTAATCCTAGTAGTACTAGTAGTATCCTGAAATGGATTTAGGCAAGGATGAACAATTTTTAAGTGATATTATAATGTTTTCCTTACATTACAGCAGCTTCAGTAAAATATCTGCTCCATTCTCTGCACTGATCCAGGCTCTGTAAAAGGAAAACATGTGATGTGGACCTCCAACATACAAGGAGGCATCTTTACTGGTCTGACCATCATGTTGTCTGTTAATTCAGAAAACTTTCGTTCTTCACTGCCATTCAGGTGTTCACGTATGTGTCTGGGGAATGGCATTGCAAGGTGCACCAAAGAGAGGGGCTGTATTTGTAGTAGGTTTTTGCTTCTCCACCTTTAATATCTACATTTAGCTGAAGTATAATCTACATTATACTGAAGTTCAGAGAAACCAGATCTAGCAACAAATCCTACTTTTACCTAGGGTGTGATATCCTTCCCTCTTTCTCTCATTCTCTCACTGTGGATCTCCTTATTCCCTGGGAAAAACACACACATTATGAATGAGCATGTGAGTGCACGTTTTAGTAACTGTGCATCAACCTGCATTGAGCATGACTGTGAGCGAGTGTCAGTTCGTTGCCTATAATTAGGCTGCTCTAAGCCTAGGTGAGAAGATTTCCGAAGTCAGTCTCATGAGAGAGTGGAAGCAGGAAGTCTTCCAGCCACTTGGTATAATCTCTCTCTTTCTCCCGGTGTCAAACGTGCTATTACTCTGCTGTCTGTGTGCTGAAGCCAGATGTGCAGGGGTTGGACTAGGCCTACAGCTAATGTGTGGAACAATGTTGAGGATGCACATCCTCACTGCTGTAATTGTGCTTGTACCTCAGTCACAGGTCAGAATCCTTTCTCTTCTGTAAAGAAATCTCCTTCAAGCTTTACAGTGAGGAGTCAGAAGCTGTGCTTTATATTATTGTGTATATAAATTGCAGCACAGTTCACAAAGTTTCCAGAGAAGCAAGACAGTTTGGACAAAAGTCCTTTATCAGCACTGCAAGCCAAATATAGGAACCCTGTTGATGTGAAAACTTTTTTATTGCAGTAATAAAGCCTGACCTAGCAGTTGTAGCAGTGTTCTAGAAATGGGTGATTGTAAAATTAAAGGTACAATAAGTGCAATTTACTATAAGCTCTATATACCATTACATTATGAAATATTCAGTTTGCTGTATTGAAGGTAAATGAATGGTGCCTGTACTAGTGAGCTAGTGTCATGTTAACACCGGAGTCAGCGTTAAACTACAAACTCCCAGAATACAGAATACAGCGCAGACTACAAACATGGCCACTGAGGACTACAATTCACAGCCATTACAGACACACTTACATTCACCCGATTACTGATTGAACACACCTGGACTCAGTCACCTACACACCCATATAAGCACCCTCATTACACCTTCATATGCCCCCCCCCCTCCTTTTTTTTTTTTTAAATTGACAGCAATCCCGCTATCTGCCTCATCACTCGTTGTACCAGAAGTATACAGCTGACCCAGCTGGTTGCAAAGGTTTCATGTTACAATGTTCACTCTACTTCACGAGTCAAGAAGGGGTTCTGGAGTGTACAAAGATTGCTCAGTTCATCAATCTGCTCACCTCTCACAAGGTTAATGAGATTGGAGAGTGGCTAAAATGCAGCTAAAATGGCCGCCCACTGCTCCAGGTGTGTGTTCACGGGTGTGTGTGTTCACTACTGTGTGTGCACTTGGATGGATTAAATGCAGAGTACAAATTCCGAGTATGGGTCACCATACTTGGCCACAAAGTCACTTCACTTCACTTGAAGCAAGGAACCCAAAGCCCTGCTGAATTTGCACTCAGCTTTTGTACATAGACAGCAGGTAGAGGCAGGATTAAGCTAGCCCTTAACGCCAAGGGCTAAACGCTGTGTTACTCACTGAGCTAGCATGCCGTGATGACCAGGTTTCCCTCGATGCTTTTATTGACGTGTCCATTTGCCTAGATGACCTACTTGAGAGAACAATCATGAAAATGACCACCCCTCCAGTTTCCGAGGTCCAGCCACAGAACCCATGTAGCTTGGCCAGATTAAGCTGTACGATATGGAATGCCAGAGGTGACATTGAGAGAAATTATGCTTTTACTCTAGCAGTCCCCAGCACCAAGTGGCCCAGTGCTCATCACGGTCTCCCATCAAGGTCCCACAGTCCACCCCTGAGCAAGCCTCCTCCATGCCTCACTCCAACACGGTGAGTCCACCCTGATTACTTTCTCACCCAAATTTGTACTGCCGGTTCAGATCGTGCACTTGGGGAATATCTCTTCTGTTACAGAGCCAATTGACTCTAGTGCAGGTGGAAACTTCATTGAATGCACCCTTGCAGAAAAGCTCCAGCTGTCCATACAAGCTATGCAAAACATCCCTTAAAAATACAAGCCCTAGATGGAGGACCCATCGGAGGGGGGGCAGTCACCCACTTTGCAAAGCCAATTACCCTCCATGTCAGTGCCATGCACCAAGTAAGCATTTCTTTCCTTGTCATCATCACCACCAAGTTCCCAGCAGTACTGGGCTTCCTGTGGATGCAGACCTACAAGCTTCAGATTTCCTGGAAGGAAAGAGAAGTCACATGCTGGTCAGCATACTGTCATGCCCCCACTGTCTCCATGTCCCCTCCATCAATAGAGCCTCGACCACCATCGAAAGCCCAGAACCCCAAGTCCACATGGAATACCAAGAGTTCAGCGAGGTGTTTAGCAAAACAAGGCCAGTGGGCTCCCACCACACCACACCACACATACAGTTGTGCCATAGAACTGCTAGTAGGAGCCACACCCCCTCGCAACCAGATTTAACCCCTATCTGCCAAAGAAACCCAAGCTATGAAGGGATATATCGAAGAAACTTGACCTATGCAGTGCATACAACCTGGTTGGTTTGTATCTGTAATGGGATGAGTGGAGGATGGCCTTCAGCACCACCTCTGGCCACTTTGATTATTGTGTAATGTGATATGGGCTAAAGCACCAGTCATCTTTCAATGCCTCATAAATGACATCTTGCGGGACATGTTGGGAAAATTTGTCATTGCATATATTGACAGCATCCTGATATATTCCTAAGGTAGATGCCTTAGAAACAGGTGCCAGGGCTATTCTCTCACAGCGGTTCAAAGAAAGACCCAAGTTCCATCCAGTGGCTTTCTTCTTGAGGAAACTGAACCCTGCCAAACAAAATTAAGACATCGGAAACAGAGAGCTCCTCACTGTTAAGCTAGCCCTGGAGGAATGGCGACATTGGTTGGAGGGAGCCCTTCACCTGTCTACAATCTACACAGATCATAAAAACCTCGAGTACATCAAGTCTGCCAAGAGACTGAACTCACATCAAGCACGCTGGGCCCTGGTCTTTACACATTTGACATTACCCTTTCATATTGTTCCGTGTCAAAAAAACAACCATCAAAGCAGACTCTCTGTCCCACTTACACCCCCCTCACAAACACTCAGGAGTGTATCCTACCCGAGTCCTGTTTTGTAGGAGCTCTAACCTGGGACCTTGATGAGTAGATTGAGAATGCTCCAGAGGTGAGAATTCCCAAAATTCCCAAATTCCCAAATTCCCATACTCTCCCGCCACAGAACACGCCAGCACTCACAGTATCACATATCTTCAAGGGAAATACTGGTGGCCAAACATGCTACAAGACATTGATAATTGTGTCTCATCCTGTTCTGTTTGAGCCCAGGCCAAAGTACTTCACGTCTTGCCAGTGGGAAGACTCCTTCCACTACCCATGCCTCAAAGACCATGGTCACACCTAGCCATCACCTACCATCAGTTATCAAACAGCAGAATTAATATTCAACTACGTCTTTAGAAAATTTGGCATCCCAGAGGATATCGTGTGTGAGGGGCCCCAATTTACATCTGGAGCCTGTTGAGCTTTCATGGAAAAACTGGGGGTCTTGGTGAGCCTGATATTTGGTTATCATCACCAAGCCAATGGCCAAGTGGAGAGGGCAAATCAGGAGATCAGGCACCAATAAACAGGAGGACTGGGCACAATTCCTTCCATGGGCAGAATATGTACAGTATTCCCTCAGACACTCAGTAACCAAGGTCACTGAACACCATTCAGTTTACATTTTTGAAATGATTGTAAATAATATTTTTCATATATTCTGTGTTGATTCTGTAACCACAGTGAATACAAAGTAGGTCAGCGAGTGGACAGGTGAAATGAGGTGGAAATGTTCACTCCAACCTTCCGGTCTTCCCATTGCCTAAATCATCTAATGTATTTTCACCATAAAAAAAGTTGATGTCAATTGTGTAACTATTTAATAACTTTAGAACAGCCTCTACATATTCTGGTGCTGCTGATATTCAAGTAATGAAAAGCTAGTGAGAATAGTGACTCCATACATACAAAATGTTGGCAAATGGTGTAGCATATTTAGATGTAGAATGTGGAGGTGTGGGTCTGTGCTGGGAGGGAGGTGATTGTGGCAGACCTGTGTCCTGTTTTCCTACAAATATTTATGTAACCTCTCTCTCTCTTTTCTACCAGAGCAATGAGCTGAGTGTGTATGTGTGTGCCTGTAAGCAAAGCAAGGTCAGAACCAAGTAGAAAGTGGTGGGCAAGCTAGAAAGATTGTAAGGTTACTTTGTTGGGAAGAAAAAATATTACATTAATGACTAACTACTGTATTAATGGCACAAGTTCAAATAAAAAGCTCATATGCAATATTACCCTGGGTCTGTCATGTTCTTGGAGCGGTATATTGCCAATAACTGGATTATGAGAATTTCAGAAGTACAGATAACTCTAAATAGCATTATGGACTGGAAAAGGTAATTGATAAATTGATCAAAACATTCAACAAATTTCTGAATCATAGTTCCATTCTCTGCTGATGCCGTTTTGTCATTCCATAACAGTATCCTAGTTTGGCAAAGATTTTAGCATAGTTCAGTGCAGGGATTTCAGTAGTACATTCAATATCATACCATTCCACTGATGTCTACTCAGAGCCCCTTTTTAACCTCCTTCAGTTTGGTTTTGCAGAAGACATTAATTGACTTGCCTTTGTTTAATACTATTGTTTAAACGTCTGAGCTGTACATGTTCTATGCTGTATTTTGTGTATATCCAAGAACAGCTTGTACGAGCAGGACTGAAGTCCTGGTATCTAAAGTCTATGACATACAACAAGGCTTTGGCAGGTCAGACGCAATAATCATAAGCTTTCCAAAATGTGCTTTAAAAAGTTGCGAAGTCCTCAGTACACTCACAGGCAAAGATGTACACAAAAAGCAGAGATTTGCATAAAGTTCATAAAGGACTTTTATTGTGTGTTAATTCATGTCAAAAGGTGCATTCTAAAACCTTTTCTAGTCTTTGTGAGTCACTAACTCCCAGGATCTGATATCAAAATAAGCAAACTGAATTGTGTTGGGGCCTGGCCCTGTTTAGTTCAGAGAATGTATGTGAGCTCTGCAAGGGCCCTTAATCAATACCATCCCTGAAGTAGCAGTGCATTCACAAAGCTGCTTACATGGCTTTTCCGTTCTCATCCCTCCCTCGCACACTCCCTCCCTTATTCCCTCACTAAAAGCTTCAGCTCTGCCACAACTATGAGGAGCAGGGAGCCTCTCTCTCTCCTTCCCCTGTCCCAGATTTTGCTGTGCCCACTCTAATTAGGCCTCCTTCTCATACCCTCTACAGTGCCTTGTGTAACGTGTATATCACGCTCTCATTTTGTCTGGCAGAATGACCTGTCAGCTCCTTCCCCCAGTGCTGATCCAGGCCCCCATTCCATAATGCAAACACAAAAGCACAGGATAATGGCCCCCACTTGTAGGCAGAAGAGCCACTCCTCTGGCTCTGGGATGTTTGAACTCGGCACGGGGTTGGCGGCAGACGTTGCGCCAAGGGAGGAACGGCAGGCTGTGGAGCCTATGGCTTTGCGTGAGACAGCACAGAGGCAATGCCCTCTTCACCACACTCCCTGCACCTTTGAGGATGGGCTGAATTAACGGACCACAAGGCGCAGACTATGTTTTCTCAACATGTTTCAATTAAACAGCCCAGTCACACTATCTGCACAACATGGTCCGTCTTTCCCCCGCTGATTTCAGTACTTAGAGTAAATCTCTTTGAACTTAGTAGAGTAGTGCAAGGTCCAGCCAGGACTCACCAGAGGTGCTGGCACTATTATTGTTGAGTACAGAAGGCAGCTGAGGGAAAGCAATGTTTGGCGCTAGAATCGAATTGTTGCTTTACGCGATCTGGATGCTGGAAGGAGAATTCATGGCCAGTTCCCTTCTTCTAAACCTCAACCTCCCTCTATCTCCTTCTGAACTTTTGAAAAGCAGCACCCTCATTTAAAAATTTGGAAGCCAGCTCAGCCACCTACATCTTACTGGACTTTTTCAGCATGTCCACTCAGGCCATCTATCAGGGCACACAAGCGTGAAGCCGTGTCTCTGGTCACTTACTGCGAGAAGGGCAGCCTGGTCCATAAACCACCCGCTGCAGATATTCAGTGCTCGGCAGGCATGCATGCTGGATTTAGCTTGAGCCGCACCACAGATGAGGAAACGGGCCAGGCCTTGTCCCTCTTCACTGAACTCCTCCCTGCTCCTCAGAAGCAACAAGTTAGGCTCTCAAGGACCTGAAGGAACTCAAGGCAGCAGATTTCTATCCACCAGTTAAAGCTACAGGACATATGATTGATGATGGAGAGCTGTGTGGAGGTGTGTTCTGAACTCTGGAGTTAAACTGGAGGTAGATGTTGGTCTGGCCAGGTTATAATAAAGAATTCAGACTCAAAATGCGCTGCTATTCAAAAGTTTTATTACACCCTATAAGCATCTAAAATACTCCAAAATGAGAATATTTAAGTAAGGAATGGGTACAAGTAAATTGAGAAATGTTCGTGACTCCATTATATTATTGAAAACAATCAAGTCTAGACCTTGATCAATAATTAGGCACTAGTATTATGTAATATATATTTGCACTACAACTTATGTTAGCACTCTCTGTTTCATCTCTAAGTTTCATTTATTTACCCTCCAAAAGCACCTGCATTTAATAAGGCAATAAAGACCCAGTAGGATATGAGCACTTGCCAGTTAAGCCACAGATACAAATATTTAGGTCTCTGGTGGAAAGTTTGTTTAATATTTTCCTTATTTAATTATGCTTTTGTACATTTTGGTTTTGTCTGTGGCACTTTGAGATTTAAAAGAAAGCTCTCTTAAGCTCTGGTTTACTTGAAACCACTTCCAGTGTTAATTATTTTTCCATTTTCAGAGGATACATTTTTAATATATTTTTAAGATATTTAACCCATTCTATTTTTTAGTTCTTCTATAAAATTGAGGCTGACAGTGTGTGTGTGTGTGTGTGTGTGTGTGTGTGTGTGAGACACAGTCAGTGAGTTAGTTATAATGCTGACTTGATAAGAATTCCTGTGTTCCCTCATGGAGACGTCAAGGAGCTTACTTCAAAAGAACGATGTACAATACGGTTACCATTCCAGTGACAGTGGTCAGCACTAGAGTACGCAAACACTCCCTCTTGTCTTCACTAGTATTCACAAGGAACACAAAGCAGCCATTGGTGAGTAAAACAAGCCAGCCTCCAGGGGATACTTTCACACTGGCTCCTTTTATTTGCTAGACTCTTTGGTGCCTGTGGCAGTGCCTGAGGGCCGCTCCACCCACTGTACACACCTTCTGAAGTATATTCACACAGGTAGTACATTGCACACGCCCACTAAATGCATTATAGAATAGTGATGGTGAGGTAAATGAAAATTCCTGCCATTCATTTAGGAAAGAAGTGAGCAGTTCTAGACAGATATTATGCGAATACTTTATTATCAATGTGTGAACGGTGTTAGCTTTTTGTCTGGATATTAGTAATATGTAAAAACTATACACCAAAACCAGGTTTGTCTAATTTTGCTGTATAATTTTTCAAAATGGTATTGAAAAATTCTTTATCTTTATAGATATTTATATATATATATATATATATATATATATATATATATATATATATATATATATATATATATATATATATATA
>CM074950.1:12107936-12191242 GCA_037577455.1 Pangasius macronema | reverse complement strand
TAATTACAGAGTGACATTGAGAACTTGTGTCTTTACTCCAGTTGGTGACAAAGTCCCTGCTGATATCAGGATTACCGCTATCCGTTCCACCACCCTGCGTGTTGACCAGTCCATCCTTACTGGTACGTGTTAATGTTAAGATTCTAAAAAGATTCTTCCACTTACATTAGCACCTTTTGAATTGATATTGGTTGATTGATTATTCATTTATTTTAATCATGTGAAACTATGATGTCTCTCTCAGGTGAGTCTGTCAGTGTGATCAAGCATACCGAGCCCGTCCCTGACCTCAGAGCCGTCAACCAGGACAAGAAGAACATGCTTTTCTCTGTGAGTTGAGAATAATCCACCTGTCTATCCATGCTCATTATTTAGTCATCCATCTATTCGATCTCATTCTTTTCTCTCCTTCTATGCATTAACTGTTCTGGCAGGTGAGCCAGTGGATTCCAGTTGTGGTCCTGGAAAACCCCAGACTAGAAAAATAATCTTTCTACCATTTCTGACCAATAATATCTGATGAGCTGGATCAGATGTGCGAGAGCAGTAAAAAGTGGCAAGAGGTTTTGCACGACCAGGATTGGGAACCCAACCATCCTTTTCTTGATCCTCCATTATTCCATTAGTTCGCTGATCTATCTGCTCAACTAAACAGAGCATACATACCTTGCATTTCATCTTCTTTTCTCCCTGTCGGAAAAACCATTGTGCATCCATCCATCCGTCCATCCATCCATTCCCAGTTACCTCATAGGTTACTCTTTCATTACATTTCCATTGTCTCCTCCCATCCAGGGCACCAACATTGCTGCTGGCAAGGCTATCGGTGTTTGCATTGCTACCGGCGTCTCCACCGAGATCGGCAAGATCCGTGACCAGATGGCTGCCACTGAGCAGGAGAAGACCCCTCTGCAGCAGAAGCTGGATGAGTTTGGCGAGCAGCTCTCCAAAGTCATCTCTCTGATTTGTGTCGCTGTCTGGATGATCAACATTGGCCACTTCAACGATCCCGTCCACGGTGGCTCATGGATCCGTGGCGCTGTTTATTACTTCAAGATTGCCGTTGCCCTGGCTGTCGCTGCCATCCCTGAGGGTGAGGACATTGAAATCATTTTGTACAAGACGTTTGGTTTGACAAATCTTTTTCAAACATAAACTTCGGTCCTGGGTTACTGTATAGTGGGGTCTCAACTAGACAGGGGCCAAAGGAAACACACCTAAAACTAAATTTGTCAAAAGTTAGGATGGGGGGTAGTACTATTGACAGTGGCTTGTCTAAATGTCTAGGACAATTAGATTTACAGGGAACAAAGAACCAAAAACCTGGAAACTACTTGCTAGTCAGTAGTTGAATCATGAACTATCATGTCATTTAAATAAACCTAATCAGCTAGTAAAAACTAATTTACTGATCAATGATAGTGGAGTGGTAAAATTAAGAGGTACACTGGGGTAGTGGGGTGTTGCTGTATAACATATTTTTGCTAGTTGACTTAGAGCCTAATCTGCTCTGTAATGCCACATTTGCGATCCTATTTTGTGGTGCCAATACACAACACAAACAAATTAGTGTATACAGAAAGTGGGAAATGTGTTGGTGAGCTTCATTTTGTATGCCTGTAAACAACTTGTTTTGTCTTTTTTTTTTTTTTTTTAGCTCGCTAGTATATTAAACCTAGTGTACAGAGATAGCATAACCAACATGTAATTTAAATAAACATCTCCTTTGTAACTTAATCACCTAGTAATGCTTTAGAGGCAGCAACATTTGCTAATTTAATTATTAGCAATCAGGAAAATTACCATGTGAACTAGCAAGCTAACAGTTCTTGCTAGCTGTCTTAGCGTCTACCCTGTTCTGTATGTAGTAAGATGGGATGCAGGCGACAGATTCTGTCAATTTCATATTGGAGTATGATTTATATCAGTATTTTGATTTCATTTCTCCAGGTCTGCCTGCTGTCATCACTACCTGTCTGGCTCTCGGTACCCGCCGTATGGCCAAGAAGAACGCCATCGTCCGTTCTCTGCCCTCTGTGGAGACTCTGGGCTGCACCTCTGTCATCTGCTCAGACAAAACCGGCACCCTCACCACCAACCAGATGTGTGTCACAAAGGTGTGTATGACGTTTTTGTTAAACATTACAATGCTTAAGTATTTGGCTATCAGTATAGGGTGCTCTGTTGAGATAAAATATAAGAACCTACTAGTTATTTGGACTACTCACATTTCAGATTAATGGTAAATGGTTATTAATAACACAATTAACATATCAAAACATAGCTATATACATTCCTAAACAATATGAAGCAATAGAATTAATTTGTTACATGTATGTTCATTTTAATAAACATGGAAGGAGCTACAAATAGCAAATTATCTCAAAATGAAACTGAACCCAGACCATAATTAGACCATCTAATCATAATAAGATAAAATTTATACATTTCACATAAATGTGTAAAAAAAAAAAAATATATATATATATATATATATATATATATATATAAAATACAATAATGAATTGAATCACTGATTATGCTTGATTAAATTTTACTCGACAGATGTTCATCATTGACAGAGTGGATGGTGATCATGTGTCCCTGGATTCCTTTGATATCTCCGGCTCCAAATACACTCCCGAAGGCGAGGTGTAAGTAGCAGAGTAACTGATTATTCTCCTATAACAGCATGTCCCCAAATGTTTTATTTCTCTTATACCACAGCATTTTGCCAATGTCTGCAAGACAAGTTATCACTTACATTACTACAGCTATACACAGGTTTTTATAGCTTATTGACTCTTGTGAAGTTAATAAGATAAAAAAAAAAACAACAACAAAAAAACCCGACACAAGACTTTCCCATCTCTGAAAATTTAGTACAGCTTTTATCTCTGATTGTTACAAAGTGCTGACACTATAGACTCCTTCCATAAATTTTAAATAAATCGCTCCTTATTATTAGTGTGTATTCTTAGTAAGTATGAATGTGTATGAATGTTTTTCTCTTTAGGACTAGAGGAGGTGCTAAAGTTGACTGCAGCCATTACGATGGCCTGGTGGAGCTCGCTACCATCTGCGCCCTGTGCAATGACTCCTCTCTCGACTACAACGAGGTGAGAAATACACAGTTTCATTTGTTATCCTTTTACATCCTGCTGTTTATTGCAAAAACACCGGAAACTAATTAATGATTAAAGAATTAATTAAAATCAAGCAGCTCAAGTTCACTTTGCTCAGTCTTATTCACTCTTGTTGACCAGCTTACACAAGAGACATAACAACACCAGATACATACTTATAGCAAATACAACATAATTAAATAAATAAGGTGCAAAAAAGATGCTCAATGCTCATGTGTAATCAGATAAAACTTGTTTCTTTAGATTTCCCTTAAAGCTCCAGTGCTATGGAAAGTAAATTTAGACACCAAACATATCATCATATTGACATGTTATAATATTGTGTGTTTATCACTGAGAGGGCGGTTCCTGGTGTATGTGTATGGTTGTAGTGAATGCTGTTTTATGTTTTATATGTGTTCTCCCTCCACAGTCTAAGAAGATCTATGAGAAGGTTGGTGAGGCCACTGAAACTGCTCTGTGCTGCCTGGTGGAGAAAATGAATGTGTTCAAGACCAGTGTTAGCAACCTGTCCTGTGTGGAGAGAGCCAATGCCTGCTGCAGCGTGAGTTATACCAGTCTACACGGTTTAGTGTTACGCTCCAAATATGTTTTCATTTCATCAGTATTTAAGTAACTGTTATTTAGATCACCATAGTTTTAAAGAAAAACTGCTCTCTCTGCCCTCAGTAGATATAGATTTATATTTTATTAGCATTTTCTCACCTGATGAATGTCCTTCTTATTTTCCTGCAGGTTGTGAAGCAGCTTATGAAGAAGAACTTTACCCTGGAGTTCTCCCGTGACAGGAAGTCCATGTCTGTGTACTGCACCCCAACCAGAGGAGACAGCGGCAGCAAGATGTTCGTGAAGGTGAGTTCACTGCTCTCACAACTGTTTGTCCCAGCATCTCTCTTTTCATGTCCACTTTTTTCAATTTTATTTCAGTTCCTTAGCTCTAATAATCCTGGTCTTTACTCTGGCCAATAGGGTGCCCCCGAGGGTGTGATTGACAGGTGCGCCTATGTGCGTGTTGGCTCCGCTCGTGTGCCCCTGACTGGCCCCATTAAAGAGAAGATCATGACCATCATTAAGGAGTGGGGTACTGGCCGTGACACACTGCGCTGCCTTGCCCTCGCCACTCGTGACACTCCACTGAAGGTCGAGGAGATGAACCTTGACGACTCCACCAAGTTTGCGGACTATGAGGTATAAAAAATTATCTTAAATTATTCACCATCAAACCACACACACTATTTACTATGCAGTCCTCATAAACACTATCATCAATCTCCATGTCTCAAACCACACTCCCTATTCACTATATAGGCCACATATACACCATCATCAGTCCACTGTGTGCGTATCCCAAAGCAAACACCCTATTCAATATACAGTCGATGTAAACACCATCATCAGTCTACTAAGGGTGTGTCCCAAAGCACACACACTATTCACTATATAGGCCACATAAATACCATTATCAATTCACTGTGGGTGTGTCGCAAATCACAAGCATTATTCACTATACAGGGCAAAAAATCACCATCATACCTCATTTCATGGGTTTCTTCAGATAAAGCCACAAAGCTAATTTTCTTGAAATATATATAAGTATATATATATTTATATATATTTATATATATATATATATATATATATATATATATATATATATATATATATATATATATATATGCCAAAGTGCATTTCTGTTTTTTCCACTTGTCCATGTACACATTGCACCATACATAAATAATTACATTGTAAAAATGACTCCAGTATTTACAAGTATAATATATATTTCATATAATATATAAAACTTTATATTAAATCTAAGTAGACGATATTTGGGATAGTTTGTAGGGTGTGTCCAGTCTCTGGGTGCTTCTTTTGGCTCTGAGTCTGTGACTGGCTCTCAATGTCTATCTATTTGTGTGTTATCTGTGGTTGTTGAGGAGGATTTCGAGCCAGCACGGGCAGGAGGTGATGAATTGGCGCGAGTAGCACGGTCCCCAGCCCTTGGCAAAGCTGATGCGCACACTGTTGGGGTCGTATGGGCCATCCGGTAGCGCAGGCTCAGCCTCGTGGCGCAGCAGCAGCCGAGCTGAACGCTCATAGTCAAAAACCTTGATGGAGTATCCAGGCATGACCTTGCGTACGAGCAGGCCGCGGCCTCCTGGCGCTTCCAGCGTTGGCGAGTTAACGAAGATGGGGTGCTGGCTACGATTGTAAGCCCACACACCGTCTGGTTCTTTGCTGAGCAGCAGGCCATAACCGATTTTGCTGCGTGTACGCTGGGCAGTGCCACCACGGTGCTCGCCACCAAGCTGGCCCAGGCACAGGCCCGTGCCCTGAGGTAGGTCATAGAAGATGCTCACTGAGGGCTCATACACTGGGTAGAGGCGACCCACTCGTGTCCGGTGCTCCCAGTATGCCACGCTGCACCAGTGGCTCTGCTTAGGGGCATCTGGCGACAAGCTGGCATCTGTCAGAGAGAGAAAAAAGGAGGGCTATAACATATAGAATCTTATTATTATTAACTCATGTTAGGAATTTGCCAAGGAGTAGGGTATGTCTTTTATGCTGAAAGATAAAGATGTTAAATTGAAATCTCTGGGTTTATCTGTCTACATGCCCAACAAGTAGTTATAATTGTATACTAGATGTATGTACTTTTTTGCACTTCCTCAAGAGGGCACCACTCTTAGGCTTCAGATTTGATTAGTATTAGTCACAAGACTAAATCTGGCTACTGTCTGTGAAAGACATTGGCCTTATTATATCTTGAACCCATGAAATCAGGATAATTGGATAATAACCAGGAAAAAAATCTCTCAACTGTCTCACCCTTCAAATGATACTAACTGCTGTTTGCAAACTATTAATCTATTAACAGTTCTTCTCCCTAGTGTGATCGAATGTCTAGTCATGAAATACCTGCAGAGGGCTTTAAAAAAGAGAGAAAGAGACCCAGAACTGTAAATCACTGTAAATCGGCTTGCTAATTCACTTTTCATGGTGGAGGAGTCTGTGGACTATGTTCAGTGCCAAAGCCCTCTGCTTTCCCATTGAGTTACAAGTCCCTGGACACAAACACACACACACACACACACACACACNTTCCATGAAACTGCACACAGTTTGTGGACATTTCTGCCTCTCATATATTCTTCTGCAGGAGTGAATTATAAGCTCATATCCAGTCTGTCCCTCCCCCACAACTCATCCCTCTTTTTCTGTCTCTCTTCTCTCCCCTCACTCTCCCTGTACATTCCGGTGGGTGGCTGAAGGTGGCTAGGAAAGGATGGGGGATGGAGGTCTCCTCCCTCTCTCTCCCTCCCTCTTTGCTCCTGCTGTGGAGCAGGGGAATGGCATTCAGCTCCCTGACGACTTAGCCCAAGCTCGCGACCCCCTGACCCCCCAGGCTTTGCCCTATCAGCTCCCATTAACTTGCACCGCGAGTGATGCCATTATTTTGCTTCAGAGAGTTGTTGGCAGAGTGGATTTAAAGGGCCCGCTCTGTGGCCCCATTCATTTCTTGGCTACATTCTGGCCCTAAATGACTACCCTATTACACAGATCCATACAGCAAACACACACTGCAGCAACACAAACTCACACATGTATTAAATATAAAGCACATATTCCAAGCTCATTTTAATCTCCAACTCTAATCTGGGAGAGAGAGAATTGTGTAGCTGTGTAGGAGTAGATATACGGTCACACTCACACGCCCACGTTTGCAGAGCACATGAAAATGGCCCCTTTTTCACTGGACCCTTGAACGTTATCATTAGTGAATTCCTCAGATCCTGCACAAGCCTGCAAGGTATCTTTTTTTTTTCCCTCAGCAGCCTTTACAGCCTTCTGTCTGCTATCATTTCAGTCTTTGAACATAAGCACTCCGCTTTATGAGCGGTCTACACACCGCACACGCTGTAGCTTAACACAAGTGAAATATAAAGTCTTTAGAGGTGATGCATGAGAATACGCCTCATGCTTAAATCTATGGATTTAAAAGATGTAAAAACGTAATGAAAGTATAAAAGTAATATTTATTCTTAAAAATATGCCACAGAGGTTAAGTTGCACTTTTATTCTGAATTTTTTGATGTTAAAAGTGTAATGTGGATCTGTATTATAAATGATAATTTAGCATTTTAGAACTTTATTGCTTCCTAACCATTTATAAGAAGGAAGAGTGCAGACACTATTTTGTAAAGTGAAGAGCTTTGGATGAAACCACTACATCTTATAACACTTGTAACAATACAGCTTATAACACACACAGGCAAAATTGTTCAATAATTAGTTCGTCTCTAACACAAGATTATCATGTACCTTTTTAGCAGTTATAACAGAGAAAGAGAAAGAGAGTTAGAGAGGGAGTGAGTTGTAAGGAACAAAGGTTAATAATGGATTTAATGTTTAGCTTGGGAAGGAGTGTAAAACATATTGCAGGAGGCCAGGACTTTTCCTAATTGTATCATATATGTATGAGTGTGTTGCTGTTCTATGCAAGTTAAATATGTGAGAGTTGAAGAGAATTTCAGGCAGTGTTTTTGTTTTGGAATGAAGTGTGTGTGTGTTGGCTGTGCCACACTATGATTATGTCAGCAGAGAGAGAGAGAGAGAGAGAGAGAGAGAGAGAGAGAGAGAGAGAATATAAATCTTCCTGGGAAGGGAAAAGTTATTAGAATCTCCTTAACAAAACACTACCATCTCTCTCTTTTTGTCTTTTACATTCTTCCTCATCCAACACACACAGTCCTGTTTGGAAATGATCAGTAGAGCCTCTGTGGTCTCTGTTTCACTTTGTTAAATTTTCTCTCCCTGTCTTTTTCAGTATTCATCAATTTGCCACCATTTTGTCACACCACTTAAAGCACTGTCTTAAAGAAGACACATTCACTTTCAGTTTAGAGGTCAGCTAGGCAGTTAAATGTACCTCTGCTTGCTGGCAAATAACAAAGAAGATGCAGAATTCCTGTCCTGTCTCTCCCCAGAGATCTCCAGCAGTAAGAAAAGCAGTTCTCCGTTAATGGTGCCAAGTGCACTAGAGCATCAGTTGTCATACAGGTGCCAGAAGTGAGACAAACTCCCAAAAATACCTGACGAACAGTACATATATGAAGGCATGTCCCATTTCAGATTCTCCTCAGAAACTTGGATACAAGTGGAAGGCACTGCTAGTGGCAATTAAAAACAATCGATTTCTTTGCATGTAAAATATACAATCATGTTATTTTTCGTAGAGCAAACGCCTGACAGACACTCATCCGCTCTATACACACACACACACACACACACACACACACACACACACAGAGGGGAGAAAGCTGGAAGCAATTACGCCACTTTGCATCTGTTTAACCTCGCCACCTCGGAACAGCTCCGTTTACCCATTAGGAAAGTAGCGGCCATTATTATCACCATTATATTCTCAGAACTGTCTCCTCTCAGCATCAGTCTCCTAAAAGACACACGCTGTCAGCAGCCAACACAGACACAGCACCCTCAGACAGCCTAAATTTGGAATTCACTTATGGAAATCATTTCACCAAGAAAAGATGACCTTCAGGAAAAAGAACTTGAAACAAATCACACTCTTTATACTGTGTATAAACGCAGGCTGGTAATCATTTGTGAAAAAAAAAGTGCTACACCTTTGTTGAAGTGCTCTGTAACGCTGCTCTGTAAAACTGAATTACATTAAAGCCAAGGGCTTTTAGGATGATTTAATGGTAAACTGCACACTCAAACAGTGGATCAAGGGTGTTAACAGTGGAGTGTAAATAATACAGGTCAGTCAACAACATGAGTGATTTTTAGACTTAGAAGTCAAAATGGAGAGAAAGACTGCCTCAAATGACGCTAGTTACTTTCAAGGCAAGCGCGCAGCTATCTCAAAAGCAGCCTTTTCTTTCTGTCCAGCCTTTTGTTTTGCTTCATTGTTCAAACTACTTCAAAAAGTAAAGCGCACACAAACATACGTGCACGCACAAATGCACAAAGGCGTTCCCTTTGAATGTCTACACTTGCACATAATGCCCTGTTAAAACTACCAGTGCAATCACTTGGGTAAACAAATGCATTTCATGGCTCTTTTCTCATCCTGTGCTTTGCAGGGCAAAGAGCGAGGTTGTTCCCCCAACAAGCAAAGTGCTCCATGGAAACCACTCCAGACCTATACAGCTGCTTCTCCTCTTTTATACACTCACTGAGGAGTGAGGAGTATCAAAGCCGGGTCATGCCACTTCCTCAGATGGCACAGTTCCTAATAACCTGGCAAACTGTCCATGAATCATACTGTATGTGCTCTACGTCAGCCCAAAGGTGTTACAATACTTGAGCTGTTGCTCAAGGTGGGAATATAGGGTCTACATACTGCAGGTGAATAGACACAGAATGTAAAAAAAAAGACATTAGTGGCATGCTAGGTATATTGTTTCTAACAATAATCCTGAATTGAACTGATGCACCCAAGACTTTGCATGCAGTGGGACAATATGAAAAGAAGCTAAAAAAAAAAGGAAAAAAAGAATCAGACAAAAGGTAGAGTTAGACCCCCTCCCCCCAATCTGGGAGTAATTACTACTAAGTACAACTAAGTACACAAAAAAGGTCTTGAGAGTTTCAATGACAATCCTCTCTTATTATCCAGTAATGCTTTTAAAAGCACCATACAGAGAAGAAAAGAAGACGACGAAGAAGAAGAAGAACAGCCCTGGGCTAAACTCACATCCAGAGAGAGAAAAAGAGCAGACAGAAGAAGAGCAGTATGCTTTAGAGGGCCTGTCGTCTCTTCCCGCCGAACTGCAGACCCACATTGCTCTCTTTTTCATCCCTTTCTAATCCAGGGAATTCTGAAAAGATGAACTCATTCCTCTGCTGCTCAGAAAGAGAGAGGGGAGGGGAGAGAGAGAGAGAGAGAGAGAGAGAGAGAGAGAGAGAGAGAGAGAGACAGGGAAAGAAAGGGTTGTTGGAGTCTCTTATCCTGTGCCAAGGATTAGATTCCCCTCCAGCTATTAGACTGTACCACTAGGCTGACAGGCAGAGGGGGAGACAACCTAAGAAGCGTGGCTGTATGTGTGTACAAGCAAAAGAGAGGGAAAAGGGGCAAAGGAAAATAAGAGGGCGGCAGAAGAACAGACAGAGTGCAGTTTACGATGGACAGAATTCATTTTTTGACGCCACTCCAGACTGACTGGAGCATTCTTTTTCCTACTCTGGCTGTACTGAAAGGCTGTATTTTGGGGAGGGGTGGGAGGTATGGGGGTATGGGTTGGCTCTGTGTGGGAAAAACTACCCCAAACAACCCTAAGCCTCCTCCACCAACCCACCCTCTCCAGCTATGTGGTACGGCTCTGATGTTTTTAGACGACTATTGCTACAAAGCAACTTACAACTGGCTAAGGATACATTTAGGCTGGCGTCTGTACTATCTCTGCCATCAAAGACTGCTCTATCAGCCAGACGCACTAACCGGTCCTGCACCCTCACTCAGATAGATTTCTGTCTCTCTCTCTCTTTTTTCCTCCTTCCTTCTCTGTCGCTCTCATTCTTTCTCTCTCTCTCTCTCTCTGCCTTCTTTCGCAAGTCTGAGTGAGCACAGGCCAAAGAAAAAAGGCCAGAGCAACAGAAGCTCACAAAGAGCTACACACTAACACCAGTCGCCCTCTTATTCAGATAGGGTTGCGCTAATATAATGCCTAACCCATGAACATAATCAAGAACAAGAACAGGGAATCCCTTGACGATGAGACTGTATTACTCAGCCAGTGCATCACCCTGCTGTAATCCTTCCTAAAAGACTCTGTGGCGTTAACGATGGACCTGGATACACGGTCAGATGACCGCAAGATTCACACCTCAGCCACATGTAAAGCCCAGCACTTGGCTCCTGCCATGCAGAGCTGTGCTGCAGCCATCGTGTGTTCACACTTCAACACATAGGGCATCTGAGTGCACAGAAACTAGCGAGTCAGCTCCTCTGGAAGGGCTGAGTGTGTACAATGTAGAGGTGTGACTGCTTGTATGAAATATTAAATCTTTAATATAATACATAGCGACATTAAAACCCATGGTATTTGTGTAATGCCTCTGGAAATGTGCTAAACCAATCTTTTACAGAAAAAAAACATAAAAAATGAAAATCAGAGAAAACTATTTATAAATTGCTTCAACAAACCAGTCAAAACTAGTTCAAATATTCTAATGGTTTCTCTAGACAAATAATTGAAAACGAACTGCAGCTGCTGAATGCCCCAGTCTCAGAATATGGGAAGTTGTAAGCAGACACCAAGACATATCAAATAAATGTGATTTATATGGTTATAATACAGTAAATTGTCCATAACATTCCACCCCTATTACCTCTATTGCATTTCAGACTGAGAAGACGCTAGTACATGGGTTTCTTGTTTTGGTTTGTCATAAATGAAAGGCCCAAACTGATCATACACTCATTGTTGAAGTAACTAATTTAAATATACAGTATGGTCCAAAGGGTCCACCAACAAGGAATCTTATTTTACCAGTTTTAGCAATTCCTTGATTTACATTTCTCAAACATATTTTTTTACTAAAATTAATAAAAAAAGTTTCTTGATCATTTCCAAAAGAGTTAAGAACAACAATGCATAACAAATAGTGGACTAATTAGATGTTACGCTTTCAAGATTAGATGTTAGGCTTTCTAGGTCAGACTAGAATGAAACACGACATGTCGCTCTGGGTTTGTACTGTTCTCACTTGTGGGCCTACACTGTTAAACCCAATTAGGAACTAATATTGTGAGATTAGATAAGTGGTGACCCATTGGACAACCCAAGCTGTAGTATTGGTCCAAGGAATTTCCTCGAATCAGTCAATATGCATTTGTTACATGCTTCACAACAAATTAACATAAAATTGAGAAAATCTGTTTAGATCTCAGCTCTGAAATCTTACCATCCCCTTACTAGTGTGAACGCAGGGTCAGGAGCACAGGTATGTTTCACTCTGAAGGAAACACACAGAACCATACAAAACATGAAGAGGATATTCATCTGTATTTCAATTCATTTTAGTGTTAAAATAATTGATTTGTGTTAAGTATTAATTGTCAACTGAGAAACAAATTTAATTTGTTTATTAATTATTTATGTTTGCCATGGTACATGTACAATCTGCCAATTGAGTGAAAGCAGGAAGCTCTGTTGAAACTCCACTTCACATTACACTTTTCCCATGAGCATCTTCCACAGGTGTGTCTCAGACCATTGAGAACCCCTGAGTTCAGTGAGCACTGTAACCCATATATCTGCGCTACAATCCAAACACATCCTACGTGTTAGCAGGCAATGAGCTCTGACAGCTGACTATAACAGTGCAGATTTGCTTTCAGGCCAGTGTAAAATTGAGTCCATTTAAGATGAAAGCTGTGTATTTGGATATGATGTGTCTGTGAGGTGATGGACACACACTTGGCATGGTGGAAGCCTGACTATTGATCAACTGACTGGATTGCATAAGCGCCGGGAAAATGGGTTCTGTCAGGACGCCGCCATTCGAGTACTCCGTTTCAATTACAACTCAGGGACACACTCTTTTGGGCAGCCAAGTGTGAGAGCACTAAAGTATAATGAAAATGTGGAAGGGAGCATTTCTGATCTTTCACAAGTTATCAGGCATGTCAACAAGGCAACACCAGAGAGGAACAAATCAAATGATGCCCTTCTATCACACTATATACACAATCTACATTTAAACTAAAAGCATGCATTAGACAACATTGTCAGCCCTGTGAGGATAACCAGATCTTTTCCCTGTTCATAAATAGCCTGAGTACAAATGAGTTCAGAAAGGCTTCAGTAAAGGGCACAGAATGGCAGCACAAACTCTCTATTGAGCACTATAATTACATTTGGAGAGCAAACCAGGCTCTGGACCGAGAGATGATGCGCTGGCTGCTGTGGCTCAGAAGGACTCTTTCTCCCCACATCCTGCAATGTTAACTGATCAAAATGGCATTGGGGGAATAACATAGCCATGGTAAGTTTCATTACACAACTAATGAGATCAGAGTATGTGAGCAAAATGTGAGGGGAAAAAAGTGGCTCTGTTGTGCTTGCATGGTTTGGATTCACTTGTCCTCTTAGAGCAAAGGGTCCCTGACTGACTGAGAACCTTTAGCCTATGACAAAACATTTCTATCCTGATGGAAGTGGTCTCTTCCAGGATGTTTTTCCTGTCAACAGGGCATGAGNGTTTGATGAGTATGAAAATGATGCAAATTATATGCTATGGCCTTTGCAGTCACCAGATCTTTGAACACCTATGGAACATTTTGGCCAGATGTGTTAGACAGCGTGCTCCAGCTCCATCGTCAAAACAAAAAAATTTGAGGGAGTATCTTTTGGAAGAATGATTTTCACCCCTTCAGTATAGGTCCAGAGATTTGTAGATTAGTCTGTGTCAAAGCTGTACTGGTGCCATGTGATGGCCAAACATCTTATTAAGACATTTTATGTTGGTTTTTCTTTGTCACTTGTGTATAGTTTGATCACTATAGACAATGCAAAAAATAAAGAAATCTCCTCAACGGCTGTGATGTTCTGGAAAAATCGAAAACAGTGTCCATGCCAATATGAGTTAGACTGACAGATCTGAGCTGCTTTCAAGTCTTTTGATTACAGCACCCGTTTTTAGGACAGTTTTTTCATCCTTGCTTGGCTCGAGCAGTGGAAAAGAGTGTATGAAAGAGGGAACAACCACAACAGGAAATTCAAATCCAATTCCGTGGCAAATATATGCACTCTGGTCGGATTACACGTTAGCAAATCACAAGCCAAGCAAATAGGCAAAAGCATATGAAGACATTAAAAATCCAAGCTTGCTCTCTCTAATACATACACAGTCTCTCTCTCTCTCTCTCTCTCTCTCTCTCTCTCTCTCTCTCTCTCTCAGTAGGGAGTGAGTGTGGAGAAGGTGGGCTGCGTGGGCCCCTTCGTTTAATCCTCACTGAGCATTCTGCAGGCACAGAAGAATGTGCTAGCTCTTTGCTGTTTTAAAAATACTGGCCACCATCGGCCCTGGAACAACTGTCAAAGTTCCTCTGGAGAGGAAGGGAGCAAAAATATTCACCTTATTTTAGTCAGCTGATCACACTGAAGGTTTACACAACAACCCATCCCTTCTCCTCCTTACCAATTTAGAATTGCCGGTCCCGAAAAAAACAGCCAGGAGACAAAATGCAGAGAAAACACAACGTCAGCATCCACAACTGCCACCTCTTTCCGTCCGCTCCCCTGAGCCCGGGCCAGCCGGGTACTTTCAGAGCGCCCAACACTCAAACGCAGCATTGTTCGGCCTCTCGGCAGCCTTGAGAGGAGGCTGGCTAAAATACTAAACCAACAGTTGGACATTCCATACATTTTTAATGGCATGGCTGGGCCTTTATTTGTTGTCCTAACCCCATGGCCTGGCCTAGATGAATGGCTCCATTGGAGGAGTGCAGGAGCGCTGTGAGGAGGAGGGAGCGCAGAGAGACAAGCATCGCCAGCCTTCCCACAGAACTCTGGAGGATTAGCACACTGGCATTGCTGCGCATGGGAGGAAAGCTCCTGGTGAAAACGATAACCTGTGCAAATGGGCTGTATTTTTAAATTGTGGGACATGAGTGGTCCAGGCTACGCATGCAGCTGTCTGAAAAGCAAAGGCGCTCGTGTGTATTAGAGAATGCATATACACTCATTAGCAGCTGTGCAAAGAAAGTTTGCTGTTGATACCAAGTCTAATGAGTCACATTGGATGTTAAACTTACGTAAGGCTTATTTCAAGGTTAGGCAGGCAAAACAATGACGTCAAGCAGAAACACCATGCTAACTCAAAGTTGAAATGTCCCATAATGAAAAGCCACATCAGTTAGGTGAGGTTCTGCCTGGCTCCTGATAGTGTTGCCATGAGCGATAAATAAATACAGCATGCGGCAGCACAGTTTGTTTACTTTTAACTGATTTGGAAGCCTACTATTTCCACACTGCACACTAGATTAGCCGCTGCCTATCAGTCATGTAAAGGCCAGGCTATTTGACTAGGATAAATGACTGATGTACATTTACGCTTGGGCCCTGACTATGATCCATGACTACTAGCAATCTTCAAAACCACTGGAGTGAATAATGATGCAGACGGGCTAAAAGGCAACACACGTTGCACTGCTGTGCTGTTATAAAAGTATGCAACATGGCTGTCTGACCAAAAAAAAAAAAAAGAAGAAAGATCCAAACAATTTGTGTCTCACTTCCAATCTCTTTCGCACACTCCCCTTCGTCTCTTTCTCTCACTCTGTAAACGCTTCACATCTTGAAATCCTTATAACACTCAAACAACCTGGAGAGCAAACAAAAGATTCTAATCTAATATCCACAAGATCTCATTCCAATCCCACATCCAGGGGTCAAGCGGAGTACACAACTGCACACACACACACAAAATATACACCAAGAAAAACATACACATTGTTATTATAAATACATGCTTGAAGTAGAAGAAAAGATAGAGTCGATTATCCATTTCATCACTCTAATTTCACTTTAAAAATTGTTACAGATAATATGGGCCTAAATATATTGAGATGACAAAAAAAGAAAAAAAAAATCCATGAATCAGCTAAAAAAAATAAAAATCCTGACATGATCTGCGGGAAATTACAGGAGCCTGGTAGCTGTACTGTACTACATTATAGTGAATCTCACAGACTATATGGCTTCTAATGACTGATGACTTTGTGTGTGTGTGTTTGTCGACTTTACGTGCATTATGTAAGGAGAAGAGGAAATCAGTCTCTCCGGACCGGAACACACACTCGAAGAGAGCCCGCGGCCTCACTGACAGCACGGTTCTGTTTTGCTATTTGTGTGTTTGCAAGAGACAAAAACATGTTTACTCAGGAAGTCTACCATCACACACACTATGCAAAACTCAAAACAAAACATGTCAGGAAAGGTCTGTTAATGAGCGCCAACGTACAAATGTTCATACAAGCATGCACAATATCACACACACACATACACACTTACTCTTTAACACATCACCTCCACGCCACTGGCCTTCTCTTCAACATTCCTGAGCCTCCCCCTACCGTCAAAGGGGCGATTGAGCGGGGCCCTAAGCCCCGGCGCTACAAAACCCAGGCAGGCTTTTTAAAACAGGATGTTTGGCCGAGGCCTCCTTCCCCTCAAATAAACAATCCGCAGAACCTGATTTTCTGGAGGCAGGGTGGAAGTACTCGAGTCACATTATTTCCACATCCCGTATCCTGGAGCTCTCAAGGCCCTGGGGGAGTGCGGCCAGGCTCGGGGGCTGCGGTGGAAACCTGAGGCCTCATGCCAGGCATAAAGGAGAAGGAGAGAGAGAAAGACAGAGAGAGAAAGGGGGCAGCAGCCCACTGGGACAAACCAAGGTAGAGCAAAAAGGGGTCTGGTCTGACCAAGTGTCCCTTCAGACCAATCACCTGTGACAAGGTGAGATGTAGAGTACATTAAGGAGATCTTGCATGAGCAGGTGAAAAGAGTGATGACTAATGTCCTACAGGTAAACATGCTGGCACGACTAGTGGAAAATATGGCAATGTGTCACAAGAGCTAAAATTAAAATCCAGCAGTATGGGGTAAATAATACACAGTACATCGCAGTGTGTTGTAAATGATCTAGCCAAATGACATCCAAATGATGTTAATTCCATTCAAAGGACAAAAGCTGGCCTTTTCCATAACACACTCGGAATCAAAGGGTCCTAACATGGCCATCTTTGCTAGCTGAGGTCTGATAAAACAAAGCATGTGTAATTAAAAAAAAAAAAGAACGGTTGTAAGAACTTTCTGGCTATTTTCAGTATCCACTGAATAAGCAAATGAACTCAATTTGTAGGGAAAACACACACACACACACATACTATTTAAACCTGTATGAAATCTGTGCAATCTAATCAGTACTACACAATACAGTGTCGTATGTTTTGATTACTGTTTAAATGTGCCATGCGTTTCTGTCTCTCTTTCTAACACACACACACATACACACACGTGAGCACAGTCCAAGGGTAAGCTGAACTTCAGAGGTGGTTCAGACTGACCTAGACAGACAGGCATGTGAGTTTATACAGCCTGTGCATCAGTGAAAAACAGCAGAAAACAACTCCTTGTCTGTGTTTGTGCGCGTGCATGCGTGGATGTTTGTGTCTAAGTGTTGGCCTATCAGTCTGGAACAGAAAACCCCTACTTGTATTAGGAAAAAACACAACCCCAGCAGTTACAGCATAACTCACACTGCTTTACTGCTGTACTCAGACTAAACACTCTATTACAATATGATGCACGCAGTATCTGGCTTAGTATCTGTGTATGACCATCGGACACTCACTCTCATATTTACCTTGGAGGGATTAGTCTAGTAGATTTAAACTCTATTCAGCCAACAGGAGCCCTATTAATATCACAAGATAACAGAGAAGCTTCCTATGCTGCTGTCTCCTGGACTGAAAATTGTATGAAATCTCAATCTCTCCATCTCCAGTCCACGGCTTTGAGATCTGGGATTAGAAAATGCAAAGCAGATTTTAACCTTAGCTATCACAGCTAATTTGATTACCAAAAAAAGGGGAAAAAGCCAGGGTTAAACTCTAATGGCTATTCTGACACATCTCTACCTCAGTGCGAGAGAGAGAGAGAGAGAGAGAGAGAGAGAGAGAGAGAGAGAGAGAGAGACATGCATATTTTTTTCAGCTTTTGCACGTACCTACTGAAGGTGATAAGACAATCTTGTTAAGCCAGAAAAGAGAGGACTAATGCATACTAAACAGATCTAGACAATACTAATGTCTAGAAAAACAGCTCACTTCCTATTTGCTCATCTGATGCACATAATGGTGGAGTAATACCATACAAAGTCTACTAGTACAGATGTACACTTGTAAACAGTTTGGATTAGCTTCCTTTTTGACATCTGGCAGCTAAACTCCACTGTGCTTGTTAAGGGAGCTTGTGATGGCTTGGTACATCAGTCTGAGGCTGTTGAAACGATGCCATGGCTGCAGTGATCGCTACAGGCAATCTTCCTTGGACACACAAACCCCAGCACCTGGTCTGTTTATCACTATTTTGTAAGGTAATTCTACACAAATGCAAAATACTATGCCTGGCTTGTATTCATAGACTTGCAAATGATCAAAAGCCCTGAAAGGTTCATGGAGCAGCAGGAACACTGGCAGTGAAGAGGCAACAACTTTGCGCTGTTACTGATCCAGAGGTCTGAATGTGTGAAATACATAGATCACAAAAACCCAACTTTGAGGGGAAACATGGGAGTCTCATACACACAGTTATACAGGAAGCAATGAGAAAAAACTTCAAAGGACATCATTCTAATGTCCACACGACCATAAGTGGGGAGTGAGGAAACAGGTGTTCTGCATGACTACCCAGTCAAGGATTTGGCACACACTGTCTCTCTCTCTCTCTCTCTCTCTCTCTCTCTCTCTCACACACACACACACACACACACATACCCTGATACAGATATACCACAGTAGGACCATATGTTCAGTGGCCATACGATGAAAACTGAAGACTTAATAACTGCTCACTGATGTAGAGTATACACAAGCTGACAAACACACGCTTTCTGCACCAAGATGTCACTGGTCACATTTAGGTATAGTGTCACAGGCACACAAATCCAGATTGAAACCAACAAATGTAAATGGAAACAGGGTGAGACCCAAACAGTAGCACACTTGGAACAAATCCAGCACAATCACCAGAGTTGCCCTACATGCATGACAACATTAATATTACTGTACACTGATCAGTTTTGTAGTTTTACTGCTGATTTCCAGCACATCAGATTTAAAATTAAACAGTGGATATGACTTTCTGAAACGCTGAACAGATCAGGAACACACTCAGGACATACGCGTAATGTCAAAGACCATCATAAATGGAAGTATTCACCCGCATGACCTCAGACAGCTTACCATAAGACCACTGCTAAGCAAGGCTAGGGTACATTTTTGCTAAATATTACACAAAGCATTATGTAGAAATCTGGGACATCATATTATAGGCAGATGACATGAAAGTACACTAAAAAGTGAAAAGCTCTTTACAGGCCAATTCAATCCCCTGATCTGACAAGACAAGATGGAAGCGCCATAAAAAATGCATTAACTGAAATAGCTATAGTAGAGGCACCAAGATTCCTTTATGGATTAAAATAAAAATGTTTGTTGAATAATTCCAGACCACACTTTTATTACATCTGGCAGTTATTCTGCAAATCAAGAGGCAAACAATATTAGGAGTATGTGAATTACGTATTTTCAAAATTGATTAGTCAAGGGGTTGTCTGAACAGCTAGTCTAAAGGAAGCCCTGTGGCTCGGGGTCACGTCCACCTGACACTGGTCTGACGTCTTTCTTAGGGAAGTGCTGACGCAGGGCACAGCCCTTTAATAACTAACACAGACAGCCCTCTTCATCAATTCAATAAATAACTGTAACCTTTTACTGCCCCAAAAAGACCATTGTTACAAAAAAACAACTGATAAATTATTCAAAATAACAGGACTGTTGTTTACAGCACATCATGTCCTACAGTAATTGTTTTTTAAATGCAAAGGTAATGCTTTAAAAAGTGATGCATTCTGTTTCATCTTCATACATAACCTTGGTAATAAACGGCTGAAAAATGAATAACTGCGATTTGCTACCGTTTTGCTAAAGTTCACCAACCTCGCTCACTTCTGATAAAATTTTCAGATGTCACTGTCCAGCCTACTACTATCACTGTTACTACTAATAATAATAAAAATGATGATATGTTGTTATTATATTAGTAACAAGTCAGCTACTTTCACCAGAATATTGTTAAATATTATATCAGACTTTTAAATAAAATAAATTAAAATGTTAAAAAAAATCAAACACTCTAATTGACTAATAGGTTGTTAGACAACTAATCATTAAACTATTCTTCCACCCACATGACCACCATTGGGGGGAAAAAAAGCCTCCCAGCAGATGCACCCCCAAGCAAAGGACATGATTTATTCCAAAACAAATGTAAATCCTGCCGCAATTGTTTCTCAAACAGGCAAATCTCTGGCTTTTGACTTTTTAACAAAACTTTTCCAAAAAAAAAAAGTTAAAAATCACCTCTCCTACCTATCCAGTTCAGACATGCTCGGCAGTGATTATCAAATAACGAGGGATAAGTGTTAGGAGCAGGTATTACAGTAGCCCATGGGCTACAGTCTGCAGCAGGCAGTTACCCCCACAAAACACACAATCTGCCCCCAGGCCCCACTTTTAAGAGCTTTACTAGTTCCTGCGTGTGGGTGGGGGACCACACGGTCGACTGCTGCTCATTGATCTCCACTCTCTGCATGCCAGAAGGGTGGGGTGTTGGAGACGGATGTGGAGGTGTGCTTATAAGTGCTTGGGGGGGAAAAGAAGAACGTTTCTCCTCTTCTCCTTATTGCTGAGGGAATTCTTAAGCACCGACTTATTGGGGAAGTTTTGTGCAATGCACAAACCAAGATCAACATGATTAGTTATACAAAGCAGACACTAATAGGACAGAGTGGAGGAGAAAATGGCCTCAGTGCTAGGTTGTAATACATTTAAATATGATTTAAGCATAAGAAGGGCAAAACGTTTACATTTGCAAAAAGAAAATGCAGACTTGGGTCAGTTGAAGTCTGTTTCTCGTAAGGGAAAAAGTCACCTCTGTTTGGTTGAGCAAAAAGGCCCTATATGCTCAGTGCAATAACGTGGAGGACTGCGGTGGTTCACACAGCTCTGTGCCTCATGACATACAGTGAACCAGAATCAGAGTTAGTGTTTGAACCAGCGTTTGTTGACACAGGGAGTGTCGCCAGGCCGAGCAGTAGTGGTGATGGGATATGGTGAATGTGAAGTGAGAGCCTTCATCTGGCCAAGAGCTCCATTCACATGTGCTGTTTGAATATGAGCTCTGCTATTCCCAGCCCGGGAGAAAAACGAGGTGAGGTCTTAGTGTCTCCCTGCACTGTGGCCATGATCCTACGCATGCACAATATGCTTCTAGTTTTATGAGACAGGCATGTTGAGTTCATGCCATGAGAGGGGAGTGTTTCATCTCAAATCGGCAGACAGGACGGGGCTGGCTCTCCTCTATTCTCTTAGTGTGGCCCTGTTCACAGGAGCAGAAACCTGTCCAACCCCCCTTCCCACTTTCAGCAGTATGCGTAGATAGAGCTGTATCTGTGTGAGTGTGTGTGTAGGGGGTCAAACATGTGTTATTCGAATGTGAGCATGCCTGCTGTGAATTTGTGTGTGCCGTGGCCAGTGTGTGTGAGCGCGTGCGTGCGTGTGTGTGTGTGTGAGAGAGAGAGAGAAAGAGAGAGAGAGAGAGAGCGCGAGAGAGAGAGAGACAGAGCTAGTGTGTGTGTCCCAGCTAGCTTGGATCTTATTACAATTTGATCCCACTCAAATATTTCTGAAAGAAAAACAGGAGGGGAGGCCAGCTCTGTGGCCAGCCAGCACGGCCCACTGCGCCTCGGACGGCCTTACAATGAGAGCTTTATCTGCGGCGTGCTCTCCCTACTCCTAATGCCCTTTAATGAGGAGGAGTAAAGCATAACATAAAAACCAAATTACCTGCAAAGTTTGCACATTTAGCTCGACTGAATGGGAACTCGTAGCCTCAAACACACAAAAAAACAATCCTGCATCTATACCTTTACCATGTTTGCATATTCCCATTAGACTAACACACCATAAAGCATTTAAAGCATAAAGTTCTAGATTCATCCACTTGAATCCACTGACTCATTTGCCTTGACTGATTCAAGAACTAATTATTCAGAGCAAGTATTATAAAATGTATGTGCAATAAAACAATGGCTCATTTGGTGATTCATTTCACAAACTATTCCTTCAAGCAGTGCAAAAAAGTCACATAGCTTTTATCTGAACTGTGATATTATGTCATGCGTTTTGAAAAATAGCATCAAAATCTGACAACAGCATGTGCCATGCTAGTATCTGGAATGCAAAGCATTGACAATTTGCACAAATGTTCTCAGTTAAGAGATGGTATATTTATTCAAGGCCTGCACATTCCAAACATAAACTGGACTCACCTGAGAATTCCCCTTGGGTGATGTTTGGCAAGCTGGCAGCCTCCATTTCAGTGTAAGACAGTGTGGAATCTGACAGATCTGAGAGGACAGGATAACATTAGCGTGTAAACTCCTGTCAAACAATTGCAGATCTTTCCACTATTTACCAGCACTCCATTTAATTGCTTTCAACTACACTTTCAGATTAATTTCCATTGTAACTCATCACATCCTCCACATAATGTCATGTCATGCCCATGCTTTGCATGTACATTAACAGACATATAACAGCAATATGTGTACATTAATGGCCATGAGGCTATGAGTTTTCCAAAAAAGTAGCTATGATCAACAAAAATGACCAAACAACAGCAGCCAGCCCTTTTTAAAATAGCGCCAATCCCCAAAAGTCCACTGTGGTAGTGGGGGATACCCCAGCCTAAATCCCAACCCTCAGCCAGGCTCCAATGGTTCTCACCACACAGCCAGGTCTGAGCCCAGGCTGCCCGCCTCCACACTGGCATGTTGGAAATGGGCCTGTCGGATGCCGGCTGCAGCCACTGCTCACTCTCGCAGTTACCGCACACATTCCTGGCCACTGTGCCTAATTGCCACCATTAAAATTCTTCACATTGTTGAACTCTTGTTTCCTCACCATCCCTCTCTAGAGCCAGGGATTCAACTAGCAGGTGACAACTGATGGCATCACTGCAAAGGGCAGGTTATTACTTGTTTTTTGCTTGTTCGGTTTAAAATTGATCCATGGGTCACTTGTAGCCTTTTGGCTACTAAGGGACAGCTTCTCCTAACAACACCTATTCCAACTATTAGATATACACTTAAAGACTATAGTTTTTAAAAATTAAAAAAAGGTTTCTCTTTTTTTTCAGATTTGTGTGTGGCTGGTGTGTTTGTTCCAGGGACACTTACCCAGTGGCTTGTGTTCGTCACTAGGGGAAAGCCTTGAGTAAGGGGGAGGAGGCGACTCTGCAGAAGAACAGAACAGAATTACAAAAGAGAATCAGAGACAGGTCTGTGCTACAATTACTGAAGCATTTATTATGCACTGCATAAATATGGCAGGAAAGAGTACCGATTAAGTGCTCACTGTGCATGCTCTATTTTCTGTGCTACTGCAGTATATAAAGATTATCAGATCAACAAGCAAAGAAATCTTATATATTTCCAATGCTACCTAAGGCAGTTTGAAGTCAGATATTTAAATAGAACTAGAGGGAAATGATGCTTTGAAATAAACTTTTAATACTCAAACAAAACTAATTCAACAAATATTTTCTAGACTTGGAGGTGTTTGCAATCTTTTACACCCTAAAATAAATCTGCAACAGGAAACACCGGACATACTCATCCAACAATGTAACAAGGGGTGAGGAGTAGTGCAAACCAAGCAGTTGTTGTTTATTTTCCTTTACTGAGAGCTCCAGCACTTTATTTGATAAGTGGGCTAAGTAGCTTTAGGGTTGGGCGATATCTATAATTAATTATAATGATCCGTTTGTAAAAGAAATTGTGATAACTGTTTACATTGCCTCACCCCATGTATAAGACTGTTTACAGCGGGGTTGTCACTATAAACTGTTTCTCATCGATCACTTTGGTTTCCTAACTTTTTTCCATTCTCCTCCCCATACATATTTGATCTGTGCCCAAATAAATATTTTTATATCTTTATAAACCTCTTCAGTCTAATCGTATCAGTTACAAAGCCCATACGTCCACAGGGGTGCTAAATATTTAGTTGAAATAGCCAGCCTAAGCAAAAAGCCTAGAAGAAGCTGACAAAATTATAGTTATTTAAGCTAGCTGCTGTCTTTGCTAATTCATCTCTAACCTACCCCAGTCTACATTCATAATTCAGAGTATTTTTTTGGTAAGCTCAGAAATAAAAATACAGAACTGTACTTTTCCATGTTGCTGGGGTGGTACCATCAAGGGTGCATCTTTTGTAATTTTAGTATGTATCTTTTACCTTGGAAGATGCATGTGGTTCACCCTTAATTAACCTTTCGAGTAGAGCTTTAACCCTTTCTAGCAGTACACTAAAGCAACTTATTGGACATTTTCAATTAGCATTAACAAATGAATTATTTTACCACTGCATGGCTGTTACAAGATTAGTGAAGACACTGTTGGGTTTCTGTGTGTAGAGTTTCACGACACTGTGTTTAGCTGCTGGTGAGCAGGGAGATGGGAAAAGGGAGGGGTATGAGCTCCCTGCCGGGCAAGCAATTCACACGTCTCCACAATAACATTAGTACAGAGATAAAACAGACAGCAGAACTAAAGCTTTTTTAAAACTAAGGGGCTGGTTACACGACAACGTTTTCAGCCAAAAACGGGAAACTTTTTATGCGTTTTACCTGTTTGTTTACATGACAACAGCAACTTTTGGGGACTGAAAACGCATATTTTTGAAAAAGCCGCCGTTATCATCGCCATGTAAACACCCAATAAGGGAATCTTTGAAAACAGTGACGTCATGCGTGTGCGTAGTACGTGTTAGGTATGTAGACATGTGCAGTACGTGTCTATTGTGGCATACGTAATACAGTGCTTTTGGCCGTTATTGCGGATTTGTGTAAACGCGAATCTTGTGAAAATGTTGTCATGTGTACGTGAAAATGCAAGAGAAAGACTTTTCTGTTTTTGACTACATCGTTGTCATGTAAACGTAGCCTAAAACACTGCATACAACTGCCACAATAAAATGATACCATTTAAGGCTAGAAGGCTATGTTAAAAAAAAGAGAAATACTTAAGAAAAACTGCAAATTTTTAAAGTCTTGAGTGTCTTCTTTCACATGAGCCATTAACCACTACTGTATGTATTGTATGTAATATAGCCTATTTCATACGCTGTTCACATTTACTTCTCTATCATTCGTCAGGTTAAACATCGTCGATATGCAATTACATCGTCCTATCGCCCAGCCCCTGTGCCTAATGCTGGATCAAAATATACTGGAACATTATTGCAAAGTGTCACACTGTTTGGCTATATGTTTTAAAACTTTCAGATGTCACCGCAAACAGATGTGGAAAGAAAACCAGTCAATGGCTAAAGTAATGTCGAAAACCACACCAAGTGACGTAAGCAGCGTAAACAGACCTACTGCAAACTCGGAGTGTAAATTTGCCATATTTATGGGCCGTTTGGCGTTCCATAGAAAAGTTTGTGTGAGCACGTGACCTCGTCTAGCGGGAGAAGCGAAAGGGGGGAAGGGGAAGGGGAAGGGGGAGTGAGAAAGAGCATAATAGCGTCTGTCTCTTTAAGAGCGGCGGCGGTAATTGCCAGGATCCTAAACTCAGTCACTCACATACACACAGCTAGTCAGTCTGGCGCCAGCAGTATGCAAACTGTATATTATCACCACTCCTTCGCCTAAATAGCATGAGGGGGACCTTCTTAGGCAAAAAGGGCTTTTAAAACGCAACTTGAAACTGATCTCATTTCAAAAGGGATAATGCCTAACTAAATAAAAGAAAAAGAAAAGGGGTTTTGTCAGCGCGCATCTGAGTTCCGTTTAGTAGATATACACATGCTTCTGCTTCCATGTTGCGAATTTTATGATAAACCAATTAAACTGAAGGGTTTTTTTTTCCAGACACAGACCTGGGCGTTGTTAAAGTTCAAATTGCTGTTCATGTTAGATACCTTTGAGATAAATGGCGGGTTAACACTAACAAATATGAGGAGAATAGTAGTCAGGACAACTTGGACGGCGAGTGAGGGGAAATGGACGGGTGGAGAGTCGAGAGGCCTCGGTTCAGTCCTGAGAGAAACCCCGGCGTTATCAGGACATGCATGAACGCGCGCGAGTTATGTCAATATGGAAAAGAGCAGCGGGGGTCTTCTCACCTCCACACCAAAGAAATGGTGATTAGTGATCTAAAACACGGGCTGGTTTACAAATTAATGAAGGCAGTGTTTGTGTTGGGTCGTAAAAACATTGACAGTCGATTATAATCTAGGGCGTAGGGCCTCCATATGGCGTGGTCATGGTCTTAGAGCTCCAGCATCCTGTTAGCAATTAGCACCCCAGAAATTCAAGTGACATCTCCCCATCTCCTAACTACTATTGATCAAGAATCTTTGGATATTGGACCAACTTGTTCAGTTTTTAAGCAGTGTCCTGGAGGCAATTCTCCCATTGTGTGCTGTAGAAAATGTGTACCATAGCTATAGCCATCAGATTTATGGAAATCCATGAACATTCATTTAATATTGACTGAATTTTCATTTTTTCATGTTATGGTTGAGGTACAAGAGATAACCAGGTAGTTATCAAGGAAAAAGGCATAGTCTAGAAAGTGGCATACACACCACAAGGCACAATCTTAATGGCCATTTGAAAAGATTTTGAAAATTCTTTTTTTTTTTAGATTAGTGCTTTAAGTTAGCTTTATCATTCAGCAGATCTTTACATAACCGTTCATTCCCTTCTACACTATGTTTAGCCTGTGCTATATAGGCCATATGTTTGCTTATACAAAACGATGCAAGTCACCATCGTGCTCATTGACATTAAGCCTCAATATCAGCGAGTTAAAAAAAAAAGCAGGTCAGTGCAGTTAATTAGTTAACACAGGTGACTGGAATGCATATGTAGGCCATTTTGTCCTTTTTTTGCAGGGGTTGGGAGAAAGAGGTTAATTAGTTAGGAGGTCATTTGGCTGCTGGAATTACTTAGATGTTAAGAGGCCGCATGTAATGGAAGGAGTTCAGTTGAGTATGTAGAAATGCAGCCATGTAGAGAACATAAATCGAGTGGAAAATCGTTCTGAATGCATACAGTTTTGTGTAAGACTTCAAGGCTTTCTTGCTCAGTCTCACAAACAGGTCTTCCACGCTGACAGGCAGGAGTGTGTGCCAACTTACTTTAAACCTGGGAACCATTTTAATCTCTCAGACACTCACTGAGGCCTGCACCAGAGCACAGTTTATCAGCAGCATCTATAACATGTATATCAGACTGTCACACACATTAGAAGTTTTAAAACCCTTAAGGGTTCTGTGCTTTTCCCTCTGAGGAAACTCTTTAAGGTACTAAGTAGAACCCTACACCGGATTGTTTCCCTGGCAGAAAGAAAGAACCCTTAATTATCCAATGAACCCTTAAAGAACCTTTGAAGGATTGTTTTTTTTTTTTGTAAGGGTGCAGCTCATGGTAAACACTTCTTGGCATGCAAGCTGGAGGAAAGCCTATAAGGCTTGTCTCAGAGTTACACCACACACTCTGAATAGCAAGCCACACCAATCTTTAAGCTAATAAAGCTTGTATATTCTGTACTCAAGACATGAACATGTTCAAATTAAGTAAAAACATGTACAATAACATTAAAAAAAAGCCTACAACACGGTCAAAAAAATTATTTAGACCTTCTGTCAAAACTTTTCTTCTTTTTTGTCAAAGTATGAACCAGTGTCATTCAGACTACATCATATATGAATTTGGAAGCACTGAAAAATTTAATGCAACCAAGTCGCAGCATTTTAAAGTTAAACTTCAGATCACTTTTCAGTGAATGGACAGACTCGTGCCTGTGCACTGTGTGCAGAGTGTTCTGGTCAGTCTGCTGTGCTAAGCATGGTCATGGCGAGCGCAGGTGTGCTTACCTGGCCCACACAGGCGGCTGTAATGATAGGGGTTGCAGCAGACGAGCGGTCCGTCGCGCCCGCCGAAGCTCTTGCACTCGTAAAGCGCTTTGAGTTGCGCCGTGTGCTGCAGGTCGCTCCATCGGTACAGCTTACACACGAGAAGCTGCGGCGGAGCTGCGTGAGCGCCCAGACGCAGCTCTCCCCGAGCCACCATCACACACTCACTCGGCACTCCGCCTCGGGATTCCACAGCTTCCAGTAGCGCATCCAACGTTTTCTCCTTCAGCCGTTTGAGCAGCGAGTATGTGGCGGCCTTGAGCTCCTGATCTGCCAAGGAGCGCCGTTTTGCCTCGGGACTCTCGACTGAGGAGCTGCCGGGGCTCCGAGGCGCCCACTGACACGAGCTCGGCTCCTTCACGCGAGCCACAGTCGCCGCTTCCGAGCTTCCGGGTCCGGAAGAGTCCCGATCTTTGAACAAGCAGCACGTCACCGTCCTGCTGTCGATGTCCTGCGCTGACCGGGGGCTTCCCCGCTCCGGAACACACACTACGGCGCCGCCGCGTTGGTCCAAAGTCACCCCCCAGCCGGCGCCGGAACACACTCCCCCGCCGAGCTCCGCACCGGCCGAGCCGCTCGGGGTCATCGCTCCGAACTCGGTTCTGCCGATTTTTTCCGGATGTTCGCCGACATCGTTCCGACAGCAGTCTCCGCTCTTGCCATTGCCGTCACCCTCCTCGTTATCTGGAACCAAACGGCTTCTCCAGAGTCGCCGCACGAGACCTGAGCGTTTCGTCCTGAACATACGACAGTTTAAAAATCTGATTGGGTGTTTTCTTTTTTTAATTCTGTTCCAATCGCAGGGTTTCACAACTGTTTTTGAGCTCGTGCAACATTAAGGTTGGCCGAGCGCTGTGCAGCGCGCGCACAGCAGAGCACCGTGGGTCGGTAACAAAACCACAACATGGGGTTTAAAGGCACGTTATCAGGTAGCATTAAAATATCCAAAGCGTAAATTAAATGCAATGCTACACTGAAAACAAAATGCATTCAAGAGCGAATGCCGTCAGTCGTGCGAGACATGCACATGTAAAACACAACTGCTGGAGTTCATCTGTTTAATGCACTAGTTCATGTTCTTAGAGAATAAGTATACATCGCGCACAATTTACGCTGACCAGAGAAAAAAAAGCGACCGACAGCTAGAATCACAAACTAATAAAAAGCTATTGTCATTACTGAAAGAAAAAAAAAAAACTAAAGCGTTCTCAAGCGTTTCGGACTTTGAAACCAATTCAGACCCACTCTACAGCCACATGAATGAAGCTCCTCGGCGATTTAATTCCATAGAGAAAATTCCCTGTCGGAACTCGCGATCCCAGCTGATCTCCTCACTGTTCCAGCACACTCCGGTTTAATCATCCAAAAATATCCGCTGTTTCAGGAGGCCAGAAACGCAACAATCCTCGACTAAGGTGTGCTCCTGATTCCGTGTTCAGACCTGGTCAAACACTGCAGCTCACAGCTCTCCCTTTCTCCGTTTCTCTGCTTTTCTTTTTTCTCCCCCCTCTCTCTCTCCCTCACACACACACACACACACACACACACACACACACACACACACACACACACACACACACACACACACACACACGCACGGGGCCCCTGAGGAGAGCGGTGGAGCCATTGGCTGACTACCATCATGTGCTAGTCTAGACACTTTGGCGGCTCTGAGCTGCACTGATTGTTGCGCAAACAAGGTTTCAAGTTTCTTAACTCTTAAAGGCGCACCGTCCGTCCTGTGCTTCAACTTAACACTGTGGGACACAGTCCACTCTTTACTCCAAGCATTCCAGATAACTAGTTTAAAAGCAAATATGATGTTTTACACACATTTATGGCTAACTGAAAGTAACAGTGGGCTTGCGCATGATGGATGCTTCTTAAGGAATGAGCACTCAAAAGTCCATAACGTCATATATCATAATGCTATATGATATAATTCTTTTCTAGGAAGTCAATTTGGCAAGCATGTTGCCTTCAGCATAATGATAACAGAGGTTTGGCAGAGGTTGGCCTACAGCAGTTGCAACACTGACCATCACTATCAAGAAAAAAGGAGCAATAAAACTGGCATCTGTGTTGGAGATTAAGTTATGTCATTAATCACATTCAAGAAATCGTGTAACTATTTCGCCACTGGTGCTGAATGACAGGAGTAGAGTGTTTTTGTTGGACTTCTGCCACAGTGCTCTGCCCAGCAGTGTCATGTAAAGAGTTAAAGGTTCTCAGTGGAGTCTGCCAGGCGAGGCCACGCCCCCTCTCTGTTAACTTACTCAAAGAAGCAAAAGTTCGGCAAGAGGCGCCGCTGATTGGCGCTCCGGGCATTACGACTCTCCTCCCAGATCCGCTGATTGGTTGAGAAGCAGAAAAAAAAGCACCGCTGTTCTTACAATTGACAGTGAATGAAATAAATTCCCCATTTGCCGGCAGGTTGCCAGCAAGCGGTGCACAACATCTGACACGCGTATTCGGCAAGAAGCTATGTAAATACAGTCTCAGCACTAGTTGTGTTGACAGTCTTATTTATTAAGGGAATAGAATATGAAATGGAGAGGTGAAGGATAGGAGTAGGATAAGTAGGTAACCCTCTGTGACTAGGAATTAAAAAACAAACAAACAAACAAACCTTTTTTTCCTATTAGCTGCATCATCATCATTTTTAATCAAAATTGCACGGAATTAAACCACACTGGGCTGCCAACCAAATGCCCAGTGCACTACCAAACAGCCTTAATTAAAAGTCATGTGTTGTGGGAAAAAAACACAAGGAATTAATTTAAAAGCAATCATTACACACATTCATTCATAAACATCTCCTTGCTGTATCAGTCAGAGTGGTGTTTTTCAGTGTGTGAGGTGGAACAGGGTTTATGTGGCAGGTTCATGAAGGTTAGAGGGAGAAGGCTTGAGACCATGAAGCTCTTGCCTACTCTGGATTTTAGGCACCTGTTGCATGCTGCACAGCCTTTTATAACTCAATCACAAGTCAGGGTAAGAAAAGGAAAACAGTTATTGCAATGTCGTACTTTGTGCTTAATTCCCTTCTTTTAAGTAAAGAATAACTACTAATTTCCATACGGTATTGACAAATAGCAATTTAGACTATAGGATTTGGTGTCTTTTCACTTTTTCCAGTTCATTGGCATCTTGTAATCATGGACCCTGTAGTCTCGATTACCTGTTTGTAAGGTGTGTGTAAGTAGGAGATCAAAAACACAGATCATCTGAGGTCCTCTAGGAATAAATGGATGACATCTGGCATAGATAGCAAACCAAAAAGAAAAAAAAACACCAAAATGGCTAGTTCACTGAACTGAACTTGTAGCTCTTGTTCCACAATTTCTTGTCCATAGAAAGCACACATGTCTGGTTTGAGGAATGTTTGGAAGATCATAAAAACAGTTTAAAGGACATCAATGATGTGGTTTTGTTTGAATTTTAATAATTTTTTTTTTAGGGGGAATATATTATTTTTGCTCTACATATTCCGAATAGCTGAGGAAGCAATCATCAGCTTTCTGAAATCCACTGGCAAGGTAATGAATGAGCAGAGACATATTTAAAGTATTACCTGAGGTGCGCATATATCATAGAAGACGTCTGTCTTTGACCATAAAATGACTGTTTGTACTTGATCCTGTGAAAGTAAATCATGTTAAATGTACAAATATCCACTCCATTAATATAGATAGTGACATGGATTAAGAGTGTGCATTATGCAGCTAAAAAATTAAAGAACATTTTAATTTTTTTGATGAATTTCTGAATTTCTGTTATGAACTGGAATCCCATCCAGGGAGTATTCCCATCTTACACCCTGTGTTCTCTGTATCACAACTCTGAATATAAAGCCATTACTGGAAGTGAGTGAGTTAAAAAAAATTCTTCTGTCTTCTGCCTTGAGAGAGTCTACAGTAGAAAAAAATAGGGTTTGATCCCCCATCCTCTAATTCCCCCTTCACTCAGCTGACCCTAATGTGTGTTGCATGAGAAAGTATGTAGTGAAAGAGTTCTTCAACTCAGAAAAATTAAAGTCAGGGGGCTGAAAAAAGGGACCAGCTGTTCCCACTTGACTTTTACTCATGATTACCAGGGCAGACTGTCCACACCCCCTGAACTACCCCTGGAAACCCTAGGGTAATAACCTGATAGTCAGGCCAGCTCAGTGTAAACAGTATAAAGTTTAAATTTAGTTAAATACAATGGTGAGTTACGTGTTGAAACGTGCCACAGGAACAGATGGGACCAGATGAGAGGAATGGGATCTGCAGATATATTAATGCCCTGCTTTTGCATCAGTGCAGACACAGAAGTGTGTGCTTTGATCAGTCACAGAGAGTTCTTCCAGATATTTCTTTCAGACTGAAGACAGGCAGAAGTGCGTAAATGTTGCATATTGAAAAGGCCAGTCACTCATGAGTTGTTCAGAACATTATGTCCCATGGAAGTCCGGTCCAAGGTCAGTTTTTAACCACTAGATTACTGATGTTAAATTACACATGAGTAAATGCATATCAAACATGGTTTATATGAAAATTTAAGACTATTATTTTGCAAACAATTATTTACATGAATTACAGAAGGAAGGATGTGGAAAAGAAGGACATTTTTTATCTCTTTGCAAAGTCGAGGGAGGGAGAGAATGGCGATGCAACAATAAAATGCACCAGCCTGTGACAGCAGCCATAAGTTAACAGGACAGGAGGCATTAATTCTTCATAAGGAAATTGGAAGTGTGTGTGCATGAGGGGGGTGTTGTGTGGTGAGAAACTAATGAGAACCAGGCACACACACTTAGCCTTGTGGACATCATGGGGTGGAGGACACTAGGTTGGCTGAGATTCTACAGCTATATTCACAGTCCTCTATGTACTATGGCTAATGGCCAAGGGAAACACCCTTCATCAACCAATTAAAAGATTAATACCAGACACTTGTCCTTAACCTCATCTTTTGCCCCTCTGTCTCATCTCAGAAAGGATCATTAGCAACACATAGCATATAGTGATTGGAACTTTTAAAAGCTAAGGCAGTTTTGTTCTGAAAATAAATAATCTGCACCTATGAGTTTTCCTATGTGTTATGTCAGATTCATATATACAGCCCTGCACTGTTCCCTTAAAATAGTACAACCACCCAGGCATGTTTGTGTCACGGGACTAAAAGAAAACTGCAAAGTGTTGAGATGGAGTCAGGGAAAAGGGGAAGAGAGAGAGAGAGAGAGAGAGAGAGAGGAAAGAGAGAGAGAGAGAGGAAAGAGAGATGGTTAAATCTTTAATTGGAGGCAATTTGATTCATTTGGTTGTGTTGGAGACGGGCAGTCCAGGCAGACAAGGCCTGAGGCAGAGTGTGTGTCATCTTCTCTTTGTATCCGTCAGGGTAATTCATGCCCCCAGGGGCCTGCTGTCAGTGGCCAGGCTTCATGATCCCATTCCTTCTGATCTAGCCCTTTATGGGCCAGTTCAACTTCTCAAGGAATCCAGGTCTTCACCTCAGTTCTGCTTTTCCTTAGGCTAGGGACACAGTCTTGTGCTATATGTTAATAACACCTGAGAGACTTATGTCATTATAGGTAGTGTAGCTTTACAAACATAGATTTCAAGTAAGTCTTTGGAGTATATGGTGTTTTATTCTCTTGTTCTGTCTACATCTATTAATTGGGTGTATTAGAAGTGTTGCTATAAAATATATTGAAATTAGATGTTTCATTTTCAACTCAGACTCAAGCCTGGGTTGTTTGGGTCAAAATGTAGTGGATAATGATGTTGCGCTAGAACCATAACACATTATACTCTCGTTATTTGATTCTCTCCATTCCACCCACTGCACTTTCACCACCTTTAATTTATGTGTTGTTGGACCACACAATCCCAGCATGAGGGTCAGTTTGGGTATACACACTGGAACGGTCTCAGATGAGTCAAACACATCAGCAGTACCACTTCCTACTCCATATATTAAACAAATCACAGAGCTCAAGCAGCTAACCAATGTTGGACAAAAAGGTGAATGAGACACTTGTGCTGCTCCCAGGGAACTAGGAGTTTGTTTCAATCAAATGATGATTTTTTTTTCAAGGCTGCTGTTAGAGATGGCTAATCAATAGCATGGTTATCTCAGTGTTTTGTGCTTTTCCCCTTCTGTCTTCCTGACCAGCAGAGACAGCTAGACCGAGGCCCAAATAGGCAGGTCAGCCAAGCCCTAGCCAGAGACACACTTGTGTGAAGAATAATATTTTCCAGCTTTTTATCAGCATTTGTTCAGTGGGTCATGGAGACAGTCTGTCTTTGAGATCCAGATAACCAAGACTTCTAATTGCACTGTCTCTGCCAGACTGTCGAATAAGCATACACATACACACAAACACAAACACAAGTTAGAGGCATTATAGGAAGAAAGCTTTGAGGCAGATTTTAAAGGCTCCCCTGGTAGATTAATTGTTTGCAAGGATATATTTGTACCTTAGAATAGGTCCTGTCAGGTTTAAAATGAACTGTCTGGGCTGTACAATGTCTTGAACGACAGGCCCTCCAAAGCTCATTGACAAAACAACACAATTTACAACTGCATGCATAATTGCGTGTATTAAAGAACTGCAGGAATAATCACTGTGCATCTGTGGATGAGAAGAGTTATACATTCATTAAGTTTTATTCTGGATTGCCTGTAGAAGAAACGGGGATACATTACAGTGGAGACGAAAATACTGCACAAGAAAGAGATGCCAACACACACAGAAAGCAGGGCCAAAGTAAATTGGCAGTGAGCAGATTTTCACACATTGGAAAGACCGAATCCTCACACTAGGGCAAAAACATTCACATGTAGGCCCTAAACACACTTAACATGGCCTCCATCAATAACAAATTACTGACTTGGCACAACAACAGTGCACAATGAATAAGGTACACCAGAATGCCACTCAGTAAGGGAGTTTGTTGAAATAAGGAGTCTTGTAAAAGTTCCCCAAAGGGTCAAGTGAGAGAATCAGAGTGTTGAGGGTTTTAATGAAAGTGTGTTTGTTATGTGGAGGCCTGAGCTGACATGGCATGGTGGCTGAGTTTCAGGGACATGGATGAAGGAGGAGAGGAGAGGGAAGGGCTGCTGGAGAAAGTACAAACACTCCCAGTGTGAACCGCTGTATTTTTTTTATGTTTCCCGAATGCTAGTAAATCCAACCCTCTTAAAAATCCATGCTGAAACCTAATGCCAAACATGACATCATCCACAGCATGAATATTTTTTTTCTTCATTTTTCACAAACTGCATTTACAAAAAAGCTGAAGTGCTGCTGTGGCCACCACACATACCATGTATCCACATCTTACTGTGTACCACCACACAAGCCAGCACCGACCCACTGAGTTCCCCTTAGAAGAATCTGGTACAGAGAAACTCAGCAGAACTAAGAATCGGTAGCCATTTGGCTCATACTGTTTGTTGTGTAAATGCAAAACATCTGTCAGATTGTTGTTCAACTGAAAGTTGGGGATGGTGATGTGGTGAAACCTCATTCGCTGTTTGTTGCTTGGATTTGCATGGCCTTGAGCCCTGTGAAAAGAGAGGTTGATTATACTGCATTGTTATTTTTAAAAATGTGGTTGTTTCATACGATAGATTAATGCAGATCAGCAGCATGCTTATTTGGGAAGATGAATGAATATGTGTGCTGATGTATGTGTAGATTTGTTTTTATTAGGGTGCTTCTGACAAAGATAGTGAGAGCAGGAGACAGTCTAAAAGCTTTAGTCAAGAAACATCATGAAGGCTGAAAGAAAGCAAATTCTTACAGATCCTTACACTTGGTTTATAAGAGAAGGGGCAAAGTATTTGCCTCTGCACACAAGCCTTTTTATTTACAACTTGGCTACGTCGAATGTGCAGTTACTGTTCAAGTTTTCTGCTTTGCCATGTGATAAACCATATAAGTCCTGTTCTACTCCAGAATCCATTTCTGTGTGTATGTGTGTGCATTTTTTCACCGACAGCCCTGCATCGGATGCTCATTAGCACAGTGACTAGGGTGCTGGAGGTCCTGATAGTGATAACCAGTTGGTCTGGCGTCAGCCTGGTAAGTAAGCAGTGGCTCCCCTTCTAAAAGCCGGCAGTTTGATAGGCTATCAGGAGACAGGCTGTGCTGGGGAGACATGGTGTCCGGCTTTAAATGGCCTCCTAAAATAGAGTGGCCTGCACAGACCCAGGTTCCCAACATTTCATCCACTGGAGAGGGACCCACACTGGAGCCAACACAGGAAGAGCATGTCATCAGGTTCATTTCTTCTAATGGGAGACAGCACTGCTACTGGCAGCAAACATAACCAGTAACCAGCTCTTCATAACCTTTCACCCTGTTTCACCCTTATCCATTTACTCAAGAAGCCTCTAGAATCTGGTCACACAACTGGTATGTTTAGATAAGAAACTTCTGCAACAGCCAGTGTTGATACCTCAATGCACTCCCTCATGATGGCCCACAGACTATGGTCAATTGCACCATTGTGCACCAGTCTGTCAGTCAGTCACATCATAGATGGAGACACTCAATGTCTTGTTTCATCTCATAGCAAGATAAGCTGTTCAGACAGTATGGAGGGCACATTTTACACACTAAAATTTGCAAACTGACCAGTACGGAAAGGTTCGTTTTTCTGATACTAACTGGTTTTGGAATAAAGTAATATACTCCTCTTGCTTTTGATGCTGTCAGGAGAAAGTTGACCTGAGTGAGTGGCTGTCCTACACAACATGTTATTTTCATTATGAAGCCTTTGCTACCTCTCTCCACCGCTGGTGATTTAAGTCCTTCTGGTGCTGCTTGGGTCAGCCAAGTGACCCACTTGTTCCTGGCACATGATTTACTCCACCATGGTAGGCACACTTCCACTATGACCTCTGACTCTGCCCAGGCCTGGTTCTCCCAGAAGAGCCACTTGTTTGGCAGAGCAGAGAGAATAGGCAGTAATGCTGGTGTAATGCTTTTTTCCCCAGCTAGTGGGAATAAATCACAGCAAGACTGGAGCTGGGAAAGAAGGAAGACCAGCAGGAAACATTGGCTTATGAGCTGGAAAACATATAAAGCCTAGGGGACTCTAGCACAGGGCTCTGTTGGCTAGAGTGCCTGGGACAGCAGTGGGAAAGATGGACAGATGAGTGCACAGTGTGGCTACTGGAGCTTTGTGCTACTGCATGTCCCCTCTGAGGCAGTTAATGTATCCTCAACCTTAATCAGTGTCATTGTATTTCTAAATTCAATAAACAGGCTACATCTAAGTAATTTATTCAGTTCACATTTACTATGTTACTTACTTATTCTTATTTATTCCAAGTGCCTCTGTGCTATAAAAACTCAGTAACCCGGAAATATCAATTTCCACATCCATTGGAATTAAGGACAATGTGCAGAAACAGTCAGCTAAATGCCATATCTGACAATAGCACAAAAATGTCATGGTTTTTAAACATGAAAACCATCAGCACAGTCGAATTCTGTTGGGGATTATGACTACATGTGTATATATTGAACTGAATAGAAACATACTGTATAAAACAATAGAAAAGAAAAAAGGAGGCAGAGGAAAGGAGCATTACATAAATTACTTTCACATACCTGTCTTTCTGAGCATATCAGGGCATGAATCACACAAGTTATCAATACTGGTGCTGGTGTGATTAATCTCCATATGTCCATTCTCTTGTGCTCCCCTGACAGGGCAGCCATGTTAAAATCAATTAGTTTGTCTCTCATCTTTATAGCCTGAGGCAGCTTATGAAAAATGGATCTCTTTATCGGGTGATAGAGTAACAGCACTGCACATGGGGCTGTGGATCCTAGCAGCCTAATGGAGCTTTGCTGTGTCTCTTCTACAAACACAAGCACTTTCTTCACAAGACAGAGTCTGGTTAACCACACCAGAGGGGGACACGTGAGAAATGAAAGAAATGCTTGGACCTTAGCAGACTCCAAATAGTACAGTGGGCGCCTATCTGGTACCACAGAGTGCTTGTCAAGGAGTCGCCGTCATCAGGGCTCCTGGAGGACTAACGACTTCTAATTCTGATTTACTTGATCTGGTATCTGAGAGGAAGCTGCAGACTGCCTGCCAGTCTGGCTCCTTTCATGACCTCAGCACATAGGCTTGCTTACAATGGGCGGCCAACAGCAGCAGCTCCCACAACCTCATGGGTAACGTCAGTGTTAGAGGGAGGATATCCTGGTGGAGGGAATGTACCCAGAAAAGACTTCTTGGGTCAGAGACATAACTGTGCAAAACAGCTTTTTTTGTAGCTTTTATTAAAAAAAAAAAAAGACAGTATAAATCTGTTTATATGATGACTGTTTATATTAATACACTGACAGAAGGATCTACATTTTTGGCAGATATTTTGGATTAATAACCATAGTAATGCTTCATATTTGGAAGATACTGTACTTTTGGAAATGGTTGTACCCAACTTTATTTGGGCATAAAGAACGGGGAATCAAAGAAATTTCATGCTGATTCAGAAACTTACTTGAACTCATTCAATCCATTGATTCTTGAAGAAATGCAAGGAGGGATGGTGAGCACTTGACATAAGTATGACTACCAGGCTGGTGCTGATGTACAGTAACCTAAAAGGGCATTGGGCATTGGAACTGAGTTTAGGGCAAGTTATTCTGATAAAACTCCAGCTCAGAGCTCCACCAAGAATTCTGAATATGATACATATGATACATGGAGTGTAGTGATAAGTCCCAGAGCTCCTGTTGGTGAGAGCACTCTCTCAGGAGCAAAGATGAAATTATCCCCATGCAGCCTCTCACTTTGTACATCACCACTTTGAGAAGTGTGTGCTGAAGGACAGTCTGAGGCCCAGGTGATGCTTGTATGAGGCCCAGGACTAACAGAAGAACATTGATAAAGGGCCTACTTACTGTGTTTTATGAGCTCCTCTCAGCAAAGCTAGAAGAATGAGGAAATGTGGCCCCCCAATGATGTGGAAAAGCAGAACACTAGCATAAATAACCTAGCATAATAGCATAGGATGTGAGGGACTAAGGGAAAGAATAGACCACACTTCACTAGAAATGTATGTAGAAAAGTATGCAGAGCCTCTACTTGTAGCAAAGGAAAAGGCGTCTCACCATATTTTACATTGCTACCTGTCATACTGCCCAGTTCTCTGTGGCATAAGAGACCTCACTGCATCCAAAGAATTTAAGGAACCTACTATCATCCCCTGGCCATGTTTGACTGTGTATGGTACATATTGTTGCAGTATGAATGTAGGTTAGGCTAAGCGAGATGTCTGTACTCTTTCGTCTCATCTCCATAAACTCCTGTGTCAGAGTGGCTCCTCCCTCCATTCAACTGTTTACTTTCTCAATAAACCACTGTTTGGACTTACATCAGTGGGGAGAGAGTATCTAAAAAACCAAGGAAGGAAATTTTGTGGAAAACAAAGGAAAGGGAAAGAAACAATGAGCGATAGCAGGCTGGACCTGCACTGTTTCTGCTTATGGCGGGAGCAAAGCAGCACTTGGCGCCATCACAATTGGCTGTCCTGGCGGCTAGGGGCAGACAGGTGGAGAGAGACAAGTGGGTGACGCTCGCTAAATACCAAGTGGAAATGCCAGTCAAGCAGACTCAGCGGTGTTTATGTATTTTAGATGGAGGTGATTTGCATTCTGCAAGAAAAACACAGAGGGAACTCTAGAACGGAGCCCTCCCAAAACCCACCAGAAACATTATGCACCTTAATAATATGATGATATAAATGACTACAGTATAGAGGGTCACACAGAGTGCATTATAAAACTGAGTGCATCTTCCTTTTAAACATTTAAAATTAATGCTTTAACAAGAGGATCTGGGAAATATAAGCAGGAATGGTTCACTTTTTAAACATGTACACAGTGAACCTCATAATGAATTTCTTAGACGGTGGCCAACAAATGAATACATTGCAGCCAAAGTCAAAAAGTATTCACAAAAAATTAACAAAAGCATGCTTTTTAAATGTTCCCTTAAATCTGATGACTTTTGTCATTCTGCTGTGTGAACATATTCCTTAACATATATTCCCGCTTACTCCTTTATATATCATATTTGGGGAAGGAACCTGAAATTTGGCATCAGTTCTCAATGGTTTGTAGCATGTTAATTTAATAAGTTTGTAAAAAACTATATAGGCTAGCTAGCTCTTGGATAATTTAGACAGTGGGAATAATATCATCTTGTGGGTTTCTTTTTGCATCATTTGCATGAGGGAAGCTTGTTAACGCACTGTTTGTTTGTTTTTTTGGAGCTTGATAAGCCATCATATAGGTCAATTAAGTCAATGGTTGTATCTTATGTACTTTTTTGCACAAATGACATTTATTATCTTGACAGTAAAAATGATCTTAATTATTAAAACAGTTTTACTAGAAGCGTTTCCAACAGAACAGCCCATCAGGTGAAAATCTTATATGATACAGCCAATTCAATAACTACTGCTAAAGAGATTATGAGATCAATTAGGTGTGTTAAGGGAGACTCCAGACATGTTCAGTGATTTGGAATCACAGTGATAAAAATAAAGATTTCACATGACCGTGTGGGTTTCCTCTCACCTCCCAATATAACATGCCAATAGGTGGATTGGCTACACTTAATTACCCCTAGATGTGAACACTTAATTGCCCATAAGAGTGCATGTGCACACGCATACTGAGATCTTCCAATTAGGTCACATCATGATGCCTGACACAGTATTTTCAGTCAATAATGCTGTCATGCAAGCCATCTTTCCCTTTCTTCTTCTCACCTTGTACACTCGTCTGGACACACGTGCTATCTGCTTAGTAGCTTATGACTATGATTCAAACTACAGGAAATCTGTCCTCCAAAGCGAGTGTTTTCAGTTGAGTGTTTTCAATACAATGTGAGTGCTTTTCGAATGAAACACTGAAATCAGAACTCTGGGATCCTGCTTTGAGCCTGACTGTAAATAAGCCCTGGAAAGAAACAGTGCAGGTTTCTGAATAATGAAACCAGCAGAGCCAAATGGACTGTTCCGTGTGGTTAGCACCAACCTGCTATACTAAAAGAAAATCTAGTATAATTTACTGTAACATGTACATTACATTATATTTTAATTTACTGTAAACACACAATGTTTAACATTTTATTTACATTAATTCAGCTGATTCCAAAATTCTACACAAACTTCCAATAGGATTTTACAGGATTTTATATGCAGATGTTTATAATTTATTGGCATTAATGACACTTAGAATTCCCTGATTGTACTGCATTTTTAGCAAATTACTGCCACTGCTACATAGTTTTCCCACAATGTATAGCAGTTAACAGTGCACTGCTGTAAAGAAATAACACAGTATGTGTGTACATTGATAGTTTTTAATGATATAGTATTTTTAAATGAAGCACTACTTAATACTGAAATTGTGACTACAATACAGGTTATTACATTAACTTCTCTTTATGTAGTGTGACACACATCATAAATATTCTGATGACTAATAACTGCCTTTTAAACTCTAAGAGACTCTCAAAAAAATTTTATATTATGCACATTTTCTTGCTTGTGTGCTCATGAACGTATGTATGAAATGTATGTGTGTTATAACACGTGCTTATGTGAGTTATAAGTATGTGTCTGAATATTTCCTGACTTCCAGACTAACAAGAGACTCTCGGGATCACAGCACAGGCAATTATGCAAATTACCATGTAAGTTAGTTATTTCTGTTACCTGCTTGGCCCCTAGTAGCAGAAAATATTTTCAATGAAACACATTCTTGTGTGTCGTGTACCATTTTGCCTCTTAGCTCACTCACTGACTTTATTTTGTACAGAAATGAAAAAGAACACAAACACAAACACAAATTATTCAAAGAAAAAACAGAAGACTAGAAAGCAGTCAAGCCAGGCGGCGACTGTGGCAGGATTGAAGAGAAAAATCAGCAGTAATGATTTGAAACAGGAAGAGAGTGGCGTCAGTACAGGCTGGAGATAAGAGGGCTGTGCTCCATACACAAACACAGGACTCAGTGGCTCCCACATCTACAGGCGCCCCTGCAGTAGCTATGTCCTCCCACCCAGACTGGGTCCTGTACCACAGGCTGCTGACCAGCACCACACCCACCCACACACACACACACACACACACACACACACACACACACACACACACACACACACACACACTTGCCCCATGATTCTGTGCATTTAGCTCTATACACACACATGCAGTGTGTTTTCTCATTTACTGAGCTACATGATATTCACACTGATAACACACACACTCAGAAATAATAACCAATTCTTGTTATAATGGCTACTATATGAGGTAGGTTAAGTAGTTTATGCTCTCACCCACTGGCAAGCAGGCATGTTAGCAATGATCTGGACATTAGCTAAATTCACCCCTTCTTCCTCTCTCTCTCTCTCTCTCTCTCACACACACACAGACACACACAACACTACAGTTCTCTGAACTGCTTGAACCCCCCTAGGCTAGACTATATAAATGTCATTAAAGCTCAACTCCAAAGGAATTAATTAACAACAAAGCCTCTCAGCTCTTTTATTATTTTTCCTATCCAGAGCAGCTGGCAGAAATATTTACAAAAATTAATCTGGACTGGAAACAAAGAGTGGCCTGTTTTCTGGCCTCTAACCTGGCAGGCCATGTGACCAGGTACCACTGACCAATTCAGTCTTTTTTAAACCCGATACTGCATGACAAGGTGCAGGTACTCCATATGCTACCACAGAGCGGAGGTTCTTAGACTTTTTGTAGCCAGGGACCCCTTTAGCTTTAAAATGACTTCCACCCCCTCAGCACAGTTACTGTATTAGGCCCATTATTTATAGGATACTGCAATAGTATCTTAGCTATGTATTGGAGCCATAGTGTTTTGTTTTTTACAGTAATTTCTGAACTCTCCACCAACAACATATATTAGGTGCTAGTGTTATTTATAGGCCTGCTTTCTTTTTTGAACCCACTGAATTCAATTGATTAGTCAAACAGCCTAGTAACTATAAGAACTGTGTACTAAATATAAGAACTTTGATAGTGGTGGGTTGTGATTTCCACCATTGTAAGAATAAATTAAATGAGGGTCCCCTGGCTATGCTTCATGGTGAACCACTGCCATAGATCACCCACATGTAAGGCTGGACAGATTCATACAAACATACAATTGTATGCTGTATTTGCAGTTATTCCTATGGTAGATGCTGAGAAAAAGTGAAGTAGAATGCAGTTATGCATGCCCCATGTGACCAGGTTTCTGCTAATTGACCAGAAATAAGTGTAATCGTGTAGTTGATACAAACACTAGTCAGTAAGTTGAACTATGAGTGATAGAATCTTACACATTAAAGTGAGCTAACTTGCAATATTAATGATTATATACTGCATATTCTAAATGTTAATGACAATAATAGAGTTATATACATTATAGGATATGGAACCAAACAAGTGCAAACAGTGTGTTTATCTTTATGTAGTTTTCCCAAAGGTTTGGAAACTATTCCACTGGTTTACAGAGATATATGACTATATGTTATGTGAGGAAAAACCTTCATGCTCTTTGTTAATAATTAAAAAAGTATTACTATACATGTCTGTTATCAACAAACATCTGCTTTTTATTTCCACCATTTTTCTCTCAGTTTGGTCATTTACCAATTCCCGCCCACTAGCTAACTCTCCCCTATCACACGACAGCTTCCAACCATGGAGGGTGAAGGCGAGCCCATGCTTCATCTTTTTGAACTTCCTCATGCTCACATCACAGCCAGGGCAGCTGAACACACTCGGAGGTAAACACACTTCAACATACATGAGCTCTGATTGAAAGAAGAGAGAGTAATGTCATCCCTCTCACCCAGAGAACATGGCCAATTATGTCCTCTTAGACTTTCAGCTGCAGATTGCTGTCAAACTTCTGCTTTAACACACCTGGTATAATTAATCACTCATGAACACCTGAATGAAAGAATCAAGTGGATATGATTAGGGTTCCAGTAAAACTTTTAAATTCAAAGTTTTAAAATCTTTTGAATTCAAAATGCTAAACCAAATTAGGAATCAGTTGAACACCACTGATACAGACATTTGGTCAACCTTATTTTGCTTCCAAACCTTTGTCCAACAGTGTACACAATATTTTATTAGGGAAGCTGATTCTTTAGACTGTAAAGATTTTAAAGGAAAAACAGAAACAAGTAACATGAGCCTGGAATCCCAACAAATCTCATACATACTGTATAGTCCTGGAGGCTCCGCTCTCTGTCTCTCTCTCTCTCTCTCTCTCTCTCTCTCTCTCTCTCTCTCTCTCTCTCTCTCTTTCACATGCACAGTATGTGTGTCAGTGTTGCTGCCATCCATCCTCCACCAAAACTTCGTTCCACCATTTCCAGAAGAGAAAAGAGGAGGTGAGAAAGCAGCATTCCAGAAATGTATTATCTCAGTCAACAGTTTTACAATGGGAAAAAATTTATCACCAGCTGCCTCATTACCTTCAGGCTGTTAAATGTTAACCCGTTAACCAAAACCGCAGCAACAAACAGAACATGATTGTATGGAGGTCAGCAAAACATCAGGAGGAATTTGAAGAGCAGGCTGCTGATGATAAGTAAGGGAGAGTTTTCTCAAATGCTGAAGGATGCAGGAGATTCCTAGATGATTTAATAAAAGCAGTCCATGGGGTGTTATTTTTCCAACCTCTGTTTCTCTCTGATGGCTGAATATGAACCCAAACAGGCCTTTGTTATCCCACCACAACCCGTTGGACAATCTTTGCATGTAAACACATAAAAATGTGCATAAACCCACATTAAAAACAGTGTACATGATTCAATTCATGATTTACATGCTGTCCATAAATTTGAGCTAGTAATTCTATAGTTTTTAGTGTGTTAATGTGTAGTGATGACATAAACACAATTAATTGGTAAGACAGATGCCCGTGACTGTGGTTGGAAATTTCTGTCCAAAAGCTGTATCAATTTCTGCCGTACTGTATTTCATCATTATCTGTTCTAAGGAAACCACAGCTGTATCTAATCCAACAGTTCTGCTACTGCTAAAAGAGAAGCCAAATGGGCCCTAATGATGAATATACAGTAAAAGCAGTTGAACAGGTAACATCTGTCACAGATGAAACCAGTGAAAAGGGGACAGAGAGAAGGAAGGAAAGAGAAGAAAGTGAAAGATAGACAGCTAGAGGTACTGTACTGTACATGGAGAAAGAGAGAGATGAGGAGAATGACTTCAGCAGGGTTTCAGTCTAAAGAACTATAATTACAGCCATTCTCATCTCTGTGATTGCAGCCCTGCATTTCCCAAACCGGTGGTAAAAATAAGGCTGAATCTGGTGGGCTGGAGGCAGATCCACCCTCTGGGCTAGATCTACACCATACAGAAGAAAATGATTAAGCTCCTTCTGAGCATTGGGACATTTCTAGAAACATAGAAGTTAGAGACAAGAAGAAAGAATAAATGGCAAATTCAGGACAGGGTGCCCACTTTAGACAGCAGTTGTCACTGAGTTTATAATGAACTTAAAAAAGAGAAAATAGTAAAATAGTAATTGTGGCACGTGAAAAAGCTTGGACACCCTATTAGGTCAGTACTTAATTATACCTCCTTTGGTAAATATCGCAGCATTCAAACTGCATTTTGTAGGCAGCTAGGAGTCTTTCTATTCTTATTTAATGGATTTTCACCCACTCTTCCTTGCAGAATGTTTCTATTTCTGAGATATTCTTGGGCCTTCTTGCAAGCACAGCATGTTTAATATCCACCTACATATTTTCAATGATGTTTAAGTCAGGGGACATTGAGGGCCTTTCCAAAAGCTTCACCTTGTGTTTCATGAAGTAGTGTGTGGTGCATTTTGAGGTATGTTTTGGATCATTTTCAGAAGCCAATCTCTTTTCAGCTTCAGTTTCTCGACTGATTCTATCACATTTTCTTCCAGAATTTGCTGATATCTACTGGAATCCATATTTCCATCTACCTGTGCAATTCTGTGCCTCTGGCTGCCACATAATCCCAAAGTATAATAGATCTTTCCCCTTGCTCAACCGTTGGCAAGGTGTTCTTTCCAAACTACTACTTTTTTCTCCAAATACACATTTGGGATTGTGGCCAAAGAGTTCCATTTTTACTTCATCAGTCCACTGTGCTTGTTTCCAACATGCCTCTGGCTTATCTAGGTATTCTTTTGCATACATCAGACATTTACTTTTGTGTAGAAGTCACAGGTAAGGCTTCCTTCTGATGACTCTTTCATGCAAATAATGTTTCTGCAAGCAATACTGCAAAGTAGAACAGTGTACTACCCCTCCTGTGTCAGCTAAACTTTCCTACAGGTCCTTGGTGTCATATGGGGGATTTGCTTTGCCTTTCTGGCCAGCATACAGCAGTTCTATCTAAATGTTTTCTTGGTCTTCCAGAAATCTTGTCTTGACTTCCACAGTTTCCCTTAACTGCCATTTCTTAATGACATTTTGACAGTAGAAATTGTAGCTGGAAGCACTTTGATATCTTTTTATAACCTTCCTCTGCTTTGTAGGCATCAATTATCATCATTTGCATATCCTCAGTCAGCTACTTTGAGGAACCCATGGTTAGTGAGTGCTAGTGTAAGGTTTGAAGAGTCAGAGAATTTATAATGCAGAAGTCCACAACAGATTCCACTACTTTCAGCCAATCTGAGCCTTCAGTGGGCACAGTTTCACCAAAACTGGACAGCTGAAGATTGGAAAACATTTATTTGTCTTTAATTCTATTTTTTATTCTATTTTGATATATCATCTATTTTTTTTCCTTTCAGAACTGTCATTCCAAATGAATAAGACCAAACTATTGTCAGCTTCTTGGTGGTCAGCCCCTGTTTTCAGTGATGCAGCTTCACTCCTCCCATGTTTATGTATGTTCCAGTTTGGCTTGAAGACATTTGAATAATCATCATTTACACATACGAGCTCTCAGACTTGATATGGCAGCTTGGTAAACATAAATTGAATCATCTCACTATCATGATCCTCAGCTGGGAGGCAATCATCCTGTCCAGTCTTTAACAGCAGCCGGCAGCTCTTGGACGTTAGTCAGTAAACGCTGTCAAGGCCTCAGTGCACAGTGAGAAACATTAAGAGCTTTTTAAAATGCCCCCAGCTGCAATTTTAGCTTTAACTTACCAGCACTGATCCAGGGAAGTGCTAATATTCAGTTTCAGAGGTATGCACGTTGGATGCATGCAGTGCATGTATACAGAGCATCAGATGTTTTTTAGGCAGTGTGAAATGTTGGAGTCATGTGAGCCTAAGAATGTCTCGATGAGTTGCGTGGAGTGTGAGACAGAACTATGGATGCCCAGAAATGCAATGTCAACATAACAGAGTAGTCGGACCTCCTGTTAGGGTTCAGCAGACATCTCTTGTGCACAGAACCCTTAACCAAAGTGGTCAACACTTTCACATTTAGTGACCATATGTGCAAACACCATCAAACACATTCTGCTGTAAAAAATTTTTTGTAATATTGAAGATTTAAACACCTAGTGATTTGCAGACAGTTTATTTATTAAAATGACTGAAGCATATGGTCATTGGATGTGAAGGTGTAGACCATGTGGTAACAATAAGTGCCTAAAATATTACGAGTTCATAACTGCCAACAATGTGTTGACCATAAATTCTTGAAGTAGCCTACACCACTACCATTATCTCACGTCCACTGTGAGGTATTTGGAGTGTGTGATATGGGTACATTCCAGGCAGACTCTTATCCCCAACACCCAGAGGGGCATTGGCACTGCAGTCAAACAACTCATCTGCTGAGGGGACTCAATGAATGAACAGTAACTGCCTGCCATGCTTCTTAAATAAATGTGCTGGGCCTGGAGCCAAGAGAGCATACGCCAAAACAAAGATATTGTCCATGCCTTTGACATGCTTTAAGGAAGAAGAAGGATTTGTTTAATACTTAAAGCCAAGAGTACATCTATTGTGTTTTCAGTGTGGGTTGGTAACTGTTCTGTTTTCCCTGGTTTTAAGCTTTTCAGGGAAGTACCTTTGAATTTTCTCTGGTTCTTCTTTTTAATTGTTTTTTTTATGTAAAGAGAGAGTCTTCAGTGTAGAAACAGCTCAGTCCATCTGTCAATTTATTTTTTTCATCAGGATGCCTCTCCTCTGAGATAAAGGGAGATATTTTTTTCACCTGACTACTCAGGAATGAGGTCTAGATCTTGACGATAAAGCCTGTGGCCCTGAGGCTGTTTGTGTCTGGATAAATGTCACAGGATAACACCACTGTATTACGTAGAGAGATCTCTTTTTTTTAAAACCCCATTTGTTTCAATTCCCATCCACCAGTTAGCTCCCCTATAAGACAGCAACCCACCTTTGAGGATGAAGAGTACACTTGCTCCCTCTACGATAAGTCAAGATAGCCAATGCATCTTCTTGAACTGTTGATTGTGCTAAATCCGAGGGCAGATTTACATGTGTGGAGGAGATGCTAACTGCCCTCTTCTGTGCCAGAGCAGCCAGAGCAGCCAGAGCAGCATGCATCTATGTATATATGTGTGTTGAGGAGCAGGGGGTTGTTTGCTGATCCTCCATCTGGAGTTTCCACCTGTTCTGCCTGTTAAGGCATGCAGTGTATTTACTGACCAGTTGCGCTAGTGCTTGGACACATCACCAACATTATAAAGGAGTCCATAGACCCCCTGTAGTTCCTTTACGGCCCAAAAAACGTGGATGATGTAGTGGCAATCATTCTGCCCTTGAGCACCTGGACAATAGCAAATATGCAAATATGCCTGTTTTGGATTACAGCTCCATCTTCAATGCTGTTAGGCCTCATCAGATGCAGGTTGGTGGCAAAGGAAATAGAAGCAGGGATAACATATCCCAAGCCATTCACTCTCATACACAACTTGTCCCCTTCTCTCCACACTGTAAACGATACTGTGAAAATACTGTGAAATGTGTGTATCAACTGCACTTTAGAATTTCATTTACTCTTTACTACTCTAACATATCACCCTCAAAGTGCTTTGCATTTTGAACATTGATATTTCAGTTAAATTATGCTTCATATTGTTTTATCCTGTGCTTTATGTTTTAGTTTTTTCCTTTATTAACCAATACTTTTTAATATTAATTCTTTTTCTCTCTTATTCTTTTTAGCTGAGTGCTGTTCACAAGAATTCTTGTGTATGTACCTATATATATAACAAATTAAAGCATCTTATCTTACATGAGCTTCCCGGTGACTGTGATAGACACACCATCTAATGGAAAATTACAGGCTATTACATTATTTGAGGTTAACATATGTCTTATTAAAGTTGAATGGTCAAGTTACTTGTAGTTAGCTAAGCTACAATTTGCTTTAGAAAAAAAGTCCCTAACCACAACTTCCATAACATGCAGCTTCTTTGGCATTGACTGAAAAGAGAAAAAGGTCTCCAAGGAAATGAAAAGAATTACATGACTTTTTTTTTGGCTTTCATGGAGAAGTTTTTCAATAATAATCATTGTTTCATTTTCTTTAGATAGTTTGATCTGTTTAAAATCCATCAGAATAAAAAATATAAGCAGCCTGTTTGAAAGGAAACTTAATTCAGTCTTTAGATTGCTGCACCACTCATGACCCTAAGAGATCATCATTATGAATTCCAGTTTTTCCTTATTAGACCAAAAGAAATATATAATAGGAATAGTCAAATTTCCTCGAAATTGATATGTTTTCAAAGAATTTAAAGAAAAGACAACATTTAGGGACATTGTGCGAAAGTCTAAGTCACATCAAAGCCTAATTCTACACATAGAGTCAAAGAATGTTCATGTTGGTGCAAACTTTGAAATCATGGACAGTAACTTTGACCAAACTGAAAACTGAGTCCAAGAAATCAACAGTCACAGAGAAAATGAGTCAATAGTGAAATGTGTACTGTCGGATGAGATATAATAGTCCAATGGAGGGTGGGACAGTTTTGGTCAGAGACAGTGGGTGCTTCTCTATTGATTTATCTTTGTATAATCTCTCTGTCTCTCTCTGTCTGTGCAGACAGTGTTGTTGGGAATCGGTCTGGTGGGGCAGATTTGAGTGGAGCCGGAGTGTGGGTGCAGGGCTGCGCTCAGATAAACAGCTTCTTGTTTAAGCCAGTGAGTGGTGAGCTGAGTGGAGTGGAGCAGAGCTGGCTGATAAGCGCAGCAGTCAGCGGCGTCAGGCCTTGTCAGCCACAGGAGCGGAGTGGTGCCTGGGGAAGCAGACTCTCTGGCTGCTCTCTGCTCCCCCTCCCGCCTCTGACCGCCTCTACTGTTCTCTTGGCTCCCGCTAATCTCTCCCCTTTTCTCTCCCTCATTCTTTTCACAGAAAAGGCTGGAGCCGCCTAATTGCTGGGGCTAGAGTGAAAACTATCAGCAGGCCAAAGGGGAAGAGATACAGACACACACAATGGGGGCAGACCTGGGGCGAGAGACCCTTATGGCAACTGTGGGTACATACGTCACTACCCTACAAGTCAGTGGATCGAAATAAACTCATATATGAATAGAGTTACATAGAAGAACAAACACACACACACACCCATGCTGGCAGACCACAGTCTGTAGCTTTTGCTGGAATTCATACTGTTAGATAAAGTACTATTAATCCAACTTTTTAGCTTTATGGTCTAATAAGGAAAGGATTGGATTTCATAATGATGATCTTTTTGGGTCATGAGTGGTGAAGCAATCTAAAGCCTGATTTATGTTTCCTTTCAAACAGGCTCCTTATAGATTTTGGAACATGGCTGTGTGGATTTGTGTCCATTTAGCCACAAGAGCATTAGTGAGGTCGGGCACTGATGTCAGGCAAGAAGGGCAGATAGCATTCCATTTCATTCCAAAGATGTTCAGTGGGGTTGAGGTCAGGGCTTTGTGCAGGCCACTCGAGTTCTTCCACACCAACCTTGACAAAACATGTCTTCATTGAGTACATTTTGTGCACAGGAATTGGCCTCTTAGTTCCAATGAAGTTATTAATGTTACAGCATTCAAAGATATTCTAGACAATTGAATGTTTACAACTTTGTGGCAACAGTTTGGGGAACACCCACATATGGGTGTGATGGTCAGGTGTCCACATACTTTTGGCCATAATGTGTATGCATAATAATCAATTTATGATTGTTACCTTGGTTTATTTCAGTAGCTGCCTTTTCAATCAACGCATTGATCCATATTGTCCGATTGTTACAACCCTAGTAAATATGGGCTGTTTTTTTAGTTACTTATTTTAAAGTGTATTTTTAAATGTACAGTGGGTGTCATAATGTATAGTGATTTTAGGAAACAAAACCTAGCAGGGAGCAGATGCCAATTATGAAAGAAGGCAATGGAACATTCTCAGCCTTTCAGCTAAGTGACTCTGCTACTTTACATTCATGTATAAGTTTTAAATAATTGTTTCATGTGACTTTGTAAAACATCACTTTGGAGTATGTAACTTCAAACACTCACTGGTAGCACTTCAATCAGTAAGACACACATGAACTAATTCCTTTTTTTAATGGTCAAAAGGAATATCAAAAGCTACCAGACTATCTGTCTATGGAAAGGTAATGCTGATTTACATAAATTTTGTATTTAAAAAAAAAAGATGCACGAGATATGGGCATGGGAGGATGTTGGTAGTGTGTGCTCTCTCCTTCACTGATAGAACTTAGCATGGCTTCATTGTGCAGGGGTGTGCAGGAGGCAGGGGTGATTACACTAGTGTGGCATTGACACACATGCTTTACATTCCTGCTGTGACTAATAACATTTGCCTCTGCCGCAGTATCCCAGCACCAGCTTGAGATAAAGCTAAGTGGGACAAAGGCTTCATTCTGGCTATAATCAACAGGAGACACTGCAAGGACAAAATGCGTAGTTAGAATAATAAATAACTAATTTTCTGCAGGTTTAGATATACACTGAAGAACTGGAGGACCACAAACTATAGCCTTTTCTGTTATTCATACTAGTGGATAAATTAGTACTTATCTAACTATGCACTACTTTAATTATGGAGCAGCAGTAATGTTGATTAGCTTTGACATAGGCGTCGGATGTACACATTCCGATGCCATAATTATAAAGGATGCATAAACCACTTAATTGTCTAGATGTCACTCAGATTACAGAATGAGTGTTATGTGATTGGACCGTTACACCCCTAAAGCTAAATAATAATGGATCTCTTACAGTTCCATTACAGTCTTGTTGTGTATATAGTCCAGCAAAGCATTTTGTGCCATGTCATCTTTCAAGATGACCTCTATGTGAGTTTATCATCATGGCTTCAGAGTCTTGCTGATAGGTCAAACATGCCAAAGGATCAGCAATCAATAAACTTGGAGGAATAATTTCACTTGGTTCCTCTCCCCACGTTCTGGAAGCACACATCTGCTTCCAATACTTCCGCTTCCAGACAGCACACTTACACAATCACATACGAGTGACTCCAAGTGTCCCAAACACCCCTACGCACATCCACCAGTCTGCAAACACATATAGGTCTTTAACCCCCCACTAGAGGAATGAAAAACAAGATGGCGCAGGTCCGAGTATGTTGTGGTTTTTATTTTGAAAAAAGTGTATGCAAACAAAAACAGTTTCAAACTTTAAAACAATATTTACCAAAAAAAATCTCATATTTATTTTTGCTTTGTTTTTCATAATTTCAGATTCTTTTTGGGGCTAAAAATTAACGAAAAATCTTGACTGNTCGGCAATTACTGGGTAGCTAGTAGCAAGAAGAGTGTAGATTATTAAATTGTCATTAGTGATTAATGTACTGCTAATGCAGACCACTATGTGCTTTTCAAAAATAGCAAGAGGGTGATGGTAAAGGAGGATGACATGACAGCTGAAAAAATCAGTATGATTATCCAGATGCTGCAAGTTTATTTCAGGATATATTGATGCCATTTTTTATTATCTTTTATGAAAAGATACCTAAACTATAGAATAGCCTACTTATACTTCCAGATCAAGTCAAATGCAAGATTGGTAACAGTGACAATGAAATGAGTCCTTGGAAGAGATTTGAGAGTGTGCATTCTGAAGGGTAACATTAACTACTTGGCACAGCACTGGACACTGATACAGATGACACTGGGTGATCCTTACCAGGCATGGTAGGTTCCCTATGGCTCTATCTTACACATTCTCTCTCTCTCTCTCTCTCTCTCTCTCACACACACACACACACACACACACATGCATGCCGGTCCCTCTCACAGTGTAAAATTACCGGTAAGGATCCTTCAGGACCTTCTGTGCTTCTGCATATTGTTTGCTGAGCTGGAATAGACATACAGACACTCAGCAGAATCTAGGCAACAGGGGGACCTCCTGAAATATGGCCCACTGTAATGCCATCAGGGCTCTCGGATGTCACCCACCCAGACAGCACAGGTACAGTGGAAGTACATTCAGGGTAGATGAAGGAACTCAACAGAGAAACATGACCCAGTACAGATCAAGATAAATAAATCTGCCAACCACCACTGACCCAAACTGTAGCAAATAGCAAACTGAGAAGGACAGGAAGTTCAGTTCAGTTCTGTGATGGGCATCTTGATAATGCCTTATTGTTTTAGATGACTAACAAGGTATAGCATGGGCATGCACACACTGCCCAAACAAAATAAAGAGTGACAGTCATTATGATTCACTTTTCATTTGTATTCTCCAAAAACAAGGTGGATATTTACATACCAGTGTGAAAATATGGGAAAGGAGTGGCACACCCTCTTCGCTATATTATATAGTAAACATACAGTACTGTGTAAAAGTCTTAGGCACCACAAAAGTCTTTAGTACAACTTTGTTATAGATTCTGGTTCTACAAGATGCTCAGTACAACTTACAGCTAATTTCCTTATAAAACTACACAAATTGTACCTGAGACTATTTTTTGCACAGTACAGTACTTCCTAACTATTTGCTTATGCAGGCAAGAAAATGGAAAAGCAAAAAAATAAATAAATAAATAAACAATTGAATCACAACTATGAATCATCTGTTAATTTTCCAGTATGTAGGTATATTGTATCTATAAAAGAATGCTGTATGGACATTGAAATTAGGCACACATTATGAGTCCATGGGGAAACAGGCATTAGTGGACTTAAACTTTCTGGTCAAGCAACCTACTCTACTCATAGCTACTCTTATCCATTTAAGAAGGTATAGCTCAATCCTCTCCCAGACTGATGGCCCTAAACCAAGCAGTCAAATGTAGAAAGTGGTCAGTGTGGAGAAACTACCCAATGGTGCATTTAGAAAGAGGTTACAGTTTGTTTATTCTTTTATACTCATGGGCTCGTCTACTGCAGAAGAGGGGGAAGAAGCATTTTCAAATGGCTATCACTGAAACCCAAGACACCACACAATAAATGCATGGTAGACTAGGTCATCAAGAAATGCTTTGGTGACACGTAATTGTGTCTTCAAATGTATTCAAATGCTTACCCAATAAAATGAATACAATTTAAAGTGACTTTTTCTGTCAAGATTTTGCAATTTCTATTGTCAATGGTAAAATACAAGTAAATCTGCCAAACACCACTGACGCAAACAATTTAGCAAAGCACAGGAGAGTTCAGTACTCTGATGGGCATGTTGATAAACTTTATTGTGTTGGATGGATATAAAGGAACATCACTTCCATTACAGAATTCCAAAGCTGTCTTTGTCTGGCAAAATAGCAGCACACCAACACACCACTACTTACAATGCTTTTACAAATTTTGCATGAAACCATGAATCATGAATTATCTATACAATGAGCTTAATACAACATGCTGCACCATTTCTGGGCAGTTGCTTGCATAATTGTATAATTAACTATTCAACTAAATAGATTTTATTAAAATAAATTAAATATTTCTTACTTGAACAGACTTTTACATGATAATTATCTGTGAAGAGTGGTAGCTCATCCGTAGGAGCAGATGAGGCAGAACCCCACCATGGCAGCCATTCAACAAATGTTAATCTTCATAAAGTTCCCATTTACAACCCCATACATTTTAAATTCAGTTTAAACATGTTTTTTATGCTGCCACAGAGCCATTTCTATTGTAAGAAAATGCAAAGATATGCAAAGGTATAAAGAGATATATAGAGAGAGGGTGAAAAAAGAGGGATTATGTAGTCAATAATGTCTGTATATCAGAAATGGTTGCTCACCACAGTGACCTTGTTTCCTTTTCACTAGTTTCAGTTCTTTTGTGTGGATTTTCGGATGTAGTTGGGCTGGAAATTTTGCTGAGCGCTGGTAACCCTGGTTAATTATATTAACTCTTCTGTGTGTACCTCACACCTGGCAACAGGAAAAACACCTGCTGTAATCAAACACATATAGGCACACTATATGGCCAAAAATATGTGGACACCTGAAAAATTCACCAGATAGTATCCTATAGCATAAGTCAAGTGTGAAAGCCTTGACTTAAAACTTAATTTTGTTTTTAGTGTGCGTTGCCCCACCAAAATCTATGGTCATGAGCCATTGCTGAGATTTAGCCTGACCTCAGTAAGGTCAAAGAGAAACAACTTTTCAACTTTCCTCTATACTTTTAAGCAATATTTTGGTGTAAAACTTCTCACATACTAACCACAAATCCTGTAGACAAAGTGTGGAAAGGGGACTCCCTCTACTCCAAGTAGAGGCTACATCTACTCTACATCTACTCCAAGTAGAGACAACATTTGTCAACTGTGATTACTAGCAAACAAAACCATAAAATTTGATGGAGCAGGCCGAAAGCATTTACACCTTCCTCATTCCTCATTAATGGCCCTGCTAAGCTCTCCAGCCTGATGGGCAGACTCAGATGGGAGGTGGGAAGCCCCAGATCAGCTCTCTGATGAAAAAGAGAAGAAAGGAGAAAAGGAGAGGGGAAGGAGAGAGAAGGAAGGCATGAAAAAAGTGCTGGCCTGGGCCTTTTGCCCCAAGATGATCCAATCCATCAATGCTCCCTTGCAGACATTTAAACTCTGCCTTTTAATAAGTTGGCATACATAAAGTGCCTTCGTTCTCTACCCAGCAGAGCTGAAGAATCAGGAGATTCCGGCTAGGGCACAGACGGGGGATGACTCAGCGGCGGAAAAGCCAATGGCGGTGAAGATAAGGGGGCATCGCGTCACCAGGGCACCCAGAGCACGGCGATAATAGTGCTAGCCTCTCCCTGGCGGCTCCAGGCTGCTTCTGATACAAACTGGCCTACACTGGTGCCATCCTGTCTTCAGTCTCTCTCTCTCTCGCACACACACACACAGGCTGGTGACTGACTGGTTGCTTTTTCTCACGACAGCGGGTGACCCTACACCCCCCGGACAGGCTGCCTCTGTAATAGCACGCTCTAGTGCACAGAGAAAGACCAAGAGAATGAAAGAAAGAAAAAGATAGAGAGATAAAGACTGTCCCCAACAGTTATCACTGGCTCAGACGCCAGTCTCCACACTATCATCACTGTCCGATGAGGCAGATAGTGTTGGGAGGGATCAGCAGAGATGCACACAGTTGTTCAGAGATAATCAGAAATGAACAAGCAGAAGAAAACAAAACACTAAGATTTAATCACACCCACAACTACATTTGTATGTTCGTACACATACAAATACACACTAGCCTTGTTAGCAAGGTTGGAAAGCTCTCACGTATTAAAAAATAAACCCAGCATGACTTGTTGAGGTTCTGTGGCGCAGTAGGAGGGTGTCCTCATGGTGTTGTGTGCACTTCTGTTTCCTGTTGCTGTCTGGGGTAGTGGAGATCTAGAGGTCAGAAGGGCTTTGTACTGAGACCCAACTACGCTCACACACAGACACACACACACACAGATTCCTTCCCGTCTTGCCACAGCAGTGACCAAGCTCACGTTCACAGCACCGCAGGGGAAGTGACTTTCTTACACAATTATTCCTTAACTGACCTCAAGGTAACTGAGGTACGATTTTAGGCTTTATTAATGTATAACTGAATTATATAAAACTCAAACTAGTCGTGTTTTGTAACAGAACAGACTACAATGCAGGACGAGCAGCCACTGCTGGTTGATGAACAGACACTCAGACGGAACCCTAAAATGCTGATGTTGCTAGGAGTGTATGAAGCCGTTTGGGGCCAGTTAGCATTATTTGAATGAGATGCTAATTCTGTTCACTCACTCACTTTAAGTAATTGCTTTATCCTGATCTGGGTTGCGGTAGATCCGGATCCTATACCACCAACACTGGGCTTGAGGCAGGTATTTGGTGGTGTGAGGTGGGAATGGTTTGTTTTTAGCCTAGAGCTAGTACAAGATGCTACCGGCACCTTGCTATATAAATAATATATATAATATAAATAAATAATAATCATCATCATCATCATCATCATCTTTATATAAATAAAGATGATGATGATGATGATGATTATTATTATTATTATTATTATTATTACAACACCCTGGATGGGACACACCAGGGCACCATGGACACAATACATTATTTATATTTAACAGGAAAACTTAAGTGACAAACATACATTTTGTAACCAGTTTTACATTCTCTCTGGATTGTCACAGGGATAGAGGGGTAATTGGAGGCCATGGTTTAAAAGCATTGTTGCCATCACCATTCCTCCCGCCCAATAGTAACGACAATGAAGTGCCCTGACTTGCTTGACTTACTCTGTAGAGTATCAGAGAGAAAGCTTAAGGCTGCATGCAGGCCAGCTCCACTTTACAATACAGTTTCTTTGAGCCTAACTTTGGGCACGCAGCACTGTATGTACCACTGTCCCCTCCTTCCTTTCTGTGCTGCTCCTTGGTCCCCAGGCCTCCAGTCTACTGTGATTTATAGTGAGTTAAAAAGGCTTGGGGGTGTAGTCTGTGCTGCTCAAATGCTCTCCGTCTGGCTGGCTCTCTTCCACAGTGTCTTTCAAGGATTCTGTTTCTCTCCCCATACACGACCATTGTGCCCTTAACAGATGAATCATGCCAGTGCAGGGCTAATGCAGCCTCAACAAAGGGGATCGGTTGGCAGGTCACCGAGTCGTTGGCGATTCCATCGCAATTTAACAGGCTGAAAATTCATATTCTGCACTGCGCATGAAATCGACCATGGTCCTAAAAACAGCAGTGCTCCTGAAAAAGTGCAACCCTGTGGTCTCTGATGGATTGAGTTTGAGATCATAAACTGAATGGGTTTACGATACATCAGAGCAGGCTGAGAATGCAAAAATGAGCAGAAGTAAGAAGTCATTTTAGAGAGAGAGAGAGAGAGAGAAAGAGAGAGAGATGCACTGATGGGTCCAAGCAGGCTCAGATACGGGTCAGGATGTAGTCATGGCCAGAGTCATCATCTGGCTATGCATTCCTGCCCTATCTGTGCAGTAAACTGCATCTCCTACTTCCTCTTATCAGCTGTCAGGAATTCTCTATCTGGACACCCCTCCCCCCTCCCCCCCGTTCCTCTCTTTCTCTCCCTCCCTCTCCCTTTTTTTTCTCTCCCTTTTCGTTTGACTTCCCCTTCTTTGACATAGAGCAGGGATGGTTACTAGTCATTAAGATAAGGAAGCACTGAGGGGCGGCAGATGCCTCAGGGGATGAGTTGCAACCCAAACACTGGAGGCAGGGATGGGGGGCAGACTCCAACTACCCCAAGCCTGAGTTTGCTTGGCAACATCAAATAATCCATCAAGCTACTCATAGAACATTGTTCTGTGCAATATAATCATAGAAGTATTGTTTGTGAGTATATGAGTATATGAGGCTGAAGGAGGAAAATCTGACAATATATTTATCCCTTATTTAAACTGTTTTATTTTTGCCTTTTAACATTGTCTAATATATGGGATCTGCACTATTTGTTTTGGAAATAATAGGTAAAACTTTTGAAAACAGTAAATAATTAATATTTCAATCATGATAGCCTTAGAGAAATATGTCAACTTTATTGTGTATGCAACTATAAATTCACCACTGTTCTGAGTTCATATTGCACAATGTGCCGTGGCTTTTACCGGGAATTGTAAATTAGTCTTGAGTTCACTGACAGAAATATTCTATCCACTATGTACAACAGACATACAGTACATTCCTCAATAATGCTATGTGTTATCAGTATATTAATGCATTCTCATATTGATCTAAATATGTTTTAAAATGAGGAGAGAAATTCACAACTGTCTACCATGTCATATATTAAATTATCATCCAATTATATTGCAGACAGACTGCCAATAACTTGCTCTTACATCTACACTACCTTTTTTATTTCTTGTAGGAGTCAAGATCGGATAAGAGTCGTGCAAGTAAGTAAAGCAGCCTACTAAACATATATTTGTTTTTTTCCAAAATCTAACCACACTGAATATGTATAATTTGACAACACACTGGTTGTGTTTAAAATAATGCACAAACACACAAAAACATCCAAAAGCTTTTTCATTTTGGTTGCTGTACGAGCAGATCGGTCCCCCTCAGTGGAAGAGAGCTGTTGTTGTTTTAGCTTGTTAGGCATGTTTAGAATTGTCTTTAAAAGGTCATTACTGTACAGGTTATACTGTATATCATTCATAAACCAGCCACTATAGACAGAAAGGTACAGAAATCAGTTGTTTCAACTCTTGTTTGTTTCAGTGGAAGGCCATTCTACATAGATGAAATGAAGTGCATTTGTTTTATGAAACCCGAAATGGAAACCAGACGTTGGTTTTGGTTCTGCAGTCTTACAATATTGAAAAGAAGAACGAGAAGTTCAAAGCTAACTCCACATTTAGACAGTAACCACAATGTAATATTACACGAGACAGTTTCAATGCAGTCATGCCTCAAATTCTTACAACAGCATGAACCAACCCGAGCAGGCAATCCTCAGATGGTCTCTGTTACGCTTCATAATCAGGAAGTATCAGTTATAAAAAGTATTCGGACATACAGCATACATTATCTGAGTGTTTGTGGACACACAGATCAGACCATAACGATCAGGTTTTGAATCATATAACTTATTTGTTGCTTTGGTTGTATTTTGTTTTTAATATGAGTATGATTATTAGTATAACTGTGAGCATCTAAAATGTCTGTGTATTACAAGAGCTTTGAAGTTTTGAATGAACTTACATCATGCTTGCATGACACAAATTCATGGAAACTTCACAAAAACACTTGATGGAAGAAAGCCTCCGTTGCTTGTGAGCCCTGTCTTCATGCACTGCGCATGAGCATAAGCTGCTATGCTGTTTTCCTTTTCTGATCGCTGATGAGAGTATGTGGGGCTGGCACAAGCAGCCCTCAGACTGAAAAGAAACCTGGAGCAGTCAGTACTTTGAAGTGACGGAGCTTCCGCATACATGTATCCTTACTTCCCTCTGCCACACGCATATGCACAAAAAAGAGAGAAAGATTTATTGCACCTGCTCAGCAGACTAAAAATACAGCCTCAGCTGCAATTCTACACATACTCCTGCATTAACACAGGGAGACTGTGATGCATAGTAAGTCGCTACAGCTGTGGATATCTGAGATGATACCATATACCAGACTGAGATAATTATCAGTTAACACTGTGACATCTTACAGATAATCCTCTGGACACGGTATAGGAAAAGATAACATGATACCATGTGCCATGTACCATACTATCCGCTGTCTGTTTAGCCACTTTTCGCAGTTCCACAATTTGGCCCTCAATCACTCAGTGATTTTTTATTTCTATTCTCTATTCTATTTATTTTTTTACTTTTTGCGTAATGGTCTGTCATGCCTCCTGTCTAATGAATTAATATTTGCAGAAAAGTAGGAGGGTCAGGTGCGTGCTCTGAAATGGTCTGGTCTTTATGGCAGTCCTCTTTGTGCCTGTGAAGATACAGGGTGAGAGACCATGGAGGGTACAGCTGAAAACTTTAAAGTGCACAAACTGTCATAGTACTGCAAACATAACTCACATCTGCTTCAGACAACTGCAGGCAGCTCATCCCACTAACGCTATAATACTGCACTGGGATCAGGCAAGGGAGCTGGGCCACATCAGTGAGCTTTTGCTTTGTTAATAAATGAAATGTACCTAATTTTTAAAACCCTAGTGGATAGTAAAAACAGAACATATAGAGGAGAACACAGTTCTATCCGAAGCTAAACACATTATATATGCAGAGCTGGAATTGTTCAGTTAAACAAAACTGCTCTCTGTTGTGTTTTTCTTCTCTGTTTACCTTCACTGATTTTTTTCCCCTTCATCTTTTCTCCTTAAATGCAGTGGGAATGTGGCCATGCATTGCTTCTGCAAGGCTGGGACCTTAGTAATATCCACACGGGAGTCTGTAATTACCCAGAATAAAGCTCAAGGACCAGGCCCCACCCTGTTTGCCCTGCAAAGCTCTCTCTCTCTCTCTCTCTCTCTCTCTCTCAACCTCGCTTTCTTCACTCACCTCAAATTTTCTCCCTTTTTCCTATAGACTGCCCCCCTCTCCCCCCGACTCTCCTATTCACCTCAGGTAGTCTCTCTCTCTCTCTCTCACACACACACACACACACACACACACACACACACACACACTATCTCTTTTTTAGCTCTCTTTCCCAGTTTCTTTCTACCCAACTCAGGTTCCCCCTCACTCTCTATCCCTCCCTCCTTCTCTTTCTCTCAGCTTCTAAAGTTCCCAGTTGCACGGTGTTACTGCTGACAGTCTTGAAGGAAGGTTTGTGTGTAATTCATAAACAAGAAACCTGACTCAAGTCCATCTCCTTGCCACATAAACTCCCTGACAGGTCACCATTCTTTTGAAGGTTTCCATGTATCCTAGCTGAACCTCAGTGACCCCATCACTGCCCAAATCGGAATGGCCTGCAAAATGAACCAGACTAATCATAGCATCTAAGCATGTTGAGCCAATGGTGTTCCCTCATCTGGTAAAGCAGTGCCAAACTGCTATGCCTATGGTTCGAAGGGAAGCTGAAGCTAGCATGGAGAGCAATAAGGCAGAAATGTTTAAGATGAACTATTGATAAGGGCTAGGCATGCACGATGGCCTCTATACTATTTGTGGAGCAAGTGAGACACAGTCTCACGCAACCCTACAAAGGCATACAGGAATGCTTCTTTCTCCACATACACACACAAACATACTCACGCAAGCACGCACGCACACACACATACACACACACACACACACACAGGACCCAGTCGCCACACGATTGGCTATCTTACCATCAGTGTGGAAGCTGCCAGAGAGTACCCTTTGAAATGCGATCCTCAGCCTTTCCAAGAGCAGCCTCTCACTTTAATTGGATGATTATAGCCAGAACAACATTATTTTAACTCAGAGTAGGGGGAAAAGCCTTTATTACTCAGTAAATTCCTCTTGACTTGCTATTTGTAACCGTGGCTAAAAGTTACCAACTTCAAGCTGTCAAATGAGTGCCAGATTGCACAGATTTTGTGGACTGCTTAATACAAGGAGCAGTGTTTTCAGATCAGTGCTGCTCTCAGCTCCTCATCTGGATGCCTGCACGCTGAAATCAGCACTACACTTCATATCGCTCCATTGGTGCAACTGGAACAAGACAGATTTTCCATGCACAGCACCATGTCCACAAACTTTTCCAGCTTCACAAATAAGCACCCTACACATACAAGCTTGCCATGTTGTAAACAAAGTTGGGGGCTCAAGTTCAAGTGCCACTTCTCAGACATAAACCAGACGGAGGAGCCCTGAATAAAAGGGGGTTTGGGTGATAAACATCAGACATCAAGTAATAGTGATCAAAGGCAGCTCTTAAAGGCCATGTAGACATCATGAGCAGGTCATGTTTACATTCTTTAGGTGCTCTAATGAGTCAGTTTGCCATTTATACGGTGAGTTATACAAGCACAGTGCTTGCACTTATGAAAAGGCCAATATACAGTGCACAAATAAGTACATCTGAACCATTTTTTCCCAAAATAAAAAATATGATTCTAACAATGCAGTTATGAGAAAGCTATACGCATAGCTTCCAAAACCACTGAAACACTGTCACTGCAGCTCAGCGAGCTCTTTGTCTTCTCTACATGAGAAGGCTTGTTAGTGGCGCAGAGGAAATGGCATATTGCGTCCTCTTGGCAGCTATGATGGTAATTTGGTGGCTGGAGCAGGCTGAGGAACAAAGGAAGAACTCAGCTCAGGCTCGAGAGGAGCCTCGGGCAGGCCGCTACAGCGGTCAGCCATATATCACAAAAAAAGTCTAAAAACAGAATCAGTCACTCAAATATTTGCTTAAACTCCACATGCCCCATAATCAGTAGGGAAATGACAGTGTGTTTGCATTGACCAGGCGGCAGAGGCCTCCTCTAAACACACAGATAGACAGAGAAAAAGAACAAGAGAGAGCTAGGACAATGACAGAGCTGTAGAAATAACAGAGCTTCTACATTAGGGCTTTTCACTGTACCACACTTACTTGGTCATGGATGTACCACCTGCAGATGAAACTCCATTCTATGCCTTAATGCCCTTCATAAGTTGCAGACACAGACACACAAAATAGCTTTTGGTGTGTTCCAGGAGTGCACAGTCCACATTAGCCACTTTATTAGATGCACATAACCTTAGTAAACATGGATCTAAGCCCAGAGGAGAAAATTGCTGAAATAGCTGAATTGGTGTCTTGGAAACGACAGTATTTTGACAGTTTCACTGTGTGTGTAACACATATTTTATCAGGATAGTCCTGTCCCTTTGCTTTTATTAAAAAAATCCATGCTATTTAGTATTAAAAGCTACGCAACAGTTATTCCTACATGGGTGCCTAATCACAGAACTCATGAAGCCCTGTGTAGAGTGTACCATTTTAAATAAATAAACACATTTTAAAAATGCTTTTAAGTCCTAGGTTAGTCTGTCAGCTTAGGCACCCACACACAGTTTCAACTAAAAATAAACATCACTGTAAAATATGTGTCAAAAGTAGTTCTTGTTGATGTCACCAAAATATGAAGGAGATCCAATTAGGAGTGAAGGTGACGGGAAATGCTAACGTGTGGTCGGTGCCGTCTCAGAATAAGACTACAGGAGACACGTGACGTTAATTTCCTCCCAACAATATGCACTCTATCTGGCCTTTGCTTGCTCCTTCCTCCTGCTTTGCTGTGACGCAACAAGATATGAGGGCATAGGTTATCAACAAAGACATCCACAAACCACCAATACTATCAATGTCTCCTCAATGGCTAGGGAAGACCTTGAAGACTGCTGTTCAGCATTCCACCAGGCTGAGTATCCCTCTCTTTTGGCACAACATTGTAATGCATTCCATGTTGCATTTGGTGAGTGTGGATTGGATTTGACATGTGATATTAGATCTGCATGTGATCAAGGGAAACCTTATATACAGGAAAATCCTATATATAAATGAACACCTGTAGTGTACTTTGTACAGGTTAAATCAGTTCTGTATGTGTTAACAAAGGCAATTTATCTTATAGGAACAAAATAGTGTCCCATATAGCTATAGCTCTGGAAAATTGTTCCACATTGTGTAAGCAAAACACTGAAACTGCAAAGAGGGTTTACTTTAAACCTAATATTTCTGGAGAAAATAAAGACAAATACAATTTGAACCAGCACTATTTTTTTTTAAATGATCAACTTCAAGACAATGTTGTGAAAAGAGTATAAGCATATGCCCTGGTGCTTGGCTGTTAAAAGCAGGTCAGGGAATTTCCTGCATAAATGTTTCTGTGGCACACACCCACACCGCTGAGTCTGAGGAATCATATTGAACACTCATATCAATATAAGCACTAAAAGGATATGCTGAAACTATTTTCTTTCCACCATTTCTGTTCTACCATTTCAGATGCAACACTAGAGAAATTGATCAATGATGGGTTCAATTATGTGGTTTATGGACCTAAAGTTCTGGAGTCCAGTGTTGGCTAACCACCTTTTGAAATAGCTTCTGTTCTTTTTGCCAGATCATGCCACATGCAGTATTCATAGGAATTCACAGCAAGGTTAGGGCTTGAGGCAGAGTTAGGTTTTTGTAATTTATTCCTCGCAAAACCACAGTCATTCCACACATGGTGGACGCTTGCCCTGATACATTCACTGGGCCAAAGCAGGTGAGACTCTGGGGTTGTCCCAACAGCATTCTGGGAAGATGTTCTTGTTATTGCTAAAGTTTGAAACCTGCATACAGAAACACCAATATAAAATCTGAAGAGTTATTGTCTTATAAATACTAAAATAATAAATAAACACTTGCAAAAAATGGATAAAAATGAATTCATCATTGTGTTATACCATTAATGTACTAACTGCTTTGGTGGGAATCATCACCGAGCTGCTTATCAAAAATAAGTGTATTACATAGTCTGTATACAATATGTACCACCGGTAGAACCTCTTCACGTGCACGCATACTTTCTTCACTCTTACGCTTTCCCACCAATTCAGTTCAGCTTTCCTTTCTTGATTAAGTCAGCTCTGCCAACTCATGTGTAACCTACATGTAAAATGCATGTCCATGAAGACTGAAAAAAAATGGAATGAAATTAGATATTTATACACTCCTTACTTAAAATAAACAAATCCAAAGCCTCTCATTATTATTCAGTCATAAATTCATAAAAAAAACTAGCTTTTTGTTATTGGAGACTGGTCACAGCAGCATTTCCTCCTATTACAGCAAGCAATGTTTTTATTAATTAATCAGTTGATTGATTTTTTTTGTAAACCAATGTAAACAGCATGAAGAATAATATATGTGCATATGCCAACAAATTAAATAATAAAACATAAAGTGTCTTAGTGAGTGTTGGGCCACCACAAGCCACCAGAACAGCTTCAAGCAGGCTAATATAGATTACCTACTCTTATATATACATCTCTGGAATTGTACTGTAGAAATGAACACATTCTTCCAAAAGATATTCCCTGAATTAGTGTTTTGATAATAGTGGTGAAGAACACCACTGTTTAATGCATTGGTCCAAAATTGGGATGTAATCTGTTGCGTGTGAAGGCCATATGATTTACAATGTTTTCATCCTCATCAAACCATTCAGTGAGTCCTCATGCTCTGTGAATGGGGGCACTGTCATCATGGAAGAGACAATTCCCATCAGTGTAGAAATGTTTCATGACAGGGTAAACATGCTCAGTCAGAATAACAATGACTGAGTTTACACTTGGATGTTTCATGCATCTTGAGTATTTGGATTATATCTTGATGCTGACTATCCACACAAAATTAAAGATTTCGTAGCCAAGGATCCATTTTCAGGAGGTGGTCTGAGACACATTTAGGAATGTTATAAAAGTGTAAATGCTTTTGTCTCTCCAAACCACGTTTGACAAATGAAACCCCTCCCAGTATACAAAACACATGCTCCATGAATGTAGAAGTTTGGAAAACAAAATGCAAAGAACAACACTGGAAGTTGGTTTTCAAATGTAATGAGCTGTATTTGGATACAATCCAGATATAGGTTGCATGCAATGGCCTTGTGTAAATGGGGTTTTTATATTTATTTGCAGTGGAATAGTGGACCAAAACCATGCCAGCAAAAAGCTCACTACAGCATAACAGAGTCTGAGAACCCCTCACTGTAGAGGTCAAGAATTCAGTCCTGTAGCAATCTCTGGGTGTACACCACACATGCACTCACCCACCTGTTGAGGACATGGTGAAGGATGACTCATCTGATCATCACCTTTTTTCCTCACAGCTCTGAAGACCAGTGTGTGTGTGGATTTGGCACCACTAAAGAAATCTGCATTCATCTTTTTAATGAGGGGTTTATGCACTGCAGCTACTATAACATCCATCTCTATGTAGTTAATGGATTGTTCAGACAGCTGACAGTCTGATTACATCTTGCACAGACATACTCAGTCACCTGAAGAACAGTTGCTCTTCTTTTTTTCCCCAGGGTGGAAAGAGTAGAAAAACATACTGACTTGAATAAAATTGCTGCTAATAAGAGTAAAAGTCATCTGGTGAACAACTTGAGGAATTCCTTTACAAATTAATTCTGACATGTCTACATTTGATAAATTTAATCCAAAAATGTTCTTTATCTGAGGAATGCATTTTTTGATTATCTTAACTAACCAAGTGAGTTTTGCTGAAGTGAAAACCTTGATTATTAACCGTATATATAGGAAGGTAAATTAGCCAAATGCTGTTGGGGATTCAGTAGCTTGTTAGGTTTCTTAATTAGCTGGCTGGTTCATGTAAATTCATACAAGTCTCTAGCTACATAGTTAGCAATCCTGCCAAGTTGGCCCTTACGCATTATTTCTTTGCAGACAATTATCATGCTGTTTCCTGTTACACATTTAAAACTGAAGATACCTGGGCCAGGAATGCTTGTCTGTCTCCATTGTCTGGCGCCTGAAGTGTGGATCTTCAACAGCAAACTGCTTTACTTTGATAGGGTCTCAAAATTGAATTATTTAAAATTTGTCCATATTGTCTTTTAATTGGTTTACACTCTTTAATGCATTTTTATTCTGTAATGATAAAATGATTTAACTCTACTTATAAAAGTATGGTTACAGTGAACCATGTACTCAAGGACTGTAAGTAGAGTGCATATTAGTAGATTACTTTCCACCCCGTGTCACATCGATGCCAGAATTGACGTCCAACTACAACTCCCATGAGAAACTGCAGACTACAAACATGACCACGAAGGACGCCAACATCCAACACACATGCTCAAGCTCACCTGATTACTGATCATTCACACCTGGACACAATCACACTCACACACTCACTCACTCACACACTCACTCACACACACACACACACACACACACCCTATATATATCTGTCTGTATATGTATATCATTTGGAAGATATGTTTCCCTTTAGTCCTTTAGGTTCACGAGAACATGGCATAGGTCAGAAGAGGTCTTGTTTAGTGGAGAATGTGGTCTGACTGGAGTGGGACCACTGGGTTTTCCTAACTCTCTAGTGCATTTGCTTGTATTTGATATGCAAAAGTATTGTTATGGGCTTGAAGCACCTTGCTATGGTGCTCCTGCCACACCTCACACCAGAACTTTCAAAATCTACACTCCAACACAGGATATTTAAAAGTTTAACAGTTATGGTATTTGGATATAAGCAATTGNATGTACATTTACCATTTCTCCATTTCTAATGGGCATAAAGATATAGAGGTGCTATGTTAAGTTCTTGACCATTAAGAATAACACCATAAACAAATGTTCAACATAGATGATTTTTTTTTATGTTTAACTGATTAATGTTTAACTGAACAACTGAGGTACCTTGTAGTTATAGCTATGTTATCCTGGTTATTTAAAAAGACATTAAATAGACCCAAAAGTTTCTTATGTTTAATAAGTGGTTGCATGAAATAATTAGGAATCCATTTTTATTGGCGCATCAGCAAATCTCCGTTCCATTCAAAACAGTAGGACATATCTGTTGTTCCACTTAACTGACAAGGATTTTTGCCTTCTTGATGTTTTGTGTTTGAGTTTTTAGTGCTATAGAATACTCAATAAAAAAGAAGTGGCATTCATTAGTGAAACATTACTGCCAGAGTAATTGTCCACCCTTCAGCAATCTCCCACAAGGTTGTTCAGGTACCTTCACCTTTTCTTCCCTCTCACATGGAGAGATGGAGCAGGGCCAGGGCCGCTGTTAATTGGGCCACATTATTAAGTTAAGAGCAGAGCAGGCGGTTGTGCAGGAGCTAATGAGCAGGGGGAGGCTGGCTGTGCTTGACTCAGCAATTAGAAAAATGACGAGTGGAAAATGAATACAGTGCTTGCTGAGTGAGCAGGGTTTTCTGATAAGACTGCATCCTGACTGGACATAGCACTGGCCTCTCATCATTACTGAACCTACAATGTGTTTCAGTATCAGTTTTTATTTAGCTCGAAAACAGCAGACCCATAGCCATAGTACTTATTATCAGTCCCTCTCTTTGTTTTCAGAGACATTTTCATTAAATACTAAATCAGAGTCCTACCGACTCCATCTCAGAACTTGACACGGGACGAGCAGGGAAGAAATTTGCCTTTAGTGTTTTACTTTTGGGATTACCAGCTGCCAAGATGCAGTCAGAAATATTTGAGAACAAAATATAATTAATAATTAGCTATATATAGTGTGAGGGGATGTGAGACAAGGGCAAATTATAACAGAAAATCTAGAGAAAATAAACTTTTAGCACGATCCAGGGCATTTACATAAATTAAATTAAATTAAACAGAGAATTTAACAGAAAACTGAGAATTAAAAGTCTTTAAAGTGGGATTAAGTAACAATGTAAAACTGAGCAGCATTTATAGAGCCCTAAGCTATGTTTTTAAAAAAAATGTTGAGAGAAATATCAGTAGTTTGTGAGTGTGTGTGTGTGTGTGTGTGTGTGTGTGTGTGTGTGTGTGTGTGTGTGTGTTTGCATTACGTCTGTCAGTGGGAAGAGGATTCACACAGGAACATGACCCATTTCCTTGTTTCCAACGACAGAGGAGGTGTTCGTGTCTACGGTCTACACCTGTACGAAAGTAAGGCTAAGCATAAAAAAATCAAAGTCTCTCAAAGAGGACACGCAACCCCCACTTTTTGAACTATGACTGGCACCTTAAGCAGAATACATCCAGAGAAAACCACAAATGTGCAGGCAGAGTGGCTGTAAGAGGTCTGTAATGTAGAGGATGGGTACAATATGTTTAGCTGTTTTCCACACCACAGCGTGGGAGATTTAGAGATGAAGATTTAGCAACAGCAGTGTGTAGATTACTATGGATTTTTTTTCCCCATTCAGACTCAGAAAAAGTGCCACTCTGGCATTAATTTGTACATTATCCCCCTTCTCCTCTCCTGGCCAAAAGCAGCTTATCTTGACCACACAGTGACACCGTTGTTCCTGAGAGATGCCTAGCAGATAGCTGGCCCAGCTTAGGAAATTCTGCCCCTCTCTCTGATATTAAGAAAAGACTGGAAGGTTGGTCGGGTGTCTGGGGCTGGCCAAAGCTCTGGAAATCAAACCCTTGGACAAGATACAGCAGGGAACAGAGACAGCATGAGTCTCTGTCACTTCATGTTAAGACTTAAAAGAGGCCCGGCTTCTCTGATAGACTATTGTGTGTATACATTTGTTGCTTTCTTGGTTGGGAGGAGATGGTAATTGAGCAGTAATTGAGTGTCACAGCCTTTGAGCACCCCCACATCCTCCAGGCCTCCTGTCTGTAGGGCCTGAGAGTACTGGGGGCCCAGAGGAGATCCTCTTCCTGTCACAGCATTGTCCTTCAGCCGGCCAGCCACTGACGGAGAGCACTTAGCCCTGTTTACAGCCGCCCAGGTTCAAAGAGAGGCCAGTGGCAGTACAATGGGACAGTGTGTGTGTGTATGTGTGTGTGCGCGAGAGAGAGAGAGACAGACAGAGAGAGAGAGAACAGAGCAATCCAAAGCTACACCACTTCTCCACACATCGTGGGAACCACCACATGGCACCAGCAAAACAAAAGGATAGCAGAGAAGAAGAAAAGGATAAAGGAAATACATGTTATCATATCAGGCATATCATCATATTGTGTATAAACATTTCACTATTTTTAACAAGCACAACAGTGAGCACTGTTGTTTTTTTCCCCATCCATCAGTCTTTTTTTTAATTTAACTTTCTTTTATCACATGAGCAGTTGTGTGCATATAGAGGTAAACTATTTCACACTGTCCATCTGCACACCACAGAGGACCTTCTGTGTAACCGTCAAGCTTCATGAAAACAGAATTCTGTATGAATTTGCTGTCATATTGGATAGAGATAAAGAAGCCCCACAAAACACTGGTGGTTTGAGTAATAGTTTAGCTTGCTTTGTCACATGGCTAGCATCTCGGATTTGGGATTTAGTGGTTAGTGATAACAAGACTTCCTTCGAGTCTCCGATTTAATATGACCAACTTTGTTGCGTCGCAGAACTCAAACACTATTTAATAATGCCCTTGGGTCTTTACATTTCAACAAAATATTAGCTTTCTGACACTTTTCTATTTTATGTCTTACTTGTACCATTGGGGCATTTTTTTGTTGCATCTTGCTCCAGTGTCATGCAGCTCTGCTCTGCCTGTAACCTAATAGATTCATTAACCACATCTAAAACACCACTCAATGATGTTGATTTAGGATGTCTACAGGATGAGTATTGAGGAATAATTACGTAGAGGACAAAGGTTTACAATGCTCTTAAGTGTACTGAGTTTGATTTTCTCAGTTTGATTTTCTGCAGAATCTCGGTGGAGAGACTGTAGAGACCGATTGCAATCTTACAACTAAACGTAAATCATTGATCAAGTTAACGTTTCATAAGTGTTCATAAATCAGTGACTAGTGATAGAAGGGTTGGGTATAACCGACATCATGAAATTGGCAATACGGTGCTGCTTTTGCCCATGGATAATTTCATTTTCATATAAAATTGTCTTAAAGATGTTTTGACACAGTGGCATTCTCTGAACAAAGGTAATGGCTCTTTTATCTTGAGGCTTGTGTGAGATTAGTGGACAGGCGCATGCACAAACCTTTGCGCATGTGAGTTTAAGTTTAATGCATCAATTTCTTTTACAGCATCAACTATTTTTGCTACACTGGTGACCCCGGCGTTCAGTTGCCTTCCCCGGTGGAACTGTACTAACCTTGTCAAAGCTGCCATGCCTCATTCACAACAAGCGGATGACTTTCAGAACGCCAGCGCCTGTTATAAATAGCCTTCATTGAGGCCTAGAGAGGTAAATGGGTTAGAGATTGTAAACACCAAGCACATTTGTAAGCAGTTAAGGCTGAAAGGGAGGGTAAAAACAAGCCAGAAACTCAAATTGTGTGTGTGTGTGTTTGTGGGGATGGGAGTGGGAGGTGGGGGTGTTGGGGAGTTGGATCTGCAGCCATAATAAAGCACAAACATGACAGTTTATGACATCTGCACAGCCACCTTTAGATTATCTGTCAGCAACTATTAGCACATGTAAACTGTTTGCGCTAAGAGCCTTGCTCTGGCCTGTAAAACAAACAAATCCTCATTTTAAAGAAAGACATAAACACTAACTGAATCAGCAAGCCCAGGTTATCAGCATGCAGAGAACAGGCTCGATTCATTACTCATTAATTCAGCTTACTAACACTGATTTACAAGCAGGCTATGCCCTATACCCACTCTGGCATAGATTTAAATGTCTGGCATGAAAATCATGTCTTCCCCCTGAGGAGAAAAAAAAACACTGATTATAAATCAAAAGAATTGTTCAGCAGATGTCATGCCATCCCAAGACCACAACACATAGCTGTGTGAAGTCTTAATATATTTTTTTTTTGTCTCCTGAAGATAAATCATTTTTCTCTTTGGTACTGCTTAGTTGAATGTAAACCTTACAAATTTGTTTTGCCTATGCTTAAACAAAACCTGCATTACTGTGGGTTGCCCTGGATGAATGAGGTCTTCCCCCAACAAACAGAACATGTATCTTGTATCCCTGTTTGCGAGTACATGAACCCATCAACCTCATAATTAACCTTTTTTCCTCTCTTGCAGATGAAAGATGCTTAGAAAGAACACGATGAATCCCTTATTTAAACTGAGAGAGAGAGATGGGAGGAGCAAGTCAGAGAGATCAGAGAGTCCATTGAACTATTGAGAGTAGCCCATACTGATTCCCAACCTTAAACAAACCTAAATCTCTATATGCTTTATATATGCACCCTTCCTGTTATAGAGTATACGAGAAAATGTACAAGTGTGGAATTCTGAATATAGTTCATTTATGTACCTTTACATAAGTTTTACTACAATCTGATTTTATTTTATGAGAGTGTGGAACCATCCACAATTTCTCCCCAGCTGGCATGAAACATTATTAGAATGTTCAGTATGTTTTGAAAAATAAAAGATTCTTCCAATCAACATTAGAAGATTTTTCTTAAGCGAGTAAGTAGAAGTCGTAGACGTAAAAAAAGTCTGTCTATCCTAGGAACACTGAAGCAAACGATGAAGCAGGAATAAACCCTGGAAGGAATGCCAGCTCATCACAGGGCACCGTGCAATTTAGACACACATTCAATTTAGAGTAGACAATCCACATACCCACTTTTTTTGTTTTTGTTTTTTTTTTTGGAAGCTGGGAGAAATTGAGAATCCAAAAGAAACCCATGCAGACACAGAGAAAACATGCAAGAAGTGGTGGCTAGTCCATATAATCAGGTGGGGCAGACTCCAATCATATATATCTCCCATTCAACAAATGTCAATCTTCAATGTCCTTATTCTCAACACTATACATCTGAAATATTAATTGTTCTTTTGAGTGACCAGTGATTTTTAAAAATGTTACTATTTTTTTAAGCAAATAAAGGTGACTAAACTAGTGGAAAGATCCTCGTCGCACGAGTCTCGGTGTTTTAATAATAATGTGGATCACCAGTTTTTGGGAACTGCAACAAGTGCTAATAGACACCCATTAGGGCAAAAATCACTCTGCCCCCTGCTTGTGCTATGAACATTTTGTTTATATGCGAGAGCGCAGCAGAAGACAGGACAGTTAATGGTATTACCCTTTCTGTGTTCATCTCACACACTGTGACAGTGTTGATGGGAACCACACCTGCTCTATCGAGCATAGTTTCAAAAATCCATTCAAACACAAAATGAACACAGCCATTTTTATTCCATAGTTTTTAAGTCACTTCCCTGATTAGAGAGAATGTGATAAGCAAGTTCAATATATGTTGTTATCTAGCTAGCTATATAAGTAGCTAGGTTGTTAATGTGTCTAATGTGGAGTGTAATTATCAGCAACCAGAACCCATCATAGTTACACCAATTGCTTATAAGAATTATAACATGTGATTTCAGCAAAGCTATGATTGAAAAAAATTGTGCATCTGAAAGGTCAACAAGCTATTTTTTTTTTCCAAACAATGTTCAGTTAGAAAAACTTTTTGTTAGGCTATTTGTCTGTGCTGGGCGCTGAGCACACTACATCATTCTGGTCTCTCATTGAAAATTGGTGTATATAGTTAGTCTGTTCAAGTTCATTCAAGTCTTTTCAACTCTCAACTTCCTATTATGGGATTGCTCTAAAAATGAATTAGGCATTAGCCTATAGCATAAGTATGATAGCCTATTAATTTAATTTTGTTCATCCTGCACCACCAAAAATCTATGGTCACGAGCCATTCCCGCATGCAAAACTCCACACAGATCAAACTGGGCAGCCTGCAGCTGTGATTCAGCAAAGCTACCTGCTGCACCACTGTGCTGCCACTCTAAAAATAATGTTCCTGCAATAGTCTAACATCTGCTGTAATAATGGTTTGCTTCACAATGTTATTAGAATGTTGTTCACATTATTAACATTATGGACACTAACATTATGTGCCTAGAACTCCCACAAAACGACTGAACATTCTTTAAACCAAATGTTCAGGAAATGTTATGCTAACCTAACATTCTTATCTGAGATGGAATTTAGAGTACACAAAAATAAAGGAACACCCACAAATTTCAGATGCTAGAGAGTTCATAACACTTTCAAAGTATTAAATGGTTTGAAATAAAACACTTGCAGTAATATTCGCAATATTAAGGGGCACAGATGGGCTCTTTCAGCAAGTGGCAGAAAAACAACGAGGTGCTTCAGGCCTGAAGGCCGTGATACCTGATCATCAAACCACCACCAATTAGAGCATTAGGAGAAGTCATTTATTTTGCCTATGTTAAAAAAGGTGCTAAACTCTGTGAACCATTCCCTCATACCCTGCTGAAATTTCATCCAGACTGAGAGCGGCCCCACGGAGTGAGAGACAGAAGGATATTGAGGTGCCTCTGTGTGTGTGTGTGTGTGTGTGTGTGTGTGTGTCACACACACACACACACACTCACTCTCTCTCTCTCTCTCTCTCAGAGAGAGAGAGAGAGAGAGAGAGAGAGAGAGAGCATCTCTGGCAATTTGACCTGGTGGTAGAGACCCTGCCAGCCTTAGTCCAGTCTGAGGAGGACCATGCACTTTCAGTCTCTCACTTCCACAGTCTTGCTCTTTCTCTTTTTATACTGCTTCCTGCACACCTTTCCTCTCCACACTGATTGGAACAGAGAGAAGCTACAGTACTGATTCACCTGGAAAAACTTCTGACTACAAGCATCAAGAAGCATGTCTCTAGTTAAAAGTTCTAGTCTCAAACTGCTGAAGGACTGTTTTGGCCCCAAGACTTATCTTCAGTTTGTCAACAAAGAGCACAGAAACATACATTATATGCAGCACGCAACAGAAAAANAGGTCTTGTGGCTATTTAATGGTATTACTGTATTACAAAAAAAAAAGACCAGAGAAGTTCTGAAATGATTCCTTAACTTAACCTGATGATGAGTTGTATGATTGAACATGATTGTGTTCATTCAGTATTATTCCAGATTTCAGCAGAACCTAAACAGCTCTATGTTCCCTCATCTGTCATCTTGTCATCTCAGTACTTGAAAACACAATCTGGGCATGTGTTAGGCTCCATACAAGAACAGTGTTGAAAGTGTAAGCCAATCAAGCCAGTGCGTGCCTTTGTCCCAAACCAGTCACTTGCGAGAACACTCATCATAAGTCATAAACAGCATAAGTCTCAGTTGAAAACAACACGTCTATAAGTCCTGTAAGTAGTCTACTAGGACACGTACAGTCAATGTCACTAAAGATTCTTTCGTGTGTTACTTTGGATGCAAGGAGCATTATGTTCATATTAACACAACCACATTACATGTTCATATACTAAAGCACAAAAAGTAAACAAGTGAACATGAATGTAAAATATTTGCTGCTGAGTTTAAAAAAAAAGAAAAGAAAGAACAAGACCTTCTCTTCTTCCCATGTACTCAGAATATATTAAAGGTCGAACAGTCCAAACACTGGCAGGTTCTGAACACTGAGACAAATTATGTTCTAGTATTATAGTACAGTATACAATATAATTTTACCCCATGACACAACATGTTAGTAACACTTGGAAGTGTAATAGGCCTCCGAATTATTCCAAATTATAACGGATATACAAATAATGACAATAAGTGCTTCAACTAGTCTGTCCACAGCTGTCATAAACCTTACGCATACTTGCAAAATGCAATTCAAAAAGCATGTAAGCCTACAGGCCACAGCAATGCTGAAAGTCACTCACAAAACTGTTTGCATGTTCCCTGTGTTTTTCACACTATTTGCTGGTCTTTGCCCTGTGCCTGCCAGTGTCTTGCTTAAATAAATACTCCAGCATTACCTGGCAGTCAATCAGTTGGCGCATGAAACCTAAGGCCAAAGCCCATTTGACAATGATCGCCATCTACTGGTCATATTTAGGTTAAAAATATTGACGTCTGCTGTTCTTTTTTATATCATGGTTACTTTGGCTACTCTGTGAAATACTTTATCCTGTCTTTCTTAGCATTAAAATAGGATGTGCAATCTGACTTTATTTGGAGAAGGAATCACTGTAAAATATCTATATAGCATGTATTACAACCCTGCCTCTGAACTACTCCTACTAATGCAAGTCGTTTTTAAGAAAATGACACAACAGTAGCGCAGTAAGAAAATCTCAAACATTTGCTGATCAGTGTAGATAAAAACTAAAGAAGCTGGAAAATAACTTACCAGCTGGCAAAGATGGTGTACCAGCTTAACCTGTGTTTGCTCAGCCTGTGTTTTGGCAGTTGGGCAGACCAAACTGGATTTTTTTTAGCAGAGAAGGGAGTTTTATTTCAATTCAAACCTGTTCCATCAAAGACATGTTTAGAAGGGTGAGTACAAATCACACAAGCACTATGGCTATTCAGAAGATTAGCTCTGAATCCTTTAATACCAGTCTTTAATTTGAAAATAAAGCCCCCTTAAACCTGCTCCTCAATGACCTGCCATTTTAAAGAACATGTAACAGATTTTTTAATAATTGTACTTATTAATAATTTATACTGATAGAGAAATAGAAAAAATGGTCAGCAATACAATAAATGCTTGAGAGTAGCTAAGCAGCTAATTTTGTGCTAATCCCATTTCATCATATGAGGTTGACGTGTTTTTTTTAATGTTTCATTATGTTTTAATTGTAAAATATATTGCTTCAAAACAAGTTGTACATTTAACACGTGGAAGAGATCTGCTATAATGGTGTAAGTGTGACTTAAATAAACACAACACCGATGAACCATTTTTAACCTGCCAAAGTAAGACAAGCAATAAAGGAGATAGAAAATAATTTACCAGCAGGCGAAGATGGTATACCAGCTTAACAGGCTTGGCCTGTGCTTTGGCATTTGGGCAGAAAAAGCTGGATGTTTCAGCAGAGAAGGGAGATTTCAATTCAAAAGTGATTCATCAAGGACGTCTTTAGAAGACAGACTACAAAACACACGAGTCTTTTGGCTATATAGGAGACTAGCTCTGAATCCTTTAACGCCAGTTTTTAAGTAGATGATTAAACCATCTTAAACCCACTCCTTAATCCAGACAGTTCTTATTAGTATTAGAAAAGCAGCATGCATTAACTTAGCACCCTAAATACCACAAAGATTGTAAACTGTATTTATCATAATTTACTAACGTAAAAGGACAAAAGCAACAATCATTATTTGCCATTACCTTGGAATGACTGAAACTACAAGGACATGAGGTAGCTTTTCATACTCTGATGCAGTTATACTTTTATACTAGATAAATAAGATCCTTGGTTCCAAAACTGACATGGTCCAAATCTGAAGCCATTTCCCAAGACCTGGAGAAGAACTGGAGTAGTAGGCAAAAGGATAGAGGATATTTCATATGACAGCTATTACCTGCCTCCAAAAACAACACCTCAGAACAAGGAGGAAATTCCTCCACCTTCAGTGCACTCTGCTGGAACACATCAATTACTTAATCCAGCACTTGTAATAAGCTCATTTCACAATGTCATGAACAGGTTTTTTTCTTTTTTTCTTTACATTCCTCAGTTTTGACATGTTGAACTCTGCTGCCTCCTGGTTTATGGCACTAAAAACCACCACGTGATTCTATTTCTGTTAAAGGTCTCTTGCATTGACCTTCACTGCTCAAATGTTAACAATTTTGTCTGTTATTTTAATGTGCATTAACTTTCATAGACAGGAACACTATGGGTAATTTCTTGAATTATTTTATGTTTCAAAAGCAAATTTGCAATGAGCCAGATGTAGCAAAAATGAGCTCCTGTCCAAAACTGACCATGATATCATCTGCCAAAGAGAAAGGGGCCTCAGGGCCCCATGCTTTAAGTGAAGGTGACAACATGTCTGACAGACGCATCGTAAGTCCAAGGAAATTGGAGATACAGTTAAAATAATGCAGTCTCTGCACAGGGGTGTTCACAGGGCAGGAAATAAACCTGTATTTAAGCTGATTACCCACCCAGAGGCTGGACTCTCTAAGCAGCTCTACAATAGCTTGCCTCCAACATGAGCACTTTCTCTTGTGAGATAGAGGTAGCACTATCACCCTAGCATGAGTATTAGTAATTACCGGATGGAGTTGGAGAGGGGCATGCAGGGGCTCTTAATTGGACCTGTGTGCTGTATTAGTAACTGGACCGAGTGCTGCTGCTGATTGCTGTGAGCAGGTGGCAGTCCCAGGCCAGCCTGTCCATTTTCATCAGGTCCTGGAACACTGAGCACATGGCTTTCTACAAACTGTCCCCACACCATCATTAGCAACTCACTCATTACCCGCAGTTCTGCCCACTCCCTGTCACCTAGCAACACAGTCCGTTTGCAACACTTCCTCTGGCAGGGCCACTATGGAGGCCTCGGTGGCCATGAATGTTTTCCAGAGTTGCCTGCTTTCATATGAAGGGGAATTGAACGGCCATCTTTATTGTAACACCCATTTGCTATGCCCTCACAGAGAAACTAGCAAACATAAACTTCTCTGCATATAATGAACATACTAACTGTAGTAGCTATTTGTAGGTTAAACACAAATGCTTCACCCTAGCATTAAGAGACAAGTCACACTTCTAAGAATAAATTATAATACACACAAAGGTACCACTGCAAAAGGCACTTGCTGAAAAATTAGATCAGCTCAATGAGAAGAAGGCTGTAATCTTCCTGCATCCCAATTTTCCTCTGTTGCAAGCATGTGTGGGTAATTGTGTGTGTGTGTGTGTGTGTGTGTGTGTGTGTGTGTGTGTGTGTGTGTGTGTGTGTGTGTGTGTGTGTGTGTGTAAATAATCTGACTTTTCTCCTTGAAGCCTGTGTGCCTCCAGGCATGCCAGAACTGGAAGCCCAACTCCATGACTTATGTGATTGTGATCTGGCTGATAACAGCATGTCAAACACATACACAGGAGTTGTTAAAGATCTTGAAAGCATTCTTGTAAAATCTGGAGCCATCTTTTCTGGCAGTCTATGCCTGCAAAAAAAAAAAAAAAAAAAAAAAAAAATAGAAAGAACTCTCACGACTTCGCACTACTGTTCTGACTACAACCGCAGCAATGAGAAAACTCTATAGGGCGTGCGGTCAGTTACAAAGCAGGAAGGCACAAAGAGCCATTGCAAAAGGCATTGTTTAAAAAAAGACATCAGGCCATGTGGCCAAATAGAAAGGACCACAAAACATTCTTCCAGTAAATGCAACAATGCAATTTGATTGAACTAAAACGAGAACAAACAGAACAAGCCCCGAAGGTCTAGAAACACACCCATGTCCATGCTCACTGCGGCAGAGATATTATTTTTAATGATTTTCTAATGTCCAATTATATAAGTATTTTCCATCAAGGCACAAGGATTTAATTTTTCATATTTTAAGTCAAACAAAACTGTAAGTCCTACGAAACACAAGTGGCATGAGCTAAAGTCTAGACAGTGGTACAACATTTGTACAATATACAATGAACTAAGTCTAACTTGCAGCTGACATAAACATGAGCAAGTTTCTAGTCTGCTGAGAGCTGATACCATTCAAGTCAAACCAGTGAAAGCAAATGAATGAACTGCTGCTTGATGAGCACTAGAAATGAAGTGAAAAAGACTCAGTTCCTTCATTTAACTTTAACATGGTTCAGGAGAGCAGTATTTGGTGGCACTAAGCCCAGGAAAGGAAATGACAGGAAACAGTGGAATGACATCAGCCACTGAGTTTTTTAATGGGCTGCAGACATAAATGAGCTTTTCCACACTACTAATAAACACAGAGCTCACCTTGAAAGCACACTCCTGAATTTTAGAAAGAACATACTGTATTTCAAGAAACTGCTGCACTTGTGGCTGGCACCAAATCAAATTTAACATCCACTGGCTCTGTGATTGTTCTATTGCTGATCTATTATGTGATACTCTCTTTTTCATCTTCACAGAAACCCACAGCTTGCACCCTAACTTGTTTTGTTTTTGCCAGGCCTTAAGTTTCCATGTCATGGCCTGATTTTATGGAGTCAGCAGGCCGGTGGATGACAAACAGTCCCTGAAGCCTTGGCAGCAGCTCTGGAGAGAGATGGAGAGAGCCCTGTCCCGGGCCCACTAAAGGTCAGCTTTAAATCAGCTCCCCACCCCTGCAGGCTTAGCAGTAATGTAATAATCTGGCCTAGATTCCTGCAGACTCCAAACCGAGTTCCATCGTGAAATGATGTGCGGGGGTGGAGAACTTCACACAGAACCCAAAATGGACTTGTGGCACCCCACATGCCAGCAACCCTGGCAAACATGGCCAAGCCCACAGAAATTTTACCAGGTTATCATTTCTCATGGGTTGGGCCTTTGCACGGCTGGAATTTCTCAGTTTGTACACGCAGAATATCAGACAAGATGTGCAATGTTCCTGCAGATCAGGGGCTGACGGTGAGTCATGCCGATCAAAGGCTGCTCCTGAGAGGTTGCAGTGTTCACACAAAGCTGCAGCTTGCACTTGGGTTGTGGGTGCTAGACCTCAGTGTGGAAGTGCCTGTAAATGTAAGGTTTTGTCACTGTGTTCACACATTCCCCCTACAGCCAACGCAAACCTTCAGCCCCCAGCTGCACAGTCACAATCCCCTCCCCATGCCGCCCGCTGCTGATACCATTCTGAGATGACCCACATTGCTGGTTTACCAACACTGTGTGTATGTGTGTGTGTGTGTGTGTGTGTGTGTGTGTGTGTGTGTGTGTGTGTGTGTGTGTGTGTGTAGGTGGATGGGTTAATGAGTTAATGGTGGGGGTGCATACCTATAAACATGCCATCAGCATTCTTCTTCAGTAAGGTCCATTAATTTAAAAATCACTTTGTACTGTAGAATTTATGTTACTGTGTCCACCACTTCTTTGTCCCGCTAGTGCTAAAGTCAGCACTGGATTCTGAGTTTCACCATTTTATGACAAGGCTGTAGTTTTCATCGACATACTCTCGAGTCTCAGAGCTGGAATGTGCTGAAATGTTAAAGTCAGCCAGGGTTTTACTGTGTATGTGTGGGTGGGTGGGTTTGGTGGGGGGAGGGGGGAGCAGGGGGTACGATTAGATAGGGGAGAGAAGTCATGGTTCAAGGAGATTTAATGAATAAGGGGGATTCAGAGAGAGGGAAAGAGAAGGAATAAGGAAAAAGGGAGTGAGGTACCTGTCCAGCAGTCTACTTATGTGGAATGTATGGAATGGTCCACCCTTTTCACAGTAAACATTTGATATGATTAAATGATAGAACTCTGGCCCCTTTTCTGTGCACGAAGAACGGGAGGTCGAGACTTGGTCCGGTTTAAACAATTTTCGTGAATAAATTAGAATATTTTACATTCCGAGTACTACGTCAATTGTAGGTTAGCAGAACATTTTCTCAAAGTTATGATTCATGGAATTTTTACAAGAAAATTCTGTCAAGTTTTCTGAGCGCTCTGAGAATGTTTTGGTGCAATGTTTGTACTACATTCCTGCAACATTTACTGGGAACATGGTGTGTGAAAAATGTTCTAAGGCAATTGTGAAGCGGATCATTAATACAACACTTGTTTTTTAGTACATTGCAAGAATATGTTTGCCTATTGTTCTTTCCAGTAAACTGAGAACATTATCAGAACCTTCAGTGATGTGTTTAACAGCTTCTACGATGATTAGGCTTTAATAATGAAATATTCACTGTAGAAGTTATTTTTGTCATGTTAGTATTTTAGATCTAATGTTGGGGTAATCACATTATTCTAAATATTACCTACTACCCTTACATGATTGTTTGGGTTTTTCGTCTAACCTGTTGATGTTAAAATGTAGGGCTACAAGTGAAGCTCTTTTTAGAGACCATTCATTCAAACTGCTGTAAGGAAACCTAACATTAAAAATGACATCTGTTTGCCTTCTGACACTTGACACTTGCTAAAATGTCCCTTTCTTGAACTTAATTTGTCCAGGTGTAAAATATGTTTTATAGTCCCCTCACACTCTACTTTTATAGTATGAGAATTAATAGTCTGCACCTCCAAAAATCTCTCAGCACACCTCTCAGCCATGAAGAGTATTGTCTATGACTAAAAGGCAGTCACACAAAACAGGAAAAATTTTTAGAGAGATGGAGAAAAGAAGGATGGGAAAGTTGTAGACAGAGAGGGAAAATAAAAATGTGTAGTAGAATATTAGTGCGGTTTGCCGTACAGCCCTGACACTAGCAGCCTGTCTAACATAAAGTGCCAGCAAAGGTAAACTGGTCTGGGTCATATAAACCTTAGAGAAAGGGAGGGGTGAAGCAGGGCCTGAGCATGTAATAATCACACAGTGCCAGAAAGGCAGCCTGAGAACCACTCCAGCTCCCCTTCTCTCCCCTCACTGCTCCCCTGAGACGAGCCTGGAGGAGCCGGAATGCTGCATATGGGTGGTCAATTAGCTTAAAAGTTTCAGCTGTGACAAAGCACCACTACATGGGCTGGAAAGGGACATGGAGACTCCTTCTCTCTTTTCTCTCCCTTGCCTTCTCTCTCTCTCTCTGCCCACATATCAACAGCAGTTGAAAAACATGCATTGAAACCGCATGCCGTGATCAGAGTAATTCCAGAACTGAAATATAAGGACTCTCACTCCATTCCCTCCCCAGTCTAAATCAACAAGCTTTTTACTGTGGTTACTGTGCCGAGGGCCACACCACTGGAATGTGACCACGCTCATCTTTTAAGGGAGCAAGCTCCACTTTGATTAGTGTTCTCCTCCTTTTCTAGTTTGCACTATGTAACAGTTTGCTATACCCTGAGTGATGTTATTAGGGCTTAGAGCTTCTGTTGAGCAGCACTTCTGATATGCTGTGGATCATGTGCTTATCCATGTGCCTATCATGTGCGTGCATATTTGAAATAAAACA
>CM074950.1:12075473-12099249 GCA_037577455.1 Pangasius macronema | reverse complement strand
GATCCCACATAAGAGCTACTGTAGCACAAATTGCCGTAAAGGTTAATGCTGGCTATGACAGAAAGATATCAGAACACTCAGTGCATCACAGATTGCGGCGTACGGGGCTTTGTCACAGCAAACCGGTAAGAGTGCCCATGCTGACCTCTGTCCACTGTTGAAAGTGCCTACAATGGGCATGTGAGCATCAGCAATGGAAGAAAGTTGCCTGGTCTGATAAATCCAACTTCTCCAGATTTCAATCCGATCGAGCACCTGTGGGATGTGCTGGACAGACAAGCCAGATCCACGGAGGCCCCACCTTGCAACTTACAGGATTTAAAGGATCTGCAGCTAACGTCTTGGTGCCAGATACCACAGCACACTTTCAGAGGTCTTGTGGAGTCGATGCCTTGATGGGTCAGAGCTATTTTGGTGTGGGACCTACACAATACTGGCAGGTGGTTTTAATGTTATGGCTGATCAGTGTGGGCTATTGCAGTTGAATAGTATGGAGCAGTAAAAAGAAATTACACGGGAGGGCTAAATGCATTCTTAACACATGACCCATGAGATTTTACTTCAGTCAGATAGCATGATGTACCCTTCAACCAGACCCTGTTGAACCTGTTTCCTAGACCTACCACAACATAAAACATAAATTAAAAAGTATGACATTGGTTAGATGAATTGGTGTGATATAAGAGGAATAAAACACTTCGGGATGTGGTGTTCAGCATTCCCAGTTCTGTGTTATTCCTTATTACAATTTGTATCGTAATTTAATAAGATGCAGGCTCATTTAACGCTATTATCATAGTAAACACATGTATCAGCCTCACTCACATTACATTTGCTTACACAGAGAAACCCCCTTTTGTAAAAGATCTGCTCACCATTGCAAAATGAGATCACAGTCCATTGATCTTCAATAGGAAGGTATTTGGATCTACAATGGGGTCATGAGACCTTCACACTAAAGGATTGGGTTTTGAATGCTTCCAGATTGGCAAACAGGCACTGTGGAGAGCTGGAGCTTGATGTGAATCAAGATATTAGATATTATTTTTCTTAGATGTTATTGTGATCCCTGGATTTTGCTGTGGATCCATGCAAATCCTGTAAAAGGTATGCACCGAAACAGTGGATTTAAGTCTTATTGGTGTTTAATTATGAAAATTGGTGGAAGCTGCATGTGTGTGTTTATGTTAGAGATCTATATGCACAGTAACAGCTATTCACATGATGCTGCTATTATTATTTGAACATTATAGTTGCTGAGTTATCTGAGATCTGAAGAATCAGGTCTAATAGTGTCAACAGGTTTTGAAAAGCATGGTGTTGATCAGTGGCTGCTGGTTTTAATAGTGATGGAGAATTTACTGGGTGTAATTATTGGGTGAATTTACTGATTTTGTGGTCAGTAGTGTTTGGTGCTACTGAAAGAGGCTGCAGAGTGCTGGAGCTGTGTGTAGGAAAATCATGCTGTCATGCTGCCATGTGCTTGTGCTGGTGCTGTGTCTGTCTGCGGCTGAGGACTTCGACTGGACAAAGAACGACCACGGCTCCTTCTATTATGGCACTTTTCCAACTGGTATGAGTTAATCACATTGAACACTTGCTTGCAAATTATGCAAAGACTAGCTGATGAACCTTACAATAAACACATTGCTGTCAAACCAAATAGGTGGCAGCCAGGCTTAAGAAGTAGTGTTTTTAGCCATGGTATTATATAATTACTAAACAGATGGGAAATGTCAACTGGCTTTACTTCCTAGCTATCCTTTATACTGAACACCAAAGTGGTCAGATAAGGAGGATGTCCAAAGTAGCCAGCAGAATTTAAAATGAAAAATGTTATACAAATATTTAAATAATAATATACAAATATCCTTCTTTTTTGTCATTGTTATTAAAAAGGTAATGCATTTTTTTTATCTTTTTGATCTGAATGGTATGCTTCATCCATTTTGTTCTGAATCATTTTATAAAAATCTTCGTCCTCATAGACAGATAAATAGATATCTAAATGACTAGTTAGACGATTTAATACCAATAGGATCTGTGAGCTCATACTTTTGGCAGGATTTTCGTGGGGTGCCGGCAGTTCAGCCTACCAAACAGAAGGAGCTTGGGACAAGGATGGCAAAGGACTGAGTATTTGGGATGTTTTCTGTCATAATAAGGGAAAAATCTTCTTTAACGATACAGGAGATTCTTCATGTGAAGGCTACTACAAAGTTAAGGTAATTGCAAATGAAATGTTTAATATATATTATCACTTCAGTTGAAGATGTTGACCATGAATGTGCTTTAAGCACACAGTAGAAAAAAGCTTGTGTTCTGTGTGTAGGATGATGTATCCCTGATAAAAGAACTCAATCTGAAGCACTATCTCTTCTCCATCTCCTGGCCTCGGGTCATTCCCACTGGGATCAGGTGTAAGAGGATGATGCTTCCTAATAGATTACATATGAGATATGGTTATGTTGAATGTGGCATAGTCCTGATTATGATGTCTGTATGTTTGCAGCAGAGTATGTGAATGAGAAAGGACTCAAGTACTATGATACCCTCATTGATCAACTGCTGGAAAATAAAATCACTCCTATTGTGACCCTATATCATTGGGACCTTCCACAGGTGTGCATTCACAGTAAAAGTTTCATATCAACGAGTAACATCTTATTGGCTTAATTTGTCAACAGCTCTTTCTGTTCTTGTTTTAACAGGTTTTGCAGGAAAAGTTTGGAGGCTGGCAGAACATCAGCATGGTGAATTACTTTAATGACTTTGCCAGTCTTTGTTTTGAAAAATTTGGAAACCGTGTGAAACACTGGATCACCTTTAACAACCCTTGGGTATTGCCTTTTGTTTTTTTTAATTACATTCTCATAACAGCTACTTCCTGAATTTTGTCATGTAGTGAAAAATTATTGTTTGCATGCTAGTCAGTGGCAGTAGAGGGCTATGAAACAGGAGAACATGCTCCAGGCCTGAAGCTCAAAGGCACAGGGGCCTACAGGGCTGCTCACCACATCATCAAGGTTAGAGAAAATATACATCACTAATTTAAAGTTCTTTGACTCGATAATAATGGTACATTATTATTTTTTTGCATCAGTTAGTAATGTTTTTAAACCACTTTCCCCAGGCACATGCTAAGGTTTGGCATACCTATGATAGTCAATGGCGAAGCAAACAAAAGGGTAATCAAGTTCAAATTAAAGATTTACAAACCCCTGTCATGGTAATACTGTTTTATGGGAAATTTGAAAGAGATCTGCTTCTTGCTGCAGGTTTGGTGGGAATCTCACTGACTGGAGACTGGGGAGAGCCAGTGGACATTACCAACTCAAAGGACATAGAGGCAGCTGAGAGATATGTCCAGTTCTATATGGGCTGGTTTGCTACACCCATCTTCCATGGGGACTACCCTCAGGTCATGAAGGACCTCATAGGTACATTTAACCATCAACTTGCTAGCTGAGACATTATGTGAATAATTAATGTATAGTAGTTGTAAATGCTGGTAATTTTTTTATGACCTCAATTATTTCAATAAGACCATAAACCTTTATAGATAAATACATTAGCTACATTCACCATGTGTTCAGGAAGCAAGAGTTCTCAGCAGGGGTTGGGAACATCTCGACTTCCCACCTTCTCCTCTCAGGAGAAGGGTTACATTAAAGGTACATGTGACTTCCTGGGAGTAGGGCACTTCACCACACGCTACATCACCCAGAAGACTAGTCCTCCAGACCGTGGTAGCTCCTACTATACAGACCGAGACCTGGCTGAGCTGGTGGACCCACGCTGGCCTGATCCTGGCTCAGAATGGCTCTACTCTGTGCCTTGGGGCTTCCGGCATCTGCTCAACTTCATCAAGGTGAATCATGCAATGGTTTAGAACTGTTCTCTTGCTAATGGTTATCCATCCTGGTGAATTCCTTGTAATTTTCTTGCCATCCCAGCTTAATTTGTCTGTAGATCCTAAATATTTACTGTTTATTCTGACATATTCTTTAAATAGACTATATGAAAGAAATAAAACACAACAGGCTGTGCTGTGTTACCACCCCGAAGTTGATAATTTCCTAGCACTTTTAAAAGTGTTTTATTCTTCTTGTACCACATCAATTTGCTGCCACTAGCATTCTTAAGTTATTTAATGTTACATAACATTTTATCACTTACATTATAACAGCTATAAACAGTTGTTCCCTCATCAGCCTATTTTATCTCTCCCTATGAGTTGATAAGACGAAAAAGCAGCTTGTCATGTTACCAACAAAGCATAAAAACCTACATCTTACTGTTACAAAGTGCTGACACTGGAGACTTCCAAAAATGCTAAATGTTTTATCCCAGAAAGCTTCACCATATCAACAACTACACATAATTTTTTTTTATCCATTTATGTGGAGCGTGCGTCATGCAAGGCTATGTGTAAGCTGTTTTTATAGAAACAATAACGTATTAGAACAAACCCATTAATATAAACCTGTAATTTGCCTTACAGTCAGAAGTAATGTCAGAGCTGCTGTGATAGAAAATTAATCAACTTCTTCTGACCAAAGAGATTCCTCAATTCAGCAGTGCTTGGTAAAAGTGAATTAGTACTATAAAAGGAACAATCACAAGCATTTGGTCATGACTTTTATTTACTTCTGTAGACTCAGTATGGGAACCCCATAATCTACATCACTGAAAATGGAGTCTCTGAGAAAATGATGTGCACAGAGTTGTGTGATCACTGGAGGATCCAGTATTATAGAGATTACATCAATGAGATGCTGAAAGGCAAGTAATTGAGCTCATTACTGAATCAAAACTATTTTTTTTGGACATTGAAATATGACATACTGCTCAAACCAAATAATTTTGGTTTCCTTTTTGGTTCCTGCAGCCATCAGAGACGGAGTGAATGTGAAGGGCTACACTGCTTGGTCTCTGCTGGATAAGTTTGAGTGGGATGAAGGCTACTCAGAGAGATTTGGCCTGTATTATGTAGACTTTAAGAATAAGAATAAAACCCGTTACCCCAAGGCCTCTGTTCTATACTATAAACACATCATCAGCTCCAATGGATTCCCTAATCTTAGAGAGGTACCAGGTGTCTCCTCTGTGTTCCTTCTGTTAATCGACTAACGCTCTACAACCACTGGCATTAGGATTTTAGAAGGAATCAAATGGTTGAGACATTAACACTGCAAAGGCATTTATTACAAATATACTGAATTATTTATACTCTCATGTTTAATATGACACAAGAATGTATACAGAAATGAATAGTTTGTAGTTCTCATCTGTTTCTTCATGGAGTAGTCATTTTTGAGCCTCTAAAGCAAAATTTCCTGAAGACACGAAGACACACCAGTACTGATAAAATGTGTGTTTCATGTGGCCATTGGCAGGTTGAAAACTGGAAGAGGAAGGCTGCAGACATGTGTTCAGCTAGCAACCGGCTCCTGGCTGCAGGTTAGTACATCTACAGATTTAGTAAAGGAGAGAAGAAGGATTAGTTGGGGCAAAAAACTATATCCATTTGTAGAGAACAGTAAAAACTATAAATAAAGAGGCAATTGTTCTTGAAAGGATAATTTTTCCTTTCAAGTTTTATATGACATAAAACTCATCTATCTACTTCTGGATCTGTACCACTTGATTTTGCAAAGCCCACATAATAACCTCAATCTGTCATCACTTATCTGTCATTCAGATGGGGATTGGCATGCAAGCCAACAAGACAGTCAGATTGACAGAGGCTTTGATGGGACAGAAAGCTTCAGAAGACTTAACTTGCTAACAGCATTTTATTTTCTTTGCCACTCCATCTAAAAGAGAATCCAAGGAAAATAAGGATCATGTACAGATGCCAAACAATTGGTTTGTGCATGATGAACTAGGAACTAGTGCATAAGCCAGATTAAATGTGTTCTTTTTGGTTTGGCACGCTTTTCGCATTGTCCTGGAAAGGCAAAAAAAAGACTGTGTGGTCCGCTTCTATGAATATGGGGTTTCAGCCAGCATAGACCCGGGAGGCCAGAATGTCTCACAGCTTATGTTCAGGCCAGCATCAAAAAACACATAATAAATACTTATTCAAGCAGTTTTCTAAGTTAGATAACAATGTTAAATCTCATTAAATCTGCTGCTCAGGTACTTGCTGTAGAGAGGTCAATAATCAAACCAAAACTGACAGAGTAAATTTGACATTTAAAAAAAAGCAAACAAACAACAAAAAGAAACACTCTTGCCATTGCTGGCACTCCATTATTGTGAGACCAGATTTGTTTAAGTTTAAAGGCTTTTGACTTGTATGCACCAGCCAAAAGCTGTTTCTGCCAACACGGCATTATCAAGCTTCAGAAATCCAGCCAGTTGTTCATAACCAATATCGTATTCGTTATAATCAGAACATAAACATGCGAAACATTCCTCCAGTGACAGGATTACAGATTCATGTCAATATAATAAATTAACTGTTGCATCCCTTAATAGGAGCACCTTATGAGTTATTTCAATTGGTATAGCAAAAGAACAGCTGTCAAAGAAAGTCGATGAATTTGCCAATGTGACGCAACGGGCAGTTTAATGGGTCTGTTGGGAGTCTTTGGAACAGCAGATGAAACATCAAAATGAGCTTAATTGCTGATTATGTTAGTGGAATAGTGAGCTTAAACTGGGGGTGAGGGGGAAAAATTGACGTATGCGACAAATTTTTTTGTCTGGGGAGATTAATTCCACACACCTTCACTACTTATATAACAAGTATAGGGTTTTCAGCATTATTAAAAGGCACAGTCAGCAATTTTGGTAGTAGTTGTATGAAGCTCAAAATCTAAGCGCATTTCTCTCTCTTTTTTTTTTATTAGAGGAACAGAGAAGTACAGCTACCAATATTTTAAGACTTATTCATGGTAAGCCATCAGACATCATACACACACACACACACACACACACACACACACACACACACACTCGAACAGAAATGCCTAATGGACATCTGAAAAAGTATCAACCTTTCAAGTGCTCTGGCTTTCAAATGCAAACTCAGCATAGCATCATGCAGTTGAGTTAAGTGTTTAAAAAGAAAAAAAAAAAAGAAAAATACAAGCAAAGCACTATGAGCTATTCTGAGCAAGTGGTACAACACTAAATTGCTTTGCTTGCACGAAGCTATGCTAACAAGCTTGTGATAACAGTGTTTTATTGTGCCTGTGTTTCAGATCCCTTGACCAGTCACATGGAGATGGTAACAGAGATCGTCGTGCCCACTGTATGCACCCTGTGCATTCTCATCACCGCACTTTTTCTTATGTTTCTCCTTCGCAAACGCACCTAGCAGAGAAGCAAGAACTACATACTCAGACACTTCTAATATTTCTAACCTATTCTACAAAAAAACAAACAAAAAAAAAAACCACTATATATACAGTGTCTATGGGTATTCTCAAGCTAAATGTAATACTTTTTAAGACCAAATCTTGACTGATGATACACCACATCTAAACATCCTTGTATGTGTGGTGGGAAATATATTTATATTTTCTTACAGTCTAGGTGTCAAAGTATGTTATAGGAAGAATAACCCATTTTGGTCAAAACCTGATTTGCCAGAACTCATTGGCAGCGACATCCAACGGGTTTTCCCAGACCACCACATATTTATTCACCGTGTGTCTGCTGTGATGTCAAACATTTTTCAAACAGATTATAATCACATAGGAGAATGAAAAGTAAAAGACTGGATTAAGAACTTTCAATTTTAATTTATACCAATTCCATCCCCATTTAGGCCGTTTATTTATAAAATGTGAGTTGAGACATAGAAAGACTTTTTAGAGGACCCAGGACACCTTGTATATATGTAACATAATAGGTTTCAGGCTCTATGATTTTGGGGTACTTTGCCCAAGTACTAGTTTATTTAATCATGTTAACATTCAGTGTGATATGGTGATGAAATGTGTGCTTTTATATATCCCTTTTTGACTTTTTTTAGCAGACCCTCTGATTTCAGATCAACTTAATAAATAAGATCAAATATCACATTTGAAATGTATTAAATAACATTTGCAGTGCACAGAACAGAGCCTGAACAGATTCTGACCTGCTAACTGAAGTTGGCCAGGCTGCAGCACACCATCGCTCTGAAGTATGCAGTCTTCTCACTCTCTCCATTCACTGAGACCTCCAGTGGCACATCTGAAACATGAAGTGGTTGAAAGACTTGTTTCTTTTAGAAGCCAAAAGGTGACATTCATGTGATGAGTGTTTCATGCAGATGAAGAATAAACAAGTAATAGATACAGCTACCCTGGGAATTTCACCTGAGTCAAAGCTGATGTGATCCACTAGAGGTTTATCACTGAGATGCCAGGAAGTCTTCACCTCTCTTGACCCCTGCCCACTAGATACCTCCACTCCCCATGAAGAGGGCTGCTCTCTATGAATGGAACATGAGTTTGTGGACCCCTGGTCATATTACATGTTTTGTTGATTATATAAAGGAAAAACATTCACAGTGCCTAGACTTGAACATCACTGAAACTCTGTGGGTAGATCTGAAACATGCTGCGCATGCAAAACTATTTAAGAATATTTTTAAACCTAAAGCATTCTGCAAGGAAGAGTGGAGAAAAATTCCTAAAGTGAGAATACAAAGCTGGCTACAAGAAACATTTCGAGGCTTTGATTTCTGCCAGAGTGTTACTCAGTATTGATTCACACGATGCTCAAACTTTTGCACATGCCTATTTTCATGTTTAATTGTTTTCCAATATGTTAAATTCAGCATTTAATCAGTAAATTTGTTCTCTGCAGAGGTTTTAACCTTTTTAATTTAGAAAATCAACAAAACATGTCATTTGACCAGGGTAACCGTGCATACTTTTTATTTTACTGTGCAAAACTGAATCAGAGCAGGTTTTACTTACGCCTGATAGAAGTGGCTGATAAGAGCTGGCTTGATTTGCATCTGAAACACATGCTCTTCATCATAAGGTGCTGTTTTGTAGTACTGCAAACATGACCTAAGAAAGAAAGAAAAAAAACAATCACAGTGATCAGCCATTAAAAGGAATGGAGTGTTTTACAGAAACAGGTGGTTAAAAGAACATAAAAGCAAATCGCTCACTGAGTGAAGAAGAAGAGGCGCTCATGAGGCAAGCTGAGAAAGCTGCTGCAGGTGCCCAGGACCTCCAGCAGATGGTGCAGTTTCCTCAGTCTGATCACCTGCTCTTGTAGATGGACCTCGCTGCTGAGGTAGTAACTCTGAAGATCATCATGCAGAACACAGCAATGACTGTTAATGCCTGTCCATGCATGTCAGGAACTCGCTGATATTTCATGCTTTAGAAAAGTGATGTTCTTACCAGGTGGTTGAGAGTTGTCAGCTCATTCCCTGTCAGAAGAAATACAACTGAGCATTTTCATATGTAATATTTTTTTTACAGCTTAATAATAAAATAGATCTTTATAATATATGATATATTTATATATCATAAAGACACTTAGACACTAACGTTTAATTTTAACTTATTTTAAACCAGCTACATTACTCATTATCTTCACCATTTACATTAGACTTTTAAACATTTATCAAAATGTCTTTACAGTGAAAAATTTATTAAATAATAAAATCTTCACTGGTAGTGAATGGCAAAGAATAAACTGTTCAGTATGTTTACTACTAAAACTACTAAGAAATTGACCAGGAGCATTCTACAGTTACATCTCTTTACCCTTATAAAGAACTCAGTTAATATATAAAAATGCATGAAAATGTTAACAGGAAACTTCCTGATTTCCCTGCCAAGATTTGGTCATCACTACCAAAACCCAAATTAGCTATCTAGATTAGAATACTTGTTCTGCTAACAAACGTTTCCAGTCACCATGTTGTTGTTATGTAATAACTGCTATATTTTAGCTAATTGGACTATCCAGTCAAAGCCACTGAACCTATTTAGTGAAGCTCATACACAGCTCCCCAACAATTTTATATTTTTATATATTTATATATATAACTACTCAAATGGGCTCAGTGGAAAATATTCCATACAAAATCACTGGAATGGAATTCAGTGGAAATACTCCAGTCCCCGTCTGACCAATTCTTGTATTCTTAAAACACCTGAGCCACATGATCAACTCTAAATTCTTTATTAAATGGCTTGTCTGTGTTTAGAGCAGAAGCAGTAATAAAATGGCTGGTTAGTTATAAAATTCCTGGCCGAGGGACCCCATGCACTATAAAAAAAAGATATAAAAATACACTCACCGTGACCATTTCCTGTTAAAATCAATAAAAAAACTTTAAACATGTTGATAGACTAAACAATATTATTACCAACGAGGTAGTTGATGTAGTCTTTCCTCATCTTGTCCAGGCCCAGCTCCAGCAGCATGGTGGGAGGAGTGAGGCCGGTGAGAGGCACTGTATCCACCTGCTGCTGGTACGACTGTACTATCAGTTTACTCAGAGAGCTACTGCTGTCCCTGTGGACCTGTGCAGCAAAACACGACACTCTGTACACAACACTGTATATAGCACAGATAACAACAGACAATTTAATGTTTTACAGAGAAAGGTGTGAAATCAGAACTTTTTTTTTAATTTTTGGGGCAAAATGAGGTAAAATGAAGCAAGATTCAGAGATAAACCTCACAAAATGTACAATTTCTTTAAATTTGTCAAGACAAAATGTAAATTCCATACCCAAGGTTTAATCTGCCCAAAGCGCACAGCCTTGATGACCAATTTCAGAGAGTCTGTTATGTCCTGATATGAGGTCACACCTACCAGGGAAAGGATTGTATACAGAATCTGTGTTACATGATGTTGTATCATTTATACTCATTCTTAGAATAGATCCCAACTAACACTCACTTCTTCTCAGCTTCTCCCAGAGCTGCTCAGTGAAGTCCAGGTCTCCTCTCTCTATTAACATACAGCCTAAACCCACCACAGAGTCGTTTTTGCCCTTCTGATTCTGTTACACAACCAAAAATGTCTGTGTATCATATTTTCTGTATTATGTATAGAGAAGTGAAACCTTCCTATTGTTCAGTTGCTTTACCTCTGATCCTTTTAAATTCTGGCCTGGGACTGCATTTGCGATATTCTCCAGCTCTAAGAGCAACAAAGAAAAGACAAAATGTAACAAAACCTAAGGGATGATGTCATTATGTACTACTATAGTGATGTGAAGGGTTACCTTCAATAAGTGCTCGGGTTAGATCCACAGCAGACCGTGTCTCTACTGGCTCCAGCCACTCTATCTCCCCCATCCTCAAGCCTTCAGCCAGAGTCTGAAGAGAAAAAACTGCTTTAATACACAAACCTGCATGATTATCATTTATTTCCACTGTGCAGAACAGGTCATTATAGATTACTGAAACCGATCAGAAGTATTATGGGCTTCGTTTCTAAGGAATAGAATGTACAACACCAGCTCTTGTGAATATGATTTTTTTTTTCCCCCAATGTCAACTTCTGAATGTGAGACAAAACTATTTTTAACCTTGCATTTATACACCACCACAGCTTTATATGTTTACGGCCCTGTTAAGTAACGTACCAGAAGAAATTCCAGCTCTTTGTAGGTCTGATACATAGCGCTCCTGATGTCTCCAGCTGTCACCTTAATATGCTGCATATAGCAGAAAAGATACCTGTTAAAGATGCAGTTTGACTCCTGAAACTGTCAACAAAAGCAATAGTGAGAGTGATGAAACATTGTGACTAGGATGCATAATGTGGCTGAAAACGAACAAAAAAATTCAACTGAGCATTTTACGATGCAATATTGTGTCACAGCTTAATCATAAAATAGACCTCTGTAACTTTAACAGCTATTAATAACCTTAATTATGAGTTTATGGATAAAAATCTCAGAAAATAGTTGTAAAATGCACACAGGCTACTGTATAATAGTCCTATATGGTAGTAAGTATGTTAAGCACTCTGGAAGGTGTAATTGTAGATTATTTAAGCAATGCCCGTCAAACGTTTGGACGCCTGCTCATAGAAGAGTTTTCTTCATGTTTATTATTTTAGAATAATAATGAGGAAAGTAATACTATGAAATAACACTTATGGAATTATGCAGTGACCAAGAAAAGTAAAAAATGTAAGACTATTGTATATTTTAAATTCTTTACAGTATTACTGATAAATCTTTGCACACACTTGGCATGGACTCAACCAGCTTCATGAGGAAGCTTCACCCAGGAGGCTTTTCTTAAAGTTTCCAAATAGGGTTTTAAAAGAAAACTACTTGTTTGCGGAAACAATTTAATTTAAGTTAAAAATGCTTGATTTAGTCAAACAACTTATTAAAATACATGGCTTTACATTTGATTCAGAAATAAATTTATACATGGGCATTAAATTCACTATTTGTATTCATCTTAGAAACACATTTCAACCCTAAGTCTTTATTAAAATGTTTTTAAGATAATGAAAAATATATATTCAATCAGTGTGTCCAATCTTTTGTCTGGTAGTGCATGTTGAATAGTAAAATGTTTCATGTGTTTTTAAATCCCATGAAACTACTAAAAATGGATTATGAAATTATCTTTACATCTCTTTGTTCTTATGAAGAATTCAAGTATCTATGAACATTCACGTAAATGCTAACTGAAATTTTTATGTTACATTTTATGATAGATATATCTGCCATCCTGACACTTGGACATCGTGGTACTAGATTGTTTATTTAGTTCCGATTACACACAAATTTGATGAAAACTGTGTGAAACCCAGTTCATATCAACCCATTCCATATTAACAGCGTCAACTGAAGAAATATAATTTTTTTTTTAAAAAATGAAAGCCAAGATAAATCCATAAATTGAGACAACTAAGACCAGTTATTCAATTAAGAAGAAATGCAGCTTTATTAAAAGGAGGATGAGCTGCAGTGGCTCAGAAGGTGTGTGAGTCGGTACCATTTGCCACAGCATTTTATTTTAGTACTGTGCAACACTTTATTAGTACTAAGTGAGCGATAAGTGACTGATCTGGTATGTCTCGAGCACTATACTCCTCAATGTACTGCGTGCCATCATCGCCTTCAGTGGTGTGGTGTGAGAGAGAGAGATTAATTCATTCATTTTAAAAAAGAGACACGGCAGTTGCTCTGTGTGAGGTACTTGGTGTCCATGATCACCTGATAGATAGATAGATTTTCATGTCAAACCATTTTGTTTTCACCTCAATTAGTTCACACCTAATTGACCTTTTCTGTAATTTGCCTCTAGATTTTGGCCTTTGCAGGTGCAGTTACACTGCTAAATAATAGATTTTATTAGCATAGATATGACCCATAACTTACATTTCTCTGATAAAGTCTTTTTGTCAGTTAGTTGTCATTTTAGAGCTGTAAGCTTTGCCGTTTATGGAGTTTTGTGAGCGTCATCAAATGCAAAAAACATGCACCTGATATTGTACAGGTGATTGGCATTCCCCAACATAGGCATGCCAGTATGAAGAAAATCAGTGTTTATGAAACTTTTAGAAATCCAGCAGAAATGTTTAGCTCGGTTTGATTTATGCAAAAACATTTACACACAATTTTACTAAAAGATTGATAAATGAGGCCCAATGATCAACTAATACTGAGTGGTAAAAGGTGTAGGATTACCAGCGTAACTGTAGATGACAGGGGCGGCATCTCCAAAATCTTCTCTACATTGTTCCATCTAAAGTTAGCTGTTATGCTGCTGTCAGAATCAATAACAAAACTCTCTTCCTTCACTGAGCAAAAAAGATTGTACTTGGCCCAGCCTTTTGTCAACACCTACAATTAAACAACAATACAAAAGGACAAACATGGGGTACAGAGGTTTTACTATATATATGTTTGACTATATATATATATATATATATATATATATATATATATATAAAAATGTGTTACCGCTGAGGAATGGTGTCTGTTCTGGTGTTCTTGTTTTAGCTGATCCATTGTGATAAACAAGGCCTCATCCACTGATGACCCTGGATAAAATACAGATTTAAAAATGTGAGTTTATTAGTCTGCTGGCTTGGGAACAGCCTTTGCAAACTGACATTATTGCCTTTTTCTTGCCTGTTTTCGGCCTGCAATGGTTACATTTTAGGGTCCAACATTACCTTTGCAGCTGACTGTGTACAGTTTAACTGCTGTGGCCTTGTTGCCAGTGTAGACTGTCTCTGCTCCCAGCCAGGATGTGCTAGCAGGGTCCTGCATGTCACAACGGACCCAGAGAGGATGCAGAACCTGAGCGTCCACCTGGGACATGTTCGGATTCTGAGACATGGCGTACCAGGACAATAGCTCTCTGTGCAACGGGACGACAATTTAAAGCTCACAGCTACACTAAAAGCTACACTACTGTTAGTTAAATCAAAGATACCAAATTAAAGGACAACAAATGATACACTAATAGTTTCGCTCACCTTGCTCTACTGATGCTGAGTGGAAGTGGCCCGATGTTGAGCTCTTGCGGTTTAACAGGTGTTTCTTCACTGAGACTGATTTCATCTGTACTCTCTGTGTCCTCAGGCTCATAAACTGGTGGAGGCTAAATAAAAAAGTATAAATTTTACACTGGACAGTCTCACGTGGGTACTGCTGCTGTAATAACAGACTATAATGCTCATACTGAACATCCATTCAACACACACAGTACTGACTGACATTATAGTGTACAGCAGTGGAAGAGTAATGATTTATAATCCCATTATCCGGAGTCACGGTTGTGTCTGGTTCCTTTCAAGGTTTCTCCTTCATGTCATTTTAGGCTGCTTTTCCTTCCCATTGCGCCTCTGCCTCGTTCTTTAGGGATCTTAATCTGTCCATTCTGTGAAGCTGGTTTGTGACCATGTCTACTGTTAAAAGTACTTCACAAAAAAACAAACCTGAACTAAAATAGGAATGAATTGACAAGCTGACGTACCATTTTCTCACAGATGAAGGCAGGTTGGTTTCCTTCAATCATGTTGAGAAGAGGTTCATCATTACGCTTTGATATTTTAATATACTCCTGTAACACCAGGTAAACAGTGTAATAGCTGATCAATATAATAATAATATGTATTAGTGTTTACAACATAAATCTTATTCAGTCATACCTGATAAACCCAGGAATCTTTGCTGTCATCTTGACACAACCTGATACAGAAACATACAAATTTAATAATGCTTAGGTTAAACAAAAGTACAGAATATATATATTTAAATGACGTAACTGATGACTCAAAGCTGTAATCTGGGGTGTCAGTACTAACATCACGTCTCGTTTAATGTTCTCAGTTTAAAGCATATAATCTACAAAGCTCCTTTCCGACTCAGACTTAAAAAAAAACACAAGAATTTAATAAAAAACGACTTACTTCAAAAACCGAACGAAGCTGTTAGCCTCCGAAACAATCTTAGCTCTCATGGTGTATCTGTAAAAAAAAATGTTCAAGAAAAAAATAATAAACACGAAAAGTATTTTACTTCTTCCCGCCGCATCACGTCACCAAGGTCATAGGTCACTAGTTCACGCACGCCCACACAAACAATCATATTAATCATAAAAAATATTTTATTTTTAATTCATGATACTGTACTTTACACATACACGTCTTATATTTTTTAAAATGTAAATTTGTTGCTTTTATTTTTACTAAAAATTAAAACGGGAAATATGAAAAGTAGTCCCGCAACATGGCTTTCATCCGCCAGTCCTGTTGAAGAGTATATAGTCCCTAATATTATTGTGCATTTTCCTGATTTTAAGATAGAGTGCACACTTTTAGTAATTTTAGATAATATTTTTTATCAGTTTTTGGCTATTTTGTATATATTATAACAAACTAAATAGAAATATATGACTATGTCAGTCGGGAGGCGGAAGTGGTGCTGGTCGGATGTATATGGTTATGAGGGAGTTCTGTGCTCCTCCTTTTCTTCCGTGGCCGCCATTGAGTTAGGAGCGTGGTTCCTGGCGAGCCGTGAATTCTTTTAAATATGGTAAGAATATTTGTTTGTTCTTGCGTTTTTCTAAGCATTAGTTTACAATATTGTTTTATAGCGTACATTTTATGTTATGTGAAATATTGTGCGGGTTTTGCGAGACATCCAAGTTGGTTTATGAGAAGCCGGGGCTGAAGGGACACGGCGGCCATTTTGTAGACGGCTCGGCCAAGATACACGTGTGATGAGTGGCTGATCGCTAGCTAGCGGCCCAGCTAACACGAGGAGCGTTTATTGCAAATACAACAGAACTCTTTCAGGAGGTTGTGCGTTTCAGCATGGCGCTGGTTGGTTGAGATTGTTGGCTCAGTTTGGCAAACTTTAAGAAGTATAGCTAACTTAACTGGCTGACATTAAAGATGGACTGAGCAATATTAGATAAAGCTTAATACATTCGAGACATTTAAGTAACGCCTTTGTTCAGCTGAGATGAATATTAAGTTCTCACACTGATATGGATTTAGATCTTGCCATGATGGTGTAATTTGCGTCTGACTCTGTGATCAGTGACAGTTGCCTGCTGTCTAACGCTGGCGCAGAAGATTGACGACATCTGAGACTGAGCAAGAGGAAAATGATCAGCGGTTATTGGCAGTGTCACATGGACGCAATGTATAATTTCAACTCATGTATTATGTGTTTAATTGACAGGCTTGTGCCCGACCGTTGATCTCGGTCTACTCCGATAAGGGGGAGACTTCAGGCAAGAATGTGGTGCTGCCTGCAGTGTTCACTGCTCCCATCCGCCCAGATGTGGTGAACTTCGTGCACACCAACATGCGCAAGAACAAGCGCCAGCCCTATGCTGTCAGTGAGCTGGCTGGTGAGTGTTTAACTTAACTAGCAGTCAAATGGCTTTGCTTCATTTCCAGACCTGATGCAACTCCTTTTCTTGTGATAGCTGTAGTGTATTAGTTTTTAACAATTAGTTTTCTTTCTCAGGTCATCAAACCAGTGCTGAGTCCTGGGGTACAGGCAGAGCTGTGGCTCGTATCCCCAGAGTACGTGGTGGCGGTACCCACCGCTCCGGCCAGGGAGCCTTCGGAAATGTATCCTTACTATGCTCTGGCATGATCCTAACATTTGGGACAAATGCAAGTGTCAAGTACATGCCTGCTGTGATGGTGTAATTTGCGTCCTACTCTGCGCATAGCGACAGTTGCCTGCTGTCACATGCTTGTGCTGAAGGTTGACGAAAATTGAATCTGAGCTACTCCACAAAGACCCTCTGAAACTCATTCATGTTATTGTCCTAGTGCAGTGTGTTTGCCTTGACTATAGTGTAGATGTGTCGTGGTGGTCGTATGTTTGCCCCCACAAAGACCTGGCGCCGTTGGCACCGCAGAATCAACGTCACCCAGAAGCGCTATGCTATCTGCTCTGCTCTGGCTGGTTCTGCCCTTCCCGCTCTTGTCATGGCTAAAGGTGAGTGGTGCAAGAAGCAAGGCTTTAGGATGTACAGATTAATGGACTAATTAATGATATTTTATGTTTAATCTTAAGTGTTCTTTTTACACCGGTGTGTGAGTGCACTGTTTACTGAGGAGGATGTTTGCGTTATGTGCATTCCTCCATCATTACGGTGCTAGATGAGCCTCAGTTTGCAGAAGGGCTGTGCCAAATATTGACACCTCCCTTTCGAAGGCTGAGAACATGCCTGTCAAAGAAGTGGTGAATAGAGGCTGTTAATTGTAACTGTAAGCAGGATGTTAATTTCTTGCTGCTGTTTAGGTCACCGCATTGAGGAGATTCCTGAGGTGCCACTTGTTGTTGATGACAAAGTTGAGGGATACAAGAAGACCAAGGAGGCTGTGCTGCTGCTGAAGAAACTCAAGGCCTGGAACGACATCAAGAAGGTGACACTTATCTTTTCTATCCGCCTACAGTCTTTTTTATCTGTGTAAATTAGCAGCCAGTTTCATCGTTCATGCTTCCACTCAACAGGTTTACGCCTCTCAGCGCATGCGTGCTGGCAAGGGTAAAATGAGGAACCGCAGACGTATCCAGCGCAAAGGGCCATGCATCATCTACAACGAGGACAACGGTGTCACAAAAGCTTTCAGAAACGTCCCAGGTGGGTTTTGGTCACCTTTCAGTCAGTCATCGTTATTCATTTCCAGCTGTGATGAGTTCCACTTCTGGTCCGTGTTTATGAGTCCTGTGATTTTTTTTGGAAGTGCTGAGTTAGCTGGATTGAGTAAGTTTCTGCTGCTACAGCTCATTAATTTGTCATGATGTATAACTGTGCATATTTTGCCCTCAGGTGTTACACTGCAGCGAGTGACTAAATTGAACCTCCTGAAACTCGCCCCTGGTGGTCACATCGGTCGTTTCTGCATCTGGACTGAGGGTGCCTTCCGCAAGCTCGATGACCTCTATGGCACCTGGCGTAAATCTTCCTCACTCAAGGTGGACTACAAGTAAGTTTCTTTTCAAGCACTACTCTTTAGAAATCACACCTGTGAGACTTCCTAAACTGCAATGATGAGCTTCTACTTCTGGTCCGTGTTTATGAATGCCATGATTTTTTTTCTGAAGTTCTGAGTCTGTTTTATTGCAGTGAAACATTTTTCCTTATACGTGTGCTGCCTGTGTTTTAAATCAGTTTTTTTCTCAATTTTAAAGCTTGCCAATGCACAAAATGACCAACACAGATTTGGGAAGAATCCTGCAGAGTGAGGAAATCCAGAAAGCACTTCGTGCCCCCAAGTATGACCTGTAGTCTCTCGTACACAGTTGACACTGCTCATATGTATTAAGAGTTCAAGCCATTTGCTTCTGTCTTCAATTCTGTGCATCTAACAAGAACATGTCATTTGTAGCAAAAAGATTGAGCGCAGAGTTCTCAAGAAGAACCCACTGAAGAATCTGAGAATAATGATGAAGCTCAATCCTTACGCCAAGACAGCACGCCGTCACGCCATCCTCAAGCACAAGCCTGAGGTGTGTATTCTGAAATGAATGCACCTGGTACTTTTGTACATTTTACATTTTCGGGTGAAGCTAAGATAACGATTCCTTTCACTTTGCAGATTAAGGCTAAAATGCTGAAGCCCAAGGTAAAGAGGGTTAGGAAGGTTAAGAAGGTCAAGACTCCTGCACCTCCTGCTCCCGCAAAAGAGTAAATCTGTGTATGCTGCAACTCTGACAGTGGTTCCAACAATAAACAATGTCCTGAAAAGTAAAAGTTGTCATGTGTGTTATCTAATGTCATTTTACTAGGACTGGGTGATGTGGCAATATCATGATAAATTGTCACAATACATTTTAGTGTTTGTTCAGTGTGTCTGCAATTCATAGGCTTCGTTGAGACTCACCAGTATAAACTACATGTTAAAATGTAAATTTTGTCCTGAATGTTTCCTTTGCACTTTCCTATTTTTTGAAGATGTTGCTAATTTTTCCCAGTGTTTTTTAAAGCGTAACGCTTACACTGGCAATCTTGGCAAACCTAAATATGCATTTGTCGTGGTGTTGCAGTTATCACCCACTCTTAGAGGAAATTTGTTCTCATGTAACATTATTTTGTGAAGCATTGTTTTCAGAGGGGGCTTAGTTACATTTATCATCATGACATTGGATTCTTTGGATGAAATATTAAAAAATTATATGAAGTCAACCTTCAGAAAAGGTTAAAGTGACATCAGGCTTGACTGATGGGTTTTTTTTTTGTTTTTTTTTTTTAAGTTTTTTTTCTCCCCCATCTCATTTGTGGTTTTCTGCATTATTTAGGTTCGTCTGTTAAAGCTTGATTGAATGCTGGTTTGTGGGATAGAGCCCATGTGGATATGGTTCAGTCATACCTTTTATATGCACTTATACCCCAACTATTTTACCAAAACAATACATAAGAGTGTAACCACATTTATCAAATAATGGACATACCCATACTATATTAGGATAAAATCCAAGCTGTGTGTAAACTAAATACTGTTCAAATACACGATTCCAAATGCTTGTCTTCAGTTTGTTTTTAATTGTTGATGCAGTTGTCTAGTGTTTACTATAATTGTTCTTTGGGAAGACACTGAGTGTGTCATCCTAAAATACTACGTATGATAAACCTCAAAGCATTTTGATAAATCACAGGATGCTTTACGTGTCTTGGTCAGCTATTTATAAAGTAAGCTGTGTAAATATGTTCTGTTTAAGCTGGTGTGTAATATATCCCAGTGGTTCTCAGAGAGGGGTTCAGGGGCTCCAGGAATTGAGATTTCTTTACATTGTCACAGTGGCGAAACTCACAAATTAATGCTGTTTGATTTATGATTTATTATAGATTCGCTTGAATCAAAAAAGTCAAATCCAAACCTCAGTAACTCAAAAACAAGTACCCTTTAAATTTTGTTCACTTGAACAGAATATGTTCTGTCGGTAGAAATTTCGGGAACTTAGTTAAATGGCCCAAATAAATAGTCAACATAGTAGTGTACTTTAAATCTAATTAATCTAACATCGGGATAGATTAATTACATTACACTTTTTATTTATCTGTCTGTCTGCGTTTAAAGGGGTGTTTGGCTGCAAAGTTTGAGAACCACCAGTATTTACCAAACCGTCTCGGACAGCTCTCCCACAGCGAATCGGTAGTAGGCGGAAGTGACGTTACCTTCCATATATAAACCCCTGCGAGGGCTGTTGTCGGTCTTTCTGTCTGCTTGATGTCGAGTACTAAGTGTCTTGTCCGGACAGTTGTAGCTGCTTAAAAACGTGTTAAGGTAAGTTATTTCTACATGGAAAATACTTTGAAATGTTTCCGTTTATAATTTGAGAACTTTGTGGCGCGATGGATTACAGTTTAAATGTAACTGTTGGGGCGAGTTTGATTGTTAAACGCGCGCGCGTGGCGTGTAATATAATAAACTTAGCAGATAAAATATTTTGGCTTCCACAGCAATAGACATGCAGCTTTATTGTTGATATCTCACAGCTGCATGGCGACTAAATAGTTTATCACTACTCGTTTCTAACACTCGACGTTATTGTCTGTGCACGTGCACCCTGTGGAAGCGTGGCTGAGTATTGATGGTTCTTGATCATCCTTAAAAATGGATTTTTAGAAAAAGCCTTTCCAACTGGCACAGTGCAAGTGATCAAGCTGGACAAGAGAAATAAATTTTGGAGTGTTTTTTAATGAGTTTCCCATTTTGATTTTAAAATTTATTTTGGCAGTATTGTGTTGCAGATGTATAGTTAAAGCAGCACTGTGTATCAGGTGATTGGAAGATGCACTGACTTGATCAAACTTTTCTCTGCAGCACACTGATGCACTGCAACAGAGAGCAGAGCAGCACAGATGCAAGGGTTTGGTCCACTGTACGTAATGAGGACCGCTGTCTCGCAAGCCTTCAGCAAAGTCCTGGGTATGATTTAAGATTTTGATAAATGACATGTCTAAGTTTTTCATACAGAGAGAGAATTGTTCTGCACTTGAGAGTATTAAATGGCCTTTTTACCTTTTTCTTTCTTTCTTTCTTTCTTTATTTTTTTTGCCAGGTGAGAGGTTGATCATGCTACTCTGCCCTGAGTAAAGAAACTGAATGTTGGTGTAGTAATCCTGACCTATATGGATGGTGTGTGGCACCTGGTGCAAGCCTTCCACCTTCAAGCTGGACTACTAGGCATCTTGTACATGTGAGTTTCGTTTGGGTTTGAAGCACTGCACTTTCCTGTAGAATTGCCTTTGTGCCTTTCTAGTCTACAATGATGAGCTTCCACTTCTGGTCCGTGTTTATGAATGCTGTGATTTCTTCTGAAGTTCTGAGTCCGCTTGAGCACAAATTGAATTGGTTTAGAGTCACAAATGCTGACTTAAAAGATGATTAATGTTCATTCTCTTGTTTAAACATGGCAGCATGCGTAATGGATCCGGGCGTGATCTTGAAGTGTGAGGAGGAGGAGGAGTCGAGGTAAGGCACATGCAACACACTGCTATGCTGACTGTACTTCAGCTTAATTATAGTTCTCATCACTAATCTCAGGGGAATTGACAAATTAGAGCAGCAATCCAAAAAGTGGAGTGTGGAAGCAAGAGTTTTCAGAATAATAAACATTCAGTACTAGGGTAGCGTTTTTAGAGCAGTCCTGGGCTGAATATAACTTGCATGTTAACAGTGCTATTTCACTTGCAGGTTGGGGAGAGGATTTCAAGAGGACTCTTCGGGTTGGGGGACAAGAGGAAATGGACACCAGCTCCAAGACCTGTATGTATGACTGTGCTTTCCCAGTATTGGCTTGAATACATGTGTAATTGGTTCTTCATTGTTGGCATGATATCTTGGCTACACTAGTTAAGTGAATTTTATTTTCTCTGGTGCATTTCATAAGCCTAACCAACCAAGACTGTATTTTCTTTAGGTTTATTGTATAGAAAGTAAAGACTTCTATTTTAATACATTTATTCACAGATCAAGGGCAAGATGCTGAAGCACAGAAGTTTAGTCCAAGATCTCCACCAGTTCCTGCAACAGAAGGGCTTCATTCACATATTGCTACTTTTGTTGTTTCAGCCAATAAATAACTGCAAATATCTTTACCTCGGTGGTGTGTGTGTGTGTGTGGTTTTTTTTTTTTTTTTTCCCTCTCCATTAAAGGAAAAGTAGTGGAGTGAAAATTTGGAATTCCATCTACTGCACATTTTAGTAGTTACTGGACTTGCAGCTGAAAGTAACGATAAGCTTTTATCAGGTTTAAATGGTGTTACAAGAAGTAAACCACTAAAATAACAATGTAAAGCTTCTATAGCACTGGAACTGGTGATTAGTTTGCAGTGCCTATGTACAGAGTACAAAGGAACTGATGCCAGTCTTCTTAATTGACGTGCACTTGAGTAAAACGATCAGTTTAATGTATTTTCAGTCAAATAGACTGCGTTTATTATAATTTAGTTTCAGAAGATTCCTCAGCTGACAAACTGTAGTTCTACACAAATCATACACTGGAAATAAAGAGTCAGAGGAAGAAGTTTGAACAAAGTCTTACATGGAAGAAAAGCCTTAGTGTTGTAATCAAGTACATTAATAGATATTTAAAAAAAAAAAGACTACAGTTGTGACCAAGTTTAATGGCAAACACTAATCTTATTGTGAGTGAAATGTGTTGCAAACTGAAAGCATTAATGTTAAGTTCTATGAAAATGAGTTTCAAAGATGTAAAGCCATTAACAAATTTAAACATTTAATTGCGTCATTTAATGTTTTATGCCCAATGTTCCCTGGAATCTACTGCACCCCTGACCAGGATAAAGTGGTTATTGAAGATGAATGCCCAATAAAATACCAATAACTGACCAGCCATGGTACTTTAATGTACAGCCTTTTATCCTTGTTATGAAGATAACAAGGATCCATTTAATATGCAATAAAATGCAAATTGCAAGCACCCACTATTCTCCACCGCTACCATATTTGTGCACTATGCTGTTACAAAAATGTGATAGTGGAGAAACAAGCTCTGTATGTTTCAACCTCAGACTGAATGAAAGTCTGTGGAGGAGCTATTATGTTCACCATAAACAGGATTGCTTGCCGCTACTGTATTTCTCACAAGTTCATGAGTGGGATTTTAGTCTTAATCTGATTAACATTGAGCACTTTATTAGGAACACTAATACTGGATAGGGCCTCCCTTTGCTCTTAAAACGGCCTCAATTCTTAATGGCTTGGATTCTACAAGATGTTGGAAACATTCCTTTAAGAATCTGGTCCATGTTGATATGATTGCATCCTGCAATGCCTGCAGATTTTTCAGGTGTACTTTCATGTTGCAAATCTCCT
>CM074950.1:12055352-12066835 GCA_037577455.1 Pangasius macronema | reverse complement strand
AGTCACATGTTCCAATATTTCTGATCACTTGAAAAATGGGTGGGTTCACGCAAAAGCTGCCATATTCTAAGCTGTTCAACACATTTAGATGTAAATATCAGCAAATGAAAGCCGAAATTCTAATCTGTTGTCTCATATTCATCTTTTGATCGCAAACCCAAATGTTTTAAGTGTATAGCAAAAACAAAAGAACTGGCTTTGCTGTTCCAATACTTTCATAAAGTACTGTATAGTCAGGAACACAATGTCGCTGAGAGGCATTTCTATTATTAACAGCACAATTTGGATTGTTTCATGGTTAAATATATAACACACACATACAATTTTAGTATAGCCAATCCACCTACTGCATGCTTTTGGTGGGAGGAAACCAGAGAACCAGGAGAAAACCCACACGGACAGGACTGAACCCAAACTCAGGACTGAACTGGGTACTCTGGAGCTGTGAAGCAGCAGTGACGCTTCCCACTGCTCTGTACTAAACAGTATGTCAGGATAATCTAACACCTGTTGTATCTAGTAATCTATGGTTCGTTTTGAACAGTTTAGATTCAGATAATTATTACTACCTTTATTTTGACATACTATCTTAGTAGGCCTGAGATCCAAAATTTTTGGTTCTATATTATTTTAAATACTAGTTTTGATACAGTACTATGTACAGTTTCATGTTTAAATAGTTAAAATACAGTAGTATCTCTCCAGTGATACAACAGTGATGCAATAGTAAGCCTGGTTTGGGTCGTAGCTTGATTCTTACATACTGTAGGACAGTATGTAGGACTAAAATGTCAATATCACTAGTAGGCATTGTCACAGAATAATCTTCTAGGACACTACTTAGTGTTATAGTAGGCCTGTGCGGTTTTGATACAAGTCTCCATTAGTGCTGTACTATTCTTTCACAGTGTACACTGCGGTACTGTGCGGATTGGGATGTAGTCCCAGACTACTCACTCTGTGGCACCGGTTCCGTTAACGGCATTCCCATCCGGAATCGGGTTGAGCTGGATCGGTTCTGGCTTCCTCCGTTTCTGCATGATGATCCTCAGTGATCAGTTATTCCGCAATCAGGACCCAGTGCAGGAGAGCAACACTAACGCGCTGCCGAGAGAGCGCTATTTGATGAGGCATAGACTATGCAGCTTATCACACACCCACCTATAGCTCTTCTTTTTATTAGCACACACGCACGGTGTCGACGCTAAACAGTGTGTAAAAGTAAAAAGCTCTGTCGAGGCTCGTCACTGTAGAGATGATAGAGCTACAAATAACGTCCACACCAAAGGGTGGATATTACCGCGGACGGATTCAGGCTCGCTGCGTCACGCAAGTATTTACATCTGTCTTCCGAACAGCGTGGCTGAAGAGCGGACAACTGCGCCATCTGCTGGTGCACATGCGCTACTGTGCCGTCTAACTGGGAGCTCATTTATGCTGGGGAAAACAGGCTGATCTTCATCCTGATTAGTGGTTACAATCAGCTATTTGATTAGGTTTGTGAGTTTAACATTAATGGTAGTGGTAAAGGTTTGGAGGTTCCCATCGCGCCATTGCTGCTTGTACGCGGAGCTTGCATGTTCTCCCTGTGCTTCAGGGGTTTCCTCCAGGTACACTGGTTTCCTCCCCCAGTCCAAAGAAGTGTTGCAGGCTGATTGGCTTTTCCAAATTGTGCGAATGTTTGTGCAGTTGTGTCCTGTGATGGGTTGGCACCATGTCCAGGGTGTCCCCTGTTTTGTGCACTGAGTTCCCCATGACCTGGTGTAGGATAAGCGGTACAGATAATGGATGGAGGGATGGATGGATGGAGAGTCTCAGTCACGTACCTCTCTATATTCCATACTCCATGGAGTCTCACTTGCCATTTTAAGTTTCTGCAACTGTAAACCGTTAACAGGACTGTGAACCCAAAAGAGGTGACTTGAGTTGATGGCCCATCTGTTGCTAAGTAATGCAAATGAGAAAAGTATTTAGTAATTATGTACAAATTAAATGTTACCAACTTCTGTACCCCCTTAATTTACTCTGGCCTGTTCTGTTATTAGGTGAATAGGACACTTTCCAAAAAGTGCACAGAGAACACTTCTGTACATCATCTGTAGTGCAATAATAACGTACAAGTAATATAAGTTTGGAACATTGATACAATCCCCTCGAATTGGAAAATAGGAAAATAGACGTTTGAACTATGATAAATCTAATCCAATCCATTGCAGTGCAACCTGCTCACACATTCACACACTCATTGGTGCAGATACTTGGATATACAAATTCTACATATATTTAATTGAAATTGCAGGTTGTTGTGATGTAAAGCTAGAAATCAAGATAAATCATGTCAGGAGTTTTTCTATCATTAACATGACCTTGAAACCAACATTCAAAGAAAAACAAAACCCTTGCTGCATAAGTGTGCACTCTTTTTCATAATGCAAGCTGTAGCTGTAGCAGAACTGTCCAAAGGCAAATAGTATACAGCTACATTCAGTTATTTTGATTAATGAATAAAAATAAATCTGAAAAATAAAAAATTTATTGATAAAAAAAAATAAAAATCAGCTTTTTCAGTAGCATTTCCTTGAAATGTTCATGCTTGCTGCCTTCAAAGATAGCCATGGCCCACAAGGAGTTGACAAAACATCTAAAGGATGGTAATATTGGAAGGTACGGATCAATAGGGGGGTATAAAAAATATATAAGGCATTGTCTGTGGAGCACTGTGAAGACTATTATCAACAAGTGGAGAATATGTAGCACCACAGGGACACTGACAAGATCAGGATAACCCTCCTAGGTTGATGACAGAATAAGGAGAAAACTTATCTGGGAGACTACCAAGAGGCCTACAGCCACATTAAAGGTGCTGCAGGTTCTGACAGGTACTGATCATTCCTTGCATGAGATAACAATTTCCTGTATTCTGTATTCAGAAAAGGAAGAGCAATGTCAGTGAATGGCCCAGTCAAAGCCCAGCCAATTCTATAGAAAACCAATGGAATTACTGAAAGAGGGCTGAACACAAGAGAGTCCCTGGCAATCTAAAGGAGCTTGAATGTTTTTGCAAGGAAGAGTGGGATAAAATGTCCAAGTGATGATAGAGACCTATTCACAAAGACCTAGTGCTGTAATAAAGACAAAGGGTGCTTATGAAAGTGGTAATATGTGCATTTTCCTATTTTTTTTTATTTTTTTTGAATATTATTGGTTTCAGGGTGGAGCAGTGGAAAGCTCCTCACAGCTCCAGAGTTCTGGGATCATATGCTCAGTTGACTGTCTGTGTGCATGTTCTCACTGTGTCTATGTAGGTTTCCTCTGGGTTCTCCAGTTTTCTCCCACTCCTCCAAAAATATGCCAGTAGGTGGATTGTCTAAGATAAACTGCTCCTTGTTGTGAATGATTATGTGAATTTGTGTGCGCATGGTGCCCTCTGATGGACTGATGTTCCATCCCAGTGTTCCTGGGATAGGCTCTGGATTTGGATAAAGTATGTGTGTGTGTGTGTGTGTGTGTGTGTGTGTGTGTGTGTGTGTGTGTGTGTGTGTGTGTGTGTGTGTGATTATTTTTTTCACAGATTGAAATCTCAAAAGATATATATATATATCTGTATTTAAATCACACACAANGTGTGTGTGTGTGTGTGTGTGTGTGTGTGTGTGTGTGTGTGTGTGTGTGTGTGTGTGTGTGTGTGTGTGTGATTATTGGTTTCACAGATGGAAATGTCATAAGATATATCTTGATTTCTGGCTTTACATCACAAACAACTGCAATTTCACTGTAGAATTTTTTAATTTCCACTGTATGTAAAAGACATACAATTACATGCAATACATGTGAAACAGATGGCAGTGTACACCTTTATATAAATATAATATATAAAAGTTAAAGAGGTAACAAAATATGAATAAACTGAGGGGTATATAAACAGCAACCAGATGGAGCACAATAGATATACAGTAGTAAAAGTCATATTAAAAAGTCACAAATTCACAAAGTCACATAAAAGTCACAAGTTATTAAACCTTCTATCCTGTACATAAACTGTATATAAAATACAAAATGTCAAATTATAAAATAGTGGTATGCATAGAATACTATGGGCAAGCTACATACCACTATTTGAAAGAAAAAACATAACCCGTGCTGTTGCACACATTATGAGGTTTGAATGGGTGGTTAGATGATCGGTTTTCAGTCTGTCCTCACTGTGGTCTAGTGGTCTAGTGGTATAGGGGGTTACATCACATGACTGAGATGCTTTAGGTTGCGGGTTTGATCCTGCCATGGACTAGTAAATGATACTTAATTGTGAGATTGCCTGGGAATGGCTTCATTGAGGAGTTTCTGTTCTGAAGTCTATGGCTATCACAAACAGCAACATGATTCCTACCGACAGGGCCTGCCAAGCAGTTGGGTGACCTGTGCGATGGTTTCATACATACCCAGTAGCTGTTGGGCATTAGGTTTCAACTAAAAGCTAGCTTCCTTTTGCACCTACACACTAATCCTTAATCAAGGCAAGGATATTAAAGGCAGTTGCTTAAGAGATTTATTCAATAAATTTGACTGACAAATTATTGTAAGGAAAATGTCATGCTGTCTGAGTTTTTTTCTGTTTATATATATATATATATATATATATATATATATATATATATATATATATATATATATATATAATTTTATTCATTTTGTTTCTCATCATATATTCTAAAATATTCATATTTTAAGCTTAAACTATTCTTAAGCTTACACAATCTTCTGCTATTTCAAATTTCTTTTCTTGGGATATGGTTTGATTGTATTAAGGCTCCTGCATTAACAGTGATTTGCTGTTTTTTCCCAAGAAAACAAGTCCTGAACTTACATCTGAAGCAGACCCAGCCATCTGTGCCTTTGAGAAGTTGTAGAAAAGCCCCCAGAGGACCTCAAATGTTTTGCACAAGAAAAGTTCAGAAAGAGTAGAGACACCCTCAGAGGACCTTGAATGTTTTGCAAATGAAACATTCAGCCAGTTTGCCTGTTTATTCTAGCAAAATTATTTTTCTTTATCTCACATTAGAAATGTATTTTCTTTCTTCCCCTTCTGAGGAACTCCACACATTAGGGCTCAGGCTATAGCCACTTACTATGTTGCCCGTACTGTAACACTGCTGGGACTGGTAGAAGTTAAATATTCACAAACTTTCTGGACAGTTCACCAAAACAGAATAGCTTCATCAGCACATCATGGAACCTATAGCCGTCCCCCAGCGGGCTGCCACTGGAAACAGATCTGGATAATTGCTGCATTTGCATAGAAGTAGCAGGCATGCACTCTTCTTCAGAAATGCATCTGATCTTATTCAAATGAGATGTCAGATTAATGATGTAGCATATTTAAGAGTATGATCATTTCTAACTAATCAGTGTGAATGTGCATTTGGGAAGTTTATCTCTTCACATAGCATTATATTTCATAAAAGCAGTGTTTTGTTTGTTAATGAGAGATGTAGCAAAGAAGATTTGGATGTGGGTCGTTTTTTGCATTGGCGAGTTTATGCAGCAGATTGGTGCATAATGAAGCATTTTTCACAGACGCGCAGCGATCTGCAGCCCAAGCTGGTAGTGTGTATCATCAGCGTGGCTTGCATTTCTTCAGCCCTTAAACTACTAATCAAACCAAACAGTACAGACAGAGAAATGGAATAGGATTTTAAAACATCCTTAAAATAATAAAAACACTGCAGACGCAAGCAAGATCAGTAATCAGACAGAGTATGCACCGGGACAACGTGAGCAAAGGCTGATGAAGGGACGAAGTTAAAAGAAAAGTAATGAATTGACGGACAGACGGAAGAGCTGAAGGCGCGCGCATTTTCAAAGCGTGCCGAACGTTCCAGGGCACGTGCGGCTTCACCGCAGGTGGCTGACGTCACGTGAGTTTAAAACGGGGCCGCGCGCTTGAGCTGAAGTGGGGAAGCGGACGGCGCTGTGCTGCTGTTGCGGTGTGCGCAGCCTCTTCAACAAGCTCCACACTGCCCTGCTCGCACAGCCTCTCCTCTCGATTTAAAACCCGTATGACAAACTTAAAAGGCTATTTCTTTGCTGTTAAAAACAGAGAAGTAAATTGTATACGAGAAAGCGGAGACTAAAATTTCACGCACGACGCCCGCGGCTGGACGGACGGTGAACGACGGCTTTGAGAACAGGGACAAACCGTGAGCGTTCTGAGGTAGGCTGCATTTTCACCAGATTTGAACCAGTGCTTGTTTTAGTCTTTATAGTCTTTGTATTCGTATTAAACACCACAGTGGTAGAAAAGTGGACTTTTGGCACGGTTACCCTGCGGTGTCGCTGTTAGCTGTCCCTGAGACCAAAACGCTGAGTTTGAAAGGCTTTACGGCGTTGTCATGCACGTGCGGGGAAAAAGAGCTCAGTTTAAATGATGGTGATAAAGAGAAAAACATGCTTGTTCTGAACAGACTAATGTGTCTGTTTTATCAGCTGGGTACTAAGTGCCCCTGGCTTTAAATGAACTCTGTGAAGCTGGTATTAGACTATGTGCTGCGCCTCCGGTAGGCTTTCCACACTGTTCGCTCTCTTTATATTCCTGCGGCGTAGTGCATACTGCTGCACACCTACATTATTAAAGTAATAAGAAGCCTGTAGCTTAACTGCCAGTTACTGCGATACGCACAAGGTGTAACCATTTAAAGCTATATGCGAAAGGTGTTTCCACAAAAGGACTTAGGTTATTCATTTAACCAGCTTGAGCTGTGAATGCATTTTTGATTCTGTCCCTCACTGGTGTTTTTTATCCCCCTGCCTCAATCGATCTGGAGTTCAGTGATGAAGAGTTGCCGTAATTCAGTGAGCAGTAAAGGCTTGTGTTGCTCACAGCACAGATGTTTTCTTCTAATTGACTCTATGCATGAGGTCTATTAAACTGCTTTAGCTGGTGATAAATAACAGCGCTAATGCCAGGTTAGGCTGTCCCATTCCATCATTGTGGCCACAGTCCAACAGACTCAACTTTCTTTCTTTTTTTTATTTTATTTTATTTACACTACACAGATCACTTTAGCGTTTACCACAGACGTAGCTAATGCTGCTGCAGATCACCTTTTAATTATGAAAATGTGCTTCTACTCCACACGCACACTTATCACCTCAGGAGGAGAACTGATGCACGGTTTATGGGCTAGAATTACTTTTTTTGGCTTAGCTTGCAGCTGTGAAAGAGGCAGCACTCCAGAAACATGCGCGGAGGGCACTAACCTATTTATTTCTGCTCGCTGAGTTTGTTTACGACTTTTTAAAATATTTTTTTAAATAAACGCAGTTGGACCATGCTGCCACTAGATGGCTCTATTGAGCAAGGCAGTGTGCCAGCTTTATTTTTTGGCGCTGTATAAAAGAAAACTATACAATGTGAAAAAGCAGCGCTTTTGTTATTATTTATAATTTTGGAATGTAACATAATTTGACAAAAAAAATCTCATTCAGATAGTAGCACTGTTTAAAAGGTTGACTCGCTCTTTCATATTCTTATTGGTAGTTATGCTTACTGTCACCGTGAATGGGAGTTACAGGAGACATTAAATATTAATGGGAGCTGGATAAAGGTGAATTCTCATTACTTCAGTCTTTATCCTTGTGTTTTAGTTTCATGTTTTATTCTCATAATTTATCTTGATGCACCCAGCAATTTGAACTTCTGTAATGCGTTGTAATTGCTGAATAAAAGATGATTTTGATAAATTCAGATACACTTCCACACTTCAAATTTAGATACACTTGTCAGGTGTAATGATAATAATAATAATTTTATTTGCACATCATTTTATTTGTACGGTGATATTTGAAACATTTTTGGAATAACTGGCTTTCTTTCGTCTTCAAAGCATGGGTCGCTTTTATTGTGTACAGTCTGCTTGTAACCTTGAAATGTGTTAAATGGATTTTAAGATTCATAATCTTAATATAATGCTTGCTGCAAGAAATATCACCATGATCTTTTTCCTAGTTAATTGTTAAGAGTCGTACCCCACTGTCGTGACTACGGCATAGTGGATGGCGTATTGCCTTGCATTAGTTAGTAGCTACGCAGCAATCAGTCAGAAAGTCATAACTGTCATAAGTGTACTGTGGCAATACAGTAATGCAGCTTTTGTTTACAGACCTGTGCTTTTAGGCTAATTAAACAGGTCCTTTCTTGAGAATATATTCATTTTTTGCCCGATGTTTGATCTTTGTGAGAGGTTAGTCCGTCCGAGTCGCCCAGTGTATCAGCATACATTTTTCTTGTATCTTATAGGGCTAGTTTTTCTACATTTCCATCATTTTCAATGTTTTGCATACAAAAGATACACTGTATCCTTAATACCTTTAGATGTGATTGAGTTTACTTGATGATTTTGCTCTTTGTCTTTTAATACTTTTAGTTTTTTTCTGTTTTTAATTTCAACATAGTTTATAAGATGTTTTAATAAACACACACTTGAGCATCTGTGTACAATTTGAACATGTTTGTTTGAATGTAAATTATTCCTCCGAAGCCAGTTGAACATAACCATGATGTGTTGTGTGTGTGTGTGTGTTGATTGCTGATATGTTGTTAGGCCAATGTGTGTATGCATTTGTATTTGTGTGTGCATGAGGAGCCCCTTAACAATGAAATTGAGTGAGTATTCACCTTTGCTCAGTAGAGTTCTAGATCTGATTCAGTTTGACAGCACTTAATGAGAGAGAAACATGGGTGTTTCTTCTTCTCTCTTTTTTTTCTTTTATCATTTCCCTCACTTTTGCCATGTAATGTTTCCAAGGGCAAACGTTGATTTCAGGTCTTTTCAGACTTTTCCCACTGCATGTAATGCTTCCAATTTACGCTCTAGTAAACCCTTTCAGTTGGAAATCCTGATGTTCAGCTCAATCAATACACTTAATTAGTGTTGATTAATGAAGGAGCGTTGGTTGCACAGTGCTGACAGTTGTTTGAATTCCCAAGGACAAACGTATTGGCATGCTGCATGGTGCTGCTTTGCCAGGCATAATAAGTATCCAGTCAGATTTGAATGTATTGCTTGCACTGGTATATTCATGAGGTCTACAAATGTGAAGATGCTCACACGGCACTCATTTAAATTAGTAAAGTAATAGTACAGGCAATTTGGTGCACAAAACCAATTTAGTCATTAAGAATTTATTTGCATTCTGTGTCTGCATTCCCATATGAGCACATAAGCAGCATTCCTTTGTTACAGTAAATAGACAATAAACATCACAGGAATGTAATAAATGGCAATCACAGTGAGATTATTATATCTATAATATTATTATATTATAGATTATAGTTACATCTTAATACTGTGGATCATGCAGTGTATTTAGAGATATAGGTGACATGGAATAAATGTATTGGTTTAAACTTGCATTATATGGAATATCTTTGAATGGAAAATGTTTGGAAGTGAGACATATGTACGTGTGTGTGTGTGTGTGTGAGTGTGTGTGTGTGGAGGATAAGTTGTTTTCATGTAACATCCAAATTGGGGAAAATATTTTCTTGCCCTGTTCTGACTCTTTCCAAACACCTCCAGTAAATATTGGATTCGCCTTCATCAGATAGTTGCAAAGCTTAAATAAGATTAACTGTAACCTTTGATTTAGGGAAGACTGATTATTGAATGGAGTGCTTTTAAAACACCAGTAATGAGACACAGGAAGAACATGATAGAGCACTTGGATAAGACGTGTCCGGACAGTAGAAGAAACAAGGGGCTCAGTGTTTTGCTAATGAGGCCAGAAATTAAATTTGTGTTAGTGCTTTGTTGCTTTACAGATGTTTTTCATTGATGTTCTGTACTTCGCAAGTACTTCCTGTGCGCTCAGTTTAAGAGAAACAGATGCAGGAAACCTTAATAAGATGGCAAGTTCTTTACTATCAACCAGTTATGACATTGTCAAATCATGTAGTGGTGTTTCAGACTCTGAAAAAAAACTTGTCTTTCTAAACCAAATTTAGGAATGACTGATGAGTATGAAAAAATAAAATGTGAATGAATATTCTATTAAATGAAAGTTCATAACGATAGTCAAGTGAGACTGCTTTTATGGGCTTATGAGATATTAGAGTGTCTAATCAAATGGTTCAGATGAAATAATGCTGAATTCTGAGTGAAGAATTGCTGTCTTTCTTAAACCAATTACTGCAGTGGCATGTAGTAATTTCATGTAAGCAAACTGATGGATTAAACCTGATACACACAATGTAATCACACTATTTTCTAGAGACTGTTGAGATGTCCTTGGCTTGTAACAAACTCATCATGTAGTTTTATAAACATTTCCATCTAATCATTTCAATTTTAAATATCTCAAAATTCAGTACAACTGAATCATAGAGAGAGAGAGAGAGATAGTGAAAAGATGTTTTCGTCCCCTAGCAAACCTTGACCTTTATTCTATAAATGAAGCCATTTTTTACACAATTGACAGATGTTATTTTAGTAAAAGTATACTGGCCAAAATACAATGACCAAATACCCTGGAGCAACAGCAACTGCATTACATAAAACTGATGAAAAATATGACGGCAAAAGCAGGAACAGTACTTTAGAAACAACAAAATGAAAAATAAGGCATGGTCATACTCCTGACAGATGGTCTTTTATGATTTCTTAAAGAAGCATATAGAATTGCTTCAGTTCTTGAAATTGCTAAAAGAATGTGTGGGTTTTTAGGTGCTACGGCCTCCCGTCCGAACACATTGGAACAGCAAGCCAGTTCTTTTGTTTTGGCTATACACTGAAGACATCTGGATTTGAAATCAAAAGATGAATATGAGACAATAGATCAGAATTTCAGATTTTATTTCCTGATACTTACATCTACAGTGGATATATAAAACGTCTACACACTCCTGTTAAAATGCCAGGCTTCTGTGATGTAAAAAAATGAGATCAAGACAAGTCATTTCAGAAATTTTTAATGCGACCTATAACCTGTACAACTCATTTGAAAAACAAACTGAAATCTTTTATGTTGGGCGAGTAAAAATAAAAAACCAAAATAATGTGGTTGCATAAGTGTACACAGCCTTAAACTAATACTTTGTTGAAGCACGTTTTGATTTTATTACAGCACTCAGTCTTTTTGGGTATGAGTTTATCAGCATGGCAAATCTTGACTTGGCAATATTCGCCAACTCTTCATTGCAAAAACGCTCCAAATCTGTCAGATTGCGAGGGCATCTCCTGTGCACGGCCCTCTTCAGATCCCCCCCCCCAGATTTTCAATCGGATTTAGGTCTGGGTTCTGGCTGGGCCATTCTAAAACTTTAATCTTCTTCTGTTGAAGCCATTCTTTTGTTGATTTGGATGTATGCTTTGGGTCATTGTCATGTTGAAAGATGAAGTTCTTCTCCAGCTTCAGCTTTCTAGCAGAAGCCTGAAGGTTTTGTGCCAATATTGACTGGTATTTGGAACTGTTCATAATTTCCTCCA
>CM074950.1:12043959-12055252 GCA_037577455.1 Pangasius macronema | reverse complement strand
TCGCATGATTAAATTTGGCAACGTTTTACGCCGGATGCCCTTCCTGACGCAACCCTTTCTATTTATCTGGGCTTGGGACTGGCACAGAAGTCACTGGACTGTGACCCCCATGGCTAGATTATGTACTACATAACCAGTACTTGCCAGAAATTCCTGCAGCTCCTTTAATGTGGCTCCTTGGCAGCGTCCCTGACCAATTTTCTTCTCGTCTTTTCATCAATTATGTTGGGAGACGTCCAGTTGTTGCGCCACATTTTCTCCACTTGATGATGGTCTTCACTGTGTCCCGTGATATATCTAATGTCCTATGTACCCTTCTCCTGACTGATACCTTTTAATAATCAGATCGCTCTGATGCTGTGGAAGCTCTGTGTGGACCATGGCTCACAGACACATCCCCAGTTATAAGAGGGTGTGCACACTCATGCAACCACATTATTTTTGTTTTTGTATTTTTTTTCGCCCCCCCCCTAAAAGATTTAAGTTTGTTTTTTCAGATGAGGTGTACAGGTTATAGGTCACATTAAAGGTGGAAAAAGTTCTGAAATGATTTATCTTGGTTTCATTTTTTTTACATCACCAGAAACCTGGCATTTTAACAGGGGTGTGAAGACTTTTTATATCCACTGTATATGTGTTTGAACCCATTTTTCAAGTGATCAGAAAAATTGGAACGTGACTGACAGGTGTTTCTTGTTGCCCAGGTGTGCCCTGTTAGATTGACTGTCTAAACAATTAATAGTTCTGAATGTCTACTCTTGCTTTGAGCCCTGGGTTTTGCCTGTGAAGACTGCATTTGTTGTTAAAAAGGATAGACCAACATGAAGAACAGAGAGCTGTGTATGGGAGAAAAACAAGCAATTTTTGATGCTGAGAAAAGAGGGATCCATTGCACAAGCATTGGGCTTAGTCAATACAACAATATGGATTGTCCTGAAAAAGAAAGAGACCACTGGTGTACTAACAACCAGACATGGAACAGATCAGCCAAGGAAAACTACAGCAATTAATGGCAGAAACATTGTGAGAGCTGTGAAGAAAAACCCAAAAACATCAGTCAATGTCATCACTAACAGTCTCCACAGGGAAGGGGTGAAGGTCTCACAATCCATCGTTCGAAGAAGAAATATAGAGGCCATACCACAAGATGCAAACCACTCACAGCAGTAAGAATCAGAAGGCCAGATTGGAATTTGCAAAGAAACACAAAAGTTCTGGAACCAAAAGTAACCTCTACCAAAGTGATGGAAAGGCCAAGGCGAAGGTATCACAATCCACTGTTTGAAGAAGACTTTGAGAGCAGAAATTTAGAGGCCATACCTTAAGATCCAAACCACTCACAGCAGTAAGAATGAGAAGGCCAGATTGGAATTTGCAAATAATTACAGAGACATGCCACAAAAGTTCTTATAGATTAATCTCTACTAGATGAACCTCTACCAAAGTGTGGAGAAAGAAGGGATCTTCTCATGATACAAACATACAAGCTCATCCGTCAAGCACGGTGGAGGTAGTGTCATGGCTTGGGCTCGCATGGCTGCTTCTATCTTTATTGATGATGTAACTCAGCAGCAGAATGAATTCAGAAATCTACAGAAACATTGTCTGCCCATTTACAGAGAAATGTATCCAATCTAATTGGGAGGAACTTAATTATGCAGCAAGACAATGGCCCAAAACACACTCCCAAGACAAACACTTCATCAGGGGAAAAAAAAAAGGTGGAAGGTTTTACACTGGCCAAATCAATCACTAGTCCTTAATCCAATTGAGAAACCCCCAGAACAAACAAAAACTGAAAGAAACTATGGTACAAACCTGGAAAAGCATCACAAAAAGAAGAATGCAACAGTTTGGTGATGTCAGTGGGTTGTTGTTGTAGTTAATGCAAGGAAGGGATATGCAACCAAATACTGAGTGTTATTTGCTTTAAGACTATCTGTTCCTGTAATTTTGCTCATCTGAAAATTGGGTGTTCTGAATTGTTTAGCACATCTAGATGTAAATATCAGGAACCAAAAGCTAAAATTCTGACCTATCATATCATTCATCTTTTGATCTCAAACCCAAATGTGTATAGCAAAAACAAAAGAATTGGCCTTGCTGTTCCAATACTTTTGGAGGGGACTGTATAGCTGGATTTTCCACTGCCCTTCTCTGTTTGTGGGCCAATATGCAGAGAAGGTGATCCATCGTCACCTTCTGCACCACTAGTGGTTGATGGCTCACCCAGCAGGAGAAAATGGCAAGTCACTCAGGATGCCTGATGAGTAGAAGAGGAGTGCATCAGGACCTGAAGAACCCAACAAAGTAGTCATGGGAGTGGACAGTTTTTACTTTCATGTGGACAGTGAGACAAAAAAAGCCAAGTTGATTATCATGGTATTTACCACATTCATTCAGTCATATTCAGTAATGCCTTTAACCTGGTCAAGGTCAATTAGGTTTAAATGAATACTACTATTATTAATAACTGGGTTCATTAGAAAATATTGTGGGTGGGTACAAGCAAAGATAATACCTTTGGGGACAGGTGGGAGTGGGATTTTTAAAGAACACATCCTGCCCACAACTCTTGAACTTACGACTGAAGCTTATCAGCAGGGATGAGTTGTTGTGTTGACTGTCAAAATGTTGTCGCAAGCCTGCTGCTGTGGGAAAGAGAGACATTCACAGAGAGACACCTCGAGAGACACAGAGAGAGAGAGACACACACACACAGAGAAAGCAAGACCGAGAGAATCATTATCACATAGTAACCTACTGTGAGCATGCATGAAACATCTCTCCCTTCTCTGCCAGTGAGCTATGGTTTTATTATTACCTGCTGAGGCTACATGCTGAGAAGGCTTAATGCAATCATTGCCCTCCAGCCGTGAGTGCTTGGGGCTAGCTCCGCCCCAAGCAGACTTGTTTTATTTTTCTGGAGCTGTGCATGGCTGTCCGTGGTATTTAACTGGATCTCCGAAGGCAGAAGCTTTCTTAACCTTCTTGTATGAATAATGAGAAACTTTAGAAATATATCAGATGAAAAATTTAAGTTTATTTTTTATTATAAAATTTTTAAATACTAACTTTGTGAGGGTTGACATGATGACATTATCATTTATTTGCATTTATTTGTTTGGAAGACACCTTTATCCAAAGCATCTTTCACATAGCTTTAGTTATTTCATGTGATTTAAACTCACAACTTTCCAATCGCTAGCACAGTCTCTGCTGAGTAAACACTGTTCTCCAGAACAAAGGGGAATTAGCTGCTTGTGGCTATTCTCTATCAGATGACACTTGAGGTTTAAATTATAATACACTCTCAATTTTAGAAAATAGAATTCTAAACAGTTTTACTTCTCTTACTTCTGTCGGTAGCAAAGACCATTGGCATTTGTTGGCTTGCTTCTGAAAAATACAACTTGTTCACTTGTTTTTTGCAGTGTTTGTAGCAGTAAAAGTGTGCAGGAACCTTCCTCTGTATGCCTAGGTATCCTGATTTTTAAGGTTTGGATAATAAGTAGTATGTCTTAGATTTGTGAATTAGCCTTTTCTCAGTTAAACTATGTAAGGGAAAATTAACTGAAAAGGTGCTTTAGAGGCTACTATAGCAAATATTTGTATGTTACAGATGTATTTTGATTTACACTGACAAGTGTATATAGATAAGCACATTGCTATGTGAGTTTTGAAGCTGAAGACTTGCCAAAAACAACCTGCAAATTTGAGTGTTAGAATCATGACAGAATTCCATTTAACCCTGAGAAACAAGAAAATTAATATTCGGTTTATCCATGCAGTTTAAAGAAATGTGCCAGACTTTTTGAAGTTAAGAATCTGAGTTAACACAGCAGGGTGTGGTTTTGAACCAGGAATTAGAGGCTGTGTCCCTACGAATCATTCTGAAAACCTTAATTAATTGCAAATCAACTTAAAATCATGTTTATGTGTACAAATGCATTGACTCTACCTAGACAACACTCCCAAATATCCTCATATGGTGGGACACAGTCAGTATAAACTGAATATAACTGAAGTGCAAAACCAGACCAAAAAAAATTGCTTGCAAATGAAAGTTCATGAAGAAGAAAGTCTTTGTGTAATGTGCCATCCTCTAACAAAGCAAGTACAGCAATGGCACTTTACTATTGCCAGATTTCTGACTTTATTTCTTTGAAATGTTATTAGGTCATTCAGTAGTAGTTATATAACAATGGCTTAATTAAAATACCCCCCCCCCCCCCCCAGAGCTCCCGCAACTTCTAACACAAATGGAAGGAATGAATACATGGAATTTATGATCAAATCTGATATAAAACATACATCTTATAAATGAGGTGAACATAAGACCTCCTGACAATTTATAGACAGGATGAAAATAAGAGCTTCTAACAAATCATAGGAAGGGTATGCACTGCTTGTTAAAAGGGAAATTAAGAAAAAACATTCCGAGCACTTTCAAGTAAATAATCACACAGATGATCATTTAAGCTCAGCTTAGTTTTGAAAATGTATTTACATAGACTACACGTCTGGCTTGACATTACTCTTACATTGAGTATGTGTGTGCTTATGAATTTTGACAGGGTGATTAGTTATCTGAGGTAGAGGCCATGCAGCAGGATTTTCTTCATCTATCTAAATGTCAACAGGAATCATATATATCCAAAATTCACTTTTTACAAATATAAATGCAAGACTATAAGGATTCTAATGACACCAAAATCTGCTCCAAATGCAGAGTTTCATAGGCTGTTCAAACACACGAGACATAAAATGCCTAGTTGGCGCAGCACGATTTGAAAATCGGATCATTTTGGTTTGTTTGATGGCTGATGATGTTGATGACTACACAATCAGACAAGGACTCCCATGAAGAATATGGTACATTTAATCATTACATTATTTGGTTAAAATGTCTGCCAAACACCCAAATGTTAGGACTTAAAGGAAAGGCAGTAACTGAATTTCTACTAGCAGTAGCTGAATAATATTAGTTTCCAAACACCCAGAAACTTGCTTGTTAAATAGAATGCTATGCTAATTATCAGTCTGCAGTAGGCAGCATTCAGTGCAATGATGCATTTCCGTTTCAAAATAGTGCGGCTCTCCTTCTGTTTCTAGCAACCTTGTTTACATTTGTCAGTATAGTGAAAGAGCAGCTTATCTTTCAGCATTCTCTAGGTTAACTATTATTCCTATACCTACAAAAGTTTTATATAATATAGGTGTATTCTTACTTCTGTGCTTGTATATACATGACTATGCATACAGTTTTGAAGCCTTTCTCCAGCTTGTTAGAAGGGGCTTTGCAAGTGTTCTTCCATATCTGATGAACATCATTGACATTCATCATCGGGAGCGCTTGCAAACACTGACTATAAAATACTGCTATTGTGACTGTAGTGAATGAACTGGAAACATATTAAAAAGAAAGTATTTGTGCAATGATCCCATTTGCATGATTTGATTTTAACTCTCAAATGTACCACAGTATAATGCCTTTATAGGCTATTTGACTGAGATTATAGACAGGAAAATACACTGTCAGTTTCATTCATGCAGAACCACAGCCTGTATTCTTTTTCAGCCAGCCAGAATGTTGTAAGTAAACAGGTATTGTAGCATGACAGACACATACATTGCAGACACCATGCACACAGAGTATGCATCAGATGAAGACAATTCAACTAATTGTGATATAATGAAATTATGAAAACTTTTTTTTTTAAATACTAAATATTTACTCTGCTTCTAGTGGAAAACTCAAGTGCTATTCCAACATAATTAAATACTTCAAATGCTTCATGAAACAAATAGTAGTGGCTACACTATTGCGAAAAAATGTGTGGAAAAACTAAAAACAGGAAAGATAGGTATTTCTGGCTCTAATATATTTAACTTCCATTTGTTATGTCAGATTACAAATATATTTTTCTTAAATGCGAGAAATATAGAAAAAGTGAATGTACACTCACTCTACTTTAATAGATAGATAGATAGATAGATAGATAGATAGATAGATAGATACTTTATTGATCCCGAGGGAAATTCTTGGTATCCANTAGTACCATGAGTCTGTACAGTCGGTACTGAGTATAAAGATATGACAGTGACAAGTTATACAAGCTTATACAAATAGGTGCGTGATTACTTATGCAGTTATCCAATCAGTCAAACGTGGCGGCGGCAGCAGCGCAATGCATAAAACTATGCAGATACAGGTCAGGAGGTTACATGACATGGTTAAAGTCACAGAGAACACACTTTTTCTTCATTTTAATGTTTGATGTTGACATTGACTGAAGCTCTTGACCTGTATCAGCATGCTTTTTGTAGTTCAGTTTTTACGTCTTTGGTTATTTTCCTCTCTAAAAGGAACAAGTGTTATTCATCGTCTGTGTAATATTATGTTGAGCTGACAATTCCAGTGTTAATCATGAAAAATACTTCATTACTTACAATTCTCATGGCCCACTAAAAACATTAAATTTTCCACATGATTCATGGTGCTTTAAATGCTTGCAAATCAACATTTAATGACTTTTCCATGCCATCACCTAATACCTGAATGCATTTGTTTTTAGTATGCTTTCAAAACATCTGAATAAAAACATGTACTTGTTATAAAATATGATTTGTTTAGGGGGTGTTAAGATTGTAAAAATGTTGAAGACTTTCATTTGCACAGCTACGAATTGCATTTTTGTTAGGTTTAATAGACGTTTTTTTTAAACCAGGGTCACTTTCTTTTAATTACGGATATTGAACTCAGTGGTGTCTACAGTGACCCTGACAAACTGTATTATAAGCTGCACTTGAGTTGTGCCTCTGCTTTACTTTATGTTGCTTTCTTGTCCTTGCTCATTCCCAAGATTACATCTAAGGCAATAAATCAAACCCACTGTTAATGTGTGAAATGTGAAATGTCTAACATTGGCAACATGTTTTTATGCATAGTTACAAAAAGACTCGGGAACTGATTGAAAACATTACATGCGACATTCCCTATCATTGCTCACATATCAGGAAGGCAATGTGTTGCTGTGTCTCTTGCAAGCTTAAAAATAAAAATACCATGTTTTGTTTTTCAGCTCATTGTCAACTTGACAGTCAGTAATTGGGGTCAAATAACTGAATGATTTAGGTCAAACAGTCACATTCAAAAAAATAGTTTGAACAAAAAAGGTGGACTTAAGATGAGGAAAAACAATGTTATAATAATGTGTAATGTGTAACTACATGTTTATTACTACTCCTAAACTGTAGATACATTTTCATACGATTGCTGTGACAAACAGTAAGAGCTCAGCAGCAGGGAGTGAGTGAATGAGGAGTTATTCACTTTATTGGTGGAACAGCTCTGTGTAACACCGGCACCTCAGATGTAGAGGTTTTGCACAACAAAGGGTAGTTTGCCATATTTGGATTGACTAGTTTCAATTTCATTAAGAATAAAAAACCCAGAGTGCTGATTGTTGTCCAAAGAAGTGGGGTGGATTTTTGTAGCAGCTTCTGCTGCATTTTAGAGAACACACAATGATGAAAGAAGACATGCTGCTGGATTGTTTCACATAGAGATATGAGTATGTACTGTTATGATCCAGGATGAAAAACTCGAACCAATCTGGCCACTTTCATCACTCAGTGTTTTTTGTTTCTCGCACCATTCTGTGTAAACCCCAGGAAAATCCCAGGAAATCACCATCTGGCACCAAAAGCCATGCCACGGTTAAAGTCACAGAGATCGCTCTTTTTCTTTATTCTGATGTTTGATGTGAACATTAACTGATGCACTTGACCTGAATCTGCATAATTTTATACACTGGATAAATGCATAAATGACCAGGGGTATAGGTGTTCCTATTAAAGTGGATGGTGAGTGTAACATTTCTATATAAATACTTTATGTGAAAAAAAAAATTAATTAGGGCACTTATTCAACTACTCTATTCTTTTCCACAGAAAGAATGAAAACGTGCACAAACCAATTCACTTTTTCAGTGATATTTTCAAGCTGCAGATGAAGCAATCACAAAAAAGTGTGTGTGTGTGTGTGTGTGTGTGTGTGTGTGTGTGCATGCATCTGAATTGTCACTTCTGGCTTATAAAAATGTCTTATGACTGAATAAATACTCTAATAAAGTCTATGTGATCTATTTAGTCTCATCATCATTATTTTAATCTTATCCCTAAAATATATGTTGTATTTCAGGGCACTTTTCACAAGCTTTAATGTACATTTATAGGTCATCTAAAATTTTGAATACAGTGAGAAAAAATAAGATGAGACTATACTGTATACATTATATTATTTTACAGCCCCAGTGGTTGTTTAATTGAAGGTTTTTGGCTCCAACTTACAATGAATTAGGTGAGAGAAAAAGAGAGAAAGTAATGCTATCAAGTAATATCTTTCAAGCTTCTACTACTAAGCTCAGCTTTCTGCTCATTATATATGTGTGTGTGTGTGTGTGTGTGTGTATATATATATATTTTTTTTTTTTTTCCAATTTAAAAACTATGTTTTACTTGCGCCATTGGCATAAAATGATAGAACATGTCATACATACCATACTTATGGTATATTAAGTACAATTTGTTCAGAGAGAGGTGGGAATTTTGTGAACGAGCTACCTGCCAAATCCAATATTTGCTACGTCTTGGTTGGAAAGTGAAATTTAGCCAGTGCTGTCCAGGCATATTGCAAAACGATCAAATAAAAATTTTGTCACACATAAACCATACATTGTAAGTAGAAGGTAATCAGGTGTATTATTTGTGTAATAACACACATTGCATCCATACTGTAGATTCTTTGAGCTTATTTTTAACGTATTGTGATTGAGATTTATATTTACTCATATGCCAAGGGATGGCATGCTCTGCATAATAAATTTATAGCAATAATAGTAACCACTAATTAACTGAAGGGTAACCCCTAACCCTAGGTAAAGAATGCTTGGGGAACATTTGCTCCGGTCTTTACAGTTCAGAAACATTATAGTACATTATAGACTTTGTTCAGATAAGTTGAATAAATGCACACTTCAAAAAACTTTAGGCCAACCAGTCATGTTTTTCCCAGCACCCTATAAATTACTCGATCATTTCAGCTTTGAATTGAGCTGCTTATTTATTATTATTGCAGACTCTCAGTAAAACTCGCTATTATGAGCCAAGGGACTTTGTGTACTGCTTACCATAAGCTGAGAGTGCTTGTGAATTGTACATTATGACAGTCATAATTTACCATGCATTCCCTGAGTGAATGTTCCCCATTAATACTATTTACAATGGGCAAAGTTTAACAAGCCATGCACATCATTTAGCTGTCTTGTTTGGTGCATGTGTTTGGCAATTCACTGAGCTGTCTAAGTTAAGCTGTATTTACCTGTAGGTTTGTTGTGCCCAACACTAATCATGGTTCCTTTCCCATATTGGTTACAAACCACTGCTCACTCAGAATTATCCTTCTGGAACGGTTCTTCAGCAATCTCTGCATTACATGGAATTGAAATGGCTATGATTTTTATTACTGTAATTATTATTATTATTATTATTATTTACAATAATTTTGTTTTCCAGCAAGCATTCTCCTCCATCTGAGAGCATGACTTGTGCATCACTGTTCCCTACATGTAGTGCAGTTTGATTTTCAGCACTCAGGAGAGAGGACATTATCTATTCTGAAGGTGCCACCACCCTGCTACCCCCACAGGAGAGCCTTCTCTTTATTGTGTTAATATTTTCTCTGTGAAATGGTAAAGAGCTGTTCACAGCAGCCGTTCATTTGACTACTGCTCCCGAGCAGCTGGAATGGTATGGAGTTTAATTTTCTCCTTTAAACTTGGGGCCTGGTTCGAGATCACCTGGGTGGAAATTGCCTCTAATGTTCTCATCTGTCTTGTTCCAGGACAACTGCAGTGACACTAGCACACTGGAACTCATAACATTGGATCTTTCATGTCTGCTAGAGCCAGCTCACATGGCCACTTGAACAAAATATAAAGCATTTGCTTTCTTAGCTTTGGGTACAAGGATTTCATATTTTATTATGTCAGCACAACTCCAAGAAGGCCAAGAATTATCTTTAACAGTCTTCAGCAGTACCTTTACAAACTGAAAAAAAAATTATATAAATATTTTGTGACCTGTCCAATCACTGGCTGCAACTCTCCACAAAATATACAGTGTTTTTCACTCCTGCCCAGGCTTCATGCTTTCGACTGTGTTACTTCAGGTTCTTTGTTCAAAGAAATAGTATATGCTAGTTCAAGTGCTATTGTATAAGCTGCTGATAATAAGGGTGATAGTCATATTGTTAAATTAAGACAAGTTTGCAGTGAGTGATGTGATACTTACAAGTATTCCGTGCAGCACTTTAGTGACAAAATAACCTACTTGACTTCTATTGAAATTTGATTTATCTCTTGATTTTATCCTAAATCATATTGCACTTGGCAACAAAGAGGGGGAAAAAAACCCAGTCTGCTTTATCAGTTTCATCTCTATTTAAGAAAGAAATTGGCAACTGAAATGTGAACTGCATGCAGGTAATTTTAATAAACTGAATGGGCTGGTCTTTTTCCACACTGTCCAGTTTCAGTGAGTCTATGCCCGTGATGGCCTGAAGGTTCAATGTTATGTGTGTTCTGAGACACCTTTCTGCTCACCACGGTTGTAAAGAGTGATTACTTGAGTTACTATATCCTGTGAACTGTTGCTCACTCATTGTTTTGTTTTGTTTTTTCGCACCAGTCTGTGTAAACTCTAGAGACTGCTGAGTGATCTCCCAGGAGATCAGCAGTTTCTGAAAGCCCTTCTGGTACCAACAACCATCCCATGATCAAAGTCACAGAGATCACACTTTTTCTTAATTCTGATGTGTATACACACACACACACACACACACACACACACACACACACACACACACACACACACAGGTCCGTAAGTATTTGGACTGTGACACAATGTTTGTAATTCTGCTTCTGTACACCACCACAATGGATTTGAAATGAAGCAATCAAGATTTAAGTGTTGGCTTTCAGCTTTATTTTAAGGGGTTTAACAAAAAATATTGCATTAACCGTTTAGGAATTGCAGCCATTTTATATAGTCCCTCCATTTTCTGACTATATAATAACTAACATTTATTATAAATGTAAGGATTATTTTTAATACTCAGCCTTGGAACCCAAGGACATCACCAAATGGAGGTACTTTTTTGAAAATGGCTGTAATTCCTAAATGGTAAATGCCATATTTTTGTGGAACCTCTTAAAATAAAGCTGAAAGT
>CM074950.1:11999340-12043859 GCA_037577455.1 Pangasius macronema | reverse complement strand
GTGTGTGTATATGTATATGTATATATATACATACATACACACAGTATATATGAGGTTAGTAATGCATAGCAGGGAATCAATTGGGGGAATTCAATACAGCTGGGTTTTTTTTCTTTTTTTTCTTTTGTTTTTTAATTATTGATTTGCGCATTTTCAAGTATGTAGCCATTGCCTGATTTTATGTGTATTCTCTAATCATAAAAAGTCAAATGTATATGGGAACATAATGGGAACCTTAAGCTGCAATTTGTTCATAAGAATTTCTAAGGCTGGCAATAATGTGACCTGTAATTTTGTTAAAAATTTATTTTTTTAAATTTGTTTTTAGTTTGTTTTCTTAAAATAAATTTACTTCAATTAAAGGTTACATTTCTCTGAATTTTACTGTGAGATTAAGCTAATTAAACACAGACATTTTTTCATAAACTTTTTGCCTGGCTTTGCCAAGAGTGCCAAAAAAATCTGGAGCTGACTGTACCTTGATGCACAGTGGAAGCTATCATTTAAAAGGTGAGAAAATCTGAACAACTGTTAAATATGCTCAAACCTGGCCATCCTCCAAAACTGAGTGTTTAGGCAAGGAAGGCTTAAAGCTGTTGTAAATGAAACCATCAGGAGACCTAGACTTACAAAAGGAAGAGTAATTCCACATGGCAGTGAAGGGAGAAACACTGCATGACAACAGAAGCACACTTAATGAATCTGAATGTACAGAAGGGTGGGGAAAAGCCTTACTGAAAACAAAACAAAACAGCACACACTTGGCTAGAGTTTGCCCCAAAGGCATGTGAGAAACTCATCAATTTGGAAAAATGTTCTATTGTCTGATGAGAATAAAAAAAATATTAGGCTTTGGCGAAAGGTGCTATATGTGGTTCAAGCCTATTTAGGATGTCATAGATCTTTATGGTTAACACACACTAGACTGCAAAATTTCACATTACCAAGTAATTAAAGTTGACATTTAACTGATATAAACATTATGTAAATGTAATGTAAAGTAAAAATAAACATCTGACATCAAGGTCAGTACACTACACATCTCAATTTCCAAAATGCACTGTAACTTGCAGTAAGAAAATGCTGGACTCCTCAATTTGTTCTCCTACTGGAGTGAAACTAGATGTTCTCTATTCAGTTCAAAGAACTGCATTCTAGGGCATGACCACTTACCCTCACTGCGGTGTGTCTGGCTCACATTCATTTCTCAGCTTCATACTGCATTCAAAACTGCATCCCACTGTGTCAAAGGTTGGCTGAATTGTACCTCCATTTAAGATAAGCTCGAATCATACTAACTAAACTGGTCTCCCTCTCTTTTCTGCCTTCCATTTTTATGAGCTTCAGGTTAGGTGGATTCACTGGCCTTCTCCCCTTCACTATTCCCATGATGAATGGTGTCCAAGACAAAATGAATGATCTGTATGTTACTGTTTTGTTTCCACTATGTAGGGCCCCTAGCTTATTCAGCAGCAGCAGCCTGCAATCAATGAGGGCTATAAGTGGAATTAAAGCCACACCTGAGGCCATAGAACTGCCTGCTCAACACTGTGTGCTAATCTTGTGCATAATTTAGAGCCTCATGCCCTTCCTCTTCCTCATTATCGAGGCAGGCAGAATGGGGAAAGCCCTAAACACAGAGTGTGGGACGAGGGCAGAAGAGACTAGGAGCCTTCTCTGGTCATCACTATAGATTCATCAGCTCCAATAAGAGAGAAGAGCTAGAGCTGTGGAGAGCAACAGCCAACTGCATGGTGAGCTTTTATACCGTTCCGATCAGAGCAAAGGGTTAGATAAAGGGGGTTAAGATACAAAGGGGCAATGTAGTTTCCAGCTTTAGATCTCGACTGATATTTTTTATGGAGAGTACTTCAGCTGAAAGCTTAGGAAGTAAGTCTGTGTAAAGCTTCATATGACATAAAAATTCAAGATGTACGCCATGGAATTTGACAGCCACAGTATTTGCATGAGCTGACATTATTGTACTGTCTCTGTAAAATTAATTATAGAATTCTCATTATGATCATTATATCTTCATTCAGCCTGTAATTTTCCTTCCGTTTTTCTTTCCTTTTTGAGAGTTGTAACACTAATTTTTAATTCACATAAAATATTTAATTCATGTAAAAGTTCAGCATGGCTTATGTCCAGAGAAAGTATTGGAAATTAATTTTAGAGCAGAATGTCAGAAAGCTCTATCACCTCTGTGCAATTAGTGGTGTCGAAATTCACACATTTGGGCTTTAATTGGCAGTGATTGCACAGAGCAGGGGTGAGGGCTGTTTAATTGGAGGCTGAGTGATGGCAGTAATGGCTCATTTGTTTGCCTGTGTGTGGTGAGGTACCCCTTCTAACGACCTGTGTGGAAAGAGTGGCATCAGAATAGGGTGAGGGAGGTGTAAGATTAATCACATTACCTTGTTTTGCACAAGCTTAAATCCTTTCTCAGTTGTCTATTGTGTTTCATCGCCTACACGGGTGCATGCACATAATCTGTTCTCGTGCACATTTATTTTGTGTGTTTCAGCCAACAACCCAGGAGATGGTGATGACTTTTCTGTTGACTTTGTTTCAAAGTTAGTACAGAAACTTTAAGACACATCCTTCTGAAGGACATTGTAAAGGTAGACCAGGGGAAGAACCGAGAATGTATATTTAATAGTGTGGTTATGGTAGATGGAGCAAATATGTCACGGCTCTGAAAAGTGCAGCCAGGGGCACATCACCTCTATGTGAGAGGCCCCGACTTGCTGCTGCATTACACACTTCCATGCCACGCTTAGAGCTTCTTTTTTTCCTTAGTTCATTGATACAGTAGAAATAATACAGATTAATTAAGAGATAAACTGACCTTGACAAAGTCAGAGTTTGAACAAATATATTTTGGTTTGGATAATGTGATTGTTTTGTGGAATTTACATTATGTGCAAATGCATATAATTGTCTGACTTGCATGCGTGGAAAAATAAGTTAAGGTTAATTTTGTTTGTCAGGTTAATTTGTTATATGCTGGTTAACAATGAGACTTAGATAGCAAATATACTGTATGTGCTACACACATCTAACATAAGCCAATATGGGCAAATTAACTTAAATAAACTGCAAGGTAAATGATAAATAAGTGTTGATCGATCCATGCATTTTAGCATTAAGGCTTATCAATTGTCAATCATTCATAGAGAATGTGGGGTAGCGGACAGACAGCCACCTTCTTGGCCTTGGCATGGTAGACAGTGCTTTTTACTTCACCGCTTGCTTATCTTCTTCATACGTCGCCTACCCTAAAAAAAAAGCCCCTGTTCTGGCTTCTTACATCCTTGGACACTGACGCCAAATAAATGAAGACACAGAACAGACTTGGAGGTCCTGATCTAGAAGGGTGATGGCTGAGGTGTGAAACCACTGGGCTGTAAAATTGCTCTGGCAGCCATGCTGTTGTTTCAGCATTTCATGGAAAGTTGCCCTGCCTGCTTCCCTGCATCCTTCTTATTCATCTTTTCCTCCCCCTCTCCTTCCTTTCCTCTAACTGTTCCACCCACCTCAACTCTTCCACCTCAGGTCAGACTTTACCCCACTGTGGTTGTGCTGACCTTAGACATAGCCAGAAGGATTGCTTGAATTGGACAATAAAAAGCAATAAGTGACCATCTTGTTTCATATGCACCACCATCTGGCACCACAGAGGGAACCAGAGAAACCTAATGTTCTCTAGTGCACAAACCAGCTTGGAAATGTCCTATACACAAATATAACACAACCTCACTGACAACCAGCACAACAAGTATTAGTTCTAATTAGCCACAGTATATGCACTAAACATGTGTTATCTTACTATAATGCAAATAGTCACAGTGTGTGGCAAGAGTGCCTGGAGGGAGAAAAGCAACTGCTATGTAACCAGCTCAGTGGGAGGTCAGCTCCTGGGCTGTGAGCAGATTTTTAATAATGACAATGGGCAGAGTCATTCACAGTTTGAATGTTTAGCATGAACATTCAAATTTTATAGACTTTTTACAGAGACACAAGTAAGCAATTGCAACAAGGCTATCAAGGGAATGTAAAATTATCTCGTAGACCTCTTGGAAACCTTACTCATTTATTTTTTTTTAATTAAGGCTATTTCCGCTTCTTTACGTCTTAAATATTTCTTACTGAGACGGACACTGTATAAAGCTTTTGTCTCTGTCTTGAAATAAATCCAAATAAGGATGCCACGTTGTATTTGACACGACTGAGGAGTGCACAATACTTAAATAGAGAAACAACAAGCACAACATTGCCAATCAACAATTGCTTATATTTCCTATTACAGTAATTCTATTTATATAATGTTATGAGAGTCATTACATTCTTGAGAAATTGCTAGTATTTTTTAATTAGTATGTTCCAAGTACATGGATATTTATTTCTGGTGGATGATAAGCTCCATTAGGATTCCTGTCTCTTACATTAATGTCGTTTTCACACTTGCAATTTTTTCAAGACTTGGGGCCGTTTGATCCCAGAGTTTGGTACGATTGTTGAAGTGTGAAAACTGTTTTCGAGCCTGGGAGTGGTCCAGGGAACCAATCCTGTTTATGTAATGTTACTTCTTGTTTCTACTTTCATTTTCAGGTTATTATGGCTACTGATATATAAAACCAGACTTTCACAGGACTGAAGCATTGTAATTAGCTCAACTTTGTGGTGCAAGTAGTCGCACTAAGAGCATTATGAAAAATCGCAACATCTCGTTCTGGCAAAAACTCTTTTACAGCTCCTTGTTTTAAGGTATTCCTGCACAATGACATATCATGCATCCACTGCTTGACTGTTGGTACCTAAGAAAAATAATACAAAATGTCAAAGGGATGAACTGAGTGCCTACCATTTTGTAAACCTTCATGGACAATCGGTCCATGATTTCGAAGAAATTCATCAGAGTGAATACAAACCTGCAATTACCAGAATCGGTCCTGAGTGCGAACTCAAGTATTCAGGCCAAGTGTGCAAATGCTCAAACAATGTCCAAATTATTACTTAATAGCACAGTCACTGAGGATTTAATGTGGACAATGGTCTATACTTAGTACTACCTGTTACTACCAGGCAAGACAAGGAACAGGTACACATCTTTACTCATCCCAGAAATGCTGGCTGTGGATAAGGCAGGTTATTGCAATGAAAGATACAGTTGACTTTAGGAGGTCCTTCCTGGGCCTGAGCCTGGCAGCGGCACTGGGGAGGGTGCATTCACTTGATTTATTAGGGTTGCCACGAACAGTGCTTGCCACATGAATAAACCATGTGCCCAGAATTAAACTCCTGTTAAATGACCTAGAGCATTTGTCAGGTGTTCCCACCACTTATTACCAGTACATGCCTACATAGCCCCACACGGACCATCCAAAACCAAGTGCTGCTGATCACACAGTGCTGATTCTGTTTGTTTTATCCTGAGGTGTTCGAGCTTTGCTTTTTCAAAAGCACTTCAGTGGCATCTTGAACTATGTTCAAACTGAATACACTGTAGTTGTGTAATGATACACAAACTTAAGTTGATATGGTATGATGCAGTACGGTGGTGTCTTGATATGATACTGTTTTGTTAAAGCGAACATAAGCCTTGGGAAAATACATCTTAGGTTACCATTTTCAATTGATTAAAACATTCAACATTTTAAAAGTACAATAATTGAAGCACAATAATGACATGAGTGTTTGTGTGATCCATTCAGACTCTTAGCAGCATATAATGAAAGAAAAGCCATGCATTCGAATATAGCAAAATTAGACATGGCTAAATAAACATTAGCTCTGTGGCCAGGTTTTCACCGGTGTGCATGGTTGAGAGAGAGAGAGAGATAGTGTGTGTGTCTTCATGATTATTTGTCTACATGATTTTGGCACAGATTTTGGCACAGTGCTGGCTAGTATATTAGTATGCTAGTGTATTAGCTTGTGAAAAATACCATGCTTAGCTGAAGGTTTTTTTTTTTTTTTTTTTAAACCCCTATAGCCTCTCTTGGTTCAAGATGAAGAGGATGCTACGTTTTCAGACGAGGTAGCGTGGGTTTGATTAGGTTTAAATTTTTGTCACATCTCATATAATGTAAGTGCTATTCAATGATTAATAGCCTACTTTATTATGCAATCTGTTGTATTATGAGGCTTGTATCAAATGATACAATATGCCATATCTGTACACCCCTAATTATTTGTATTTCAGTTTAATTCTAAGTGTGATTTAATTTTGTTAGGCCATGTTTATGAGACCTTTGTTTGTAGGTTAAATCGGTATCTGAAAGAACTGACTTGGATGACTGTATTTTGGATTTTTTTTTTCTCTGTCAGATCATGTTACAGATGTTCTTTAAGGTTAACGATATGACCCCAGCTAGTGCATGAAATAAATATTCACATATTTATATGGCCTTACGAGCTGGTCAGTTGACTGACTCCTACTCCGTAAAGATTTAACACAGCCATTTTAATAATTAATTCATTCCAAAGTCAGCAATCCTTTTCATTTCAAATCATTACCTTAATGTGAAAACAGAGGATCCTCGCTAGGAGTACATGAAGGCATAAATTATTTTTTTTCTGTCTGAGACCAGCAGACACAGATCACTCAGAGAGGGCCGCAGATGCTGTGGGCTCAAAGAATTGTCTTGCTAATTGCAGTGAACTCTAATAAGTCACACATCGAAGACACGTGTTTTGAATCATACTTAATGTCTTCTAGGCAGACCAGAGGACATAAAGTTTTGGTCTTAAGTCTTTTAAATGTTTTCCAAAGGCTCGTTTCCACTCATTGCTTAGAAGGGCAATGACAGTCCCCCTGGACTGCTTAATGTTTTACAGTGTTTATACAAAAGACATGTCTCTTTACTACTGCCTGCATTATAGGTGCAGGACATTGTTGCAAATATCTCTAATATATTATCCAGCTGGTATGTCCCCTATGCAGCACAATGAATGTAGCCAAATATCTTTAATTTATGCATTTTCCCCTTTCTTGTAAAACTGGACCTTTTGTATTTTGCCACAGTGTGATAAGTGAAGTTAAGTCAAAGAAAATTGTCGGTGCCAGGCAGACTAAAGACAAAAACACAGCCAAGTCTCCAGCACAATCAGCTGGATATTGATCTGAAGGCTGGGTTATTATTCTGTGTTTACAGACTGAAGGATGGCTCCATTTCACTCTAGAAGCTGAAATCTTTGTTTTTCTACTATTGCTCATCGATATTCACTAAAATGCATATGTCAGAATATATGGAAAAGGGGATAGTAATGCAGTTTGGCATTTCATTAAAAACAAGACAAGATCTTTGTATAAACAAGTTATTTATGAATTAAAAAAAATGTATTTGCAGTTATTTTAAAATATAGGGGAAAAATCCCAAAGCCTTGAATATACTTTCTCCCATTTCTTTCTCAATTTTGTATCGATCCTGGACTGGTATGGTAATTAGTGTTGTTGCATTACAGCTCCAGGGTCCTGTTTTGTGCTCCATGTGTCTGCATGGGCTTGTTCCGGGTTTTCTCCCACCTCCCAAAAACATGGCAGGTGGTGGATTGGCTATGCTAAATTTCTCCTAGGTGTGAATGATTGTGTGAATGTGTGTGCATAGTGACTTGCAATGTATTCCTCCCTTGTGTCCAATGTTCCTGGGATAGGCTCCGAATCCAAAATGACCCTGATCAGGATGAAGTTGTTAAAGAAGATGAATGAAAGAATGATCTTGGAATTGATTCCATAAGCAGTGTGTGCATTAGAATACTCCTAATTGTGTATTTGTATTATTAAAATATTACAGCTGTCATTCATTAAAACTGAATCTGACATAGAACACTGTATCTGAAATATTAATTTTCCACTCCAGCTCAATCAAAGTCATGAGTTCTTAGCTGAATCCATCAGGGGTTACAGTGTCTGTTGATCCAGGGCCTGTAAGCACTGAGCCAACTTCTAGATATTTTGTTGACATAACCTTTATGCTTGTACATACTTTTACTATGGTCTTTTACTCTTAAACACGCTTTCAGAATCTTTCTCACACTTTTCATGAGCCATCATATGAAGATCTTCTGTTTACAAATAAGTGCTCTATATAATTTATAACCAGTAGTCAGCAAATACAGCCTGGTGAATTCTGGTCCTTATCTCTGGGGCTAGATCCATATCTGCAGTTCTTTCTATTAGTTTTATAGCAAACAATGGGGCACAGTAAATTGTATCACCACTTAATAGCTGTTAGAATGATCTGTATTTAAACTTAAGTTAGAAACTGGATGCAATTACATTGATCTTTCATTGCAACAGAAAAGAAAACAAACAGGTGAAACGTCACGGTTATTATTGCAAACTTACTATAACTACACACAGTTCACAAATCCTAGAACACCAGTCAGAGCATACATTAATTTCAGATATACATACAAGACAAAATAAGCTGGACCTCTACCACTAAGTCACACAATTGTAGGATTTCTTAGCTTTTTATAGAGCAACAAATGAAGTAAACACCATTCTTGCTGATGCTGGCAACTCATAATTCAATAAAGTGTGTAATAACTGCAGATACATACCCCCATAGTGAACGTCTCAATACCTGTTTGAGCTGTCTATAAATCCATCATCATTGCAAGCTGAATTCCTGCAACTTTAACAGGACTCTCTGCATGTGAAGGAGCATACTGCTAAATTATGTATTCCTGTGAGAGGAAAGGAGGCCAGTGTCCTTTTGTTTGCAGCTACATATTTATCATCATGCCCGAAAGAGAATGGGAGAAAGAGAGAGAGACTCCAAAAGCTGACCTCTGAAATACATGCGGAACAAGCCATGTATTAGACCTGAGGAACACTGGTCCTTTGCTTAGATGAACATTGGCACCACAGCAGCACTTGTAATTGTGTCATTAATACACATCAATAACTTGTTCTCATGCCCTATTGTTGAGGAGCCTGTTGAGGTGCCTGCTATGAAGATGAACAGTGATAACACTACAGGCTCTTATGATAATGTAGGCTATCACCCCAGTGTGTCTTCAGAATAAGAGTGAGCCCAGCACATCATCATCTTCACGCAGAGACACTGTGTAGATTTTATATGAGGGATTTAGCAGCTGTTACATTCAGTCCCACTGCTTCTCTCACAGGGTCTCTACTTCAGTGTACCTCTTACATTTATTTGTTCTCTCGATTATTCCCTTTGGGCATTCCGAGCCCCATCTTTCTCAATCAAATGTTGTTTACTCACTGTTTATCTCTCTGTGTCTCTCTCTCTCTCTACCCTTCTGCAACTTTTTTCAACTCTCTCTTTCTGTCCATTCCCAGGTGCATTCCCTCAGTAGTGTAATCTGGTCTGAAGTAGTGGATATACTGTGAGAGGCCGTCCCCAGCCCCAGGCACAAACGTGTATACAAAATCACAGGTACAAAGTAAGTATTTTTCCATCAGTAGAGGGTGTGATGGATAGCTTTGTATTGATGGGAAACCTGGAGAACAAATGCTGTATGTGGCCTATATGAGTAGACAATAAAAAAACCATAAATACTATAACTAATTAATTAATCATGGAGAAAGTTATAAACAGAACCAAACCAAATCTAAAGTAAAACAACTTCTAAATTAATCGCAATAATGCTTTCAGCAATGTCAATGGATTTCACAAAGTGCTTATAATTCACCTGAGGAAAATCAAATGAAGGTCATTAATTAGCATTAACTGCCACGTTTCCCACAGTTATCACGATTAACAGCATAGCAACATATTCAAAACAACTATACCGATAAACCGTCAACATTACTTTCATGGTGTAATTTCACTTCACATGTAATCCACATGTACTCCTAAGTATTCTCACTTCATTATCTATTGATATTTATTATGGGACAAAACGTTACAACCTACATGGCTAGTTAAAATGGTAGCTAACAATAACATCAACTTACTAGGATCGTTTTCGCAAGTATACACACCTACATCCCAGTTTCTCTCACTGCTATGGAGAGTTGGAAAAATAAATGTGTGTGGACATTGTAGGAATATAAGATTTTAAAAGGGGATTGACTTTTTCTAAAGCATTTCTTTGCCTGTGTGAGTCTCTTTGTAGCCTTCAGTCCACAAGCTAGCTTGACAAGGAGTATGTCCTTGGATCTTTTTTGTTAAATATTGAAATCTCTTGCTTAATGTGCACTTTTAAGTGGGTAAATTTTAGGTACATTTTCAATCGGTGTGAAAGGTCTGTTGTCATGTCCACTTCATCTCTATTGTCTAAGGTGTCCGTATCTCTATTGTCTAAGGTGTCCGTCCCAGGGCCTCTTCTTGTTTTTCTACCCAGACTTAACACTTCAAAATCAGTTTCCATTAGGATCTTTTTATACTTCAAGAGGAATTATTCAGTAATTGGATGTGCAGGCCCTCATTAGCATTTTCTACTTAAACCCATGAGAATAGGACAATATGTCACATTCCCACAAATTCACTTGGAGTTTGGGTGATTAGAGCTGAGCTGAGAACATCAGATGCATTTTGATTAAAGACTAACTGATCATACCACAAAATCTAGTAATCTGTAATGCATGGGCTTCATCAGACTGAAAATTGATTATGAATGTCTGGTCATGTCTCATGCAATGTTTGGCCAGCTATGACTGTATTCAGGAGGCGTACTTGACATTTTATACTAGCACAATCTTAGTTTCTGCTTACATAATATTTGGGAGTTTATATTGTCTAAAGATTACCAGCAGTGTGCATTTAACTGACCAAGGCCACGAGAGTCACCTGGGAAAAAATATTGCGCCATTAGCATTTTGGTGTAATAGAGTTGCAGCAATTCTCTGCTGAGTCAGAGCAAAAAAAAAAAAACAAAACAAAAAAAACAGCCCAGTGAATTTTGAGTACAAAGTTGAGAGTGTGTGCATGAATGAGTCATCAAAGAGCAGAAGGTAGCACAGCTCTAACCCCTGCCTCATTAGATGAACTGGTGCTCCTGGGAAGTGAAGGCAATTGATTTTATCTCACTCATGAATAAAGTGCACACACCTGTCTAAATGTGTGATGGCCCATGTTATCAGGTACAAACCCGTGAACGATTTAAGGTGCCCAGATCTACTGAGACTTCTATATGCAGTAAAATAAAGGCTTTTATTCACAGACATGTACAAAGAGCGTTTATATCAGAAGATAATTGGCCATATTGAAAATTCACACCACAAAAAACATCATGCTGTGTTTTCAATAAACTGATATCATTTTACTCACAGCCCTTGGCTTCAGACTGTCAAAAATACCTTTACTGTCTACCTCTCGCATATGCCATGGGATCTCATTAGTTCTGTCGTAAGCACATGTCACTGTCACAACAGCACACTAGAACATCTGTATGTAGTTTGTCAGGTCAAGCCTATTGAATAGAGGCAAAGACAAGCATGTATCATGTCTGTCACTGCCATTCCTATCTATATTATTCCCAGGCTCCTCAAATGTCAGCTCTCTAATAAAATATAGTGAGAACTTAAATGAATGCTCTCTTTATGTTCATCCACACGCATGCATTTGTCAGGGGATTTCAGGCCACCGGAGTGAAAAAAAAAAAAAGCTTTTAAGATATTGAAGTTAGGGTTTTTTTGTTTGTGTAAATCACCTCCCAGTATTCAGAAACAAAACCTACGACTGTTACAGTACCACTGTTCTTTTACATAATGAAATATATCTACAGGTCTAAAAAGTCTACTTATTTGCACTGTTTATGACGTGGTATCGAAATGTTGGTACATGTGTTATTTTTGTGCTATTTTAGTTTTATTTCAGATATTCAGTTGGGCATATTTCATAAATCTGACATTACCAAGTGTAATATGATTATTCCCAAAGGGTGACACATAACTGTACATAGAACAAACCTTTTCAGGGTCTTTCCAGAACAATTAAAAAAAGAACTACTAACGATTCATCTTTCTTTCTATATTTGTTTTTCGCTCTTTTGCTATCTCTCAGGAGTGGTCATGGGGCCCAGGCACTCCTCGATTCTAATCCAGCCTGTGCTGGCTGTATTGGTGCTCATTATGAGTGTGTGCTGTCTAAACCCAGATGACCCCAACGTCTGCAGTCACTGGGAGAGGTGAGAAGTGCTCTCTCTCTCTCTCTCTCTCTCTCTCTCTCTCTCTCTCTCTCTCTCTCTCTCTCTGTAGCATGATCTTTCATTTTATACTACTAATTTCATGTAGGACCAGGGCAGTGAACAATCCAACCATTCAGATAGTAGTGTGGTAGTGTGTCTGGATGATCGTATTTAGGTTATAAACAATCAAGAAATTAAGAAATCATTTGTTAAAAATGCAACAAAAGTGTGGACTTTAATGAGGAATGTGGGCCTAGAATGTGGGGATTAGTACTTGATTCTAGTGTGCGTTTAGAGTATAGGGAAAGGGCACTAATATTAGAACTTGCAGGTCCCTGACATATTCAAGCATGCTGAGATGAGAATTACTGCAATATTACTGCTGTCACTGCTAGCTGTGTTTTTCAGACTACAAAAGCACCTTTTCTGAATATGAAATAACCACTCGGAAGGCATAAAATGTTATAAAATCCTTTATTCACTTTGTGACCTAATAAGAGTCTTTTATTACATATACATAATGTTGAAAAATTAGGTAAAAGTAGACTCTCTAGGGATAAAAAGCAATACTGATAGGTTGTGGATCTTTACTGAAGGATGCCTGTCCTATGAACAGGAATACAATGACTAGAAAGATGGTTGGGTGGGTTTTATTTTATGAGCTCCAGATGGAGAAATGCACAATTAGCTTTAATTCCAACCTTTACTTCAAACTTTAGGTCACAGAAAAAGGCCACCTTTAATTATTTGGTGCATTACATAAGATTCAGAATCAAGTGAGAGGTCAAGCTGCAGGCAGTCATGTCATGTGTCCACTAGCAGCTCCAGTGTATTCTGACTACAGGCAAAATTTCAGCAGACAGGCAAGGCAAATGGCCCTCAGAGATGTGGTCACCCTTTTGTAATCTTCAATCCCACAGAGCACTTACTCTGGATCAGAGACATGAGTCTCTTAGGCTGCAACTAACACTTTTTTTTATATATATATTTTTTTCTAAATGTTCAATCATCTTTTTCAAACAGTGAACTTGTTTACAGCATTGTGTATTTTAAGTCTCTGCTCCTTCTTTGAGGACTAAGATCTGTCTGCCTTCCACTGGTCAGCAATGTCATTATATCCAGAAATGGAAGGACATCTAAAACTCCATATCCAAGGGTGTCCTATTAGGCGCAAGAGATGCTCTAACAAAAGGTTGTATTGTATAGTTTTGCTACTTCATTTTTATCATTTAGTATAAGTATAGAAATGTGTTTGAATGCCTAACACTGCTTGCATATTCAGAGTTGGCAAGCATCACACAGCTTCTAAGAGTTTTAGATTTCCTTCTGTTCCTGATTGTATTGACATTTTGAGACAGTTGACAGGACATGAAGGACAGTGTTTGAGGAGTGTTGATTTGGCAAAACTTGCTGGCCTATAGAGATCAGTTACAATCAGTAAATGCTCAGGACAGTATTGATCCTAAGCTGAGCTATCCCTAGGGAGGGAAATGAGGAAAGAGACAAAGAGTTTGTAGGTGTGTGTGTGTGTGTGTGTGTGTGTGTGTGTGTGTGTGTGTGTGTAAGTAAGGACACATTTCTAAAAATGAAACAGGCTTCAAATTGATCAATGTACTCTGCCTTAAATCAATCTTTGCAAGCATATTCCTGGAATAATTATGAGTTGTGCAAGGGAATGTCAGTTATGAAAAATAAGCTGGAATTATTTTCTTCACAGTATGGTAGAGGGAAGAATGCTGGGACATATAAGATTACATAGTACCTCACTGAAGAGGGTTTTTTTAGGGGGGGATTTTGATGTCATATTGTTGTCTGCAATTTAAAGAAAAATAGACAGTAAAGCATTTTTTAAAAATTAAAAAGCCTCACATCTCTCCAGTCCCTGGTTCAGGCATGAGCTTGTATTACTGTCTGTTTGAGGTTTGTCATGGCGTTCCCAGCTCACATCCAGTGTTCTGAATCCATTGTAGTCCTGACTAAGATAAAGCAGCTACTGATGAGAAAGTATAATATCGAGCTAATCAAAGCACAGTTTACATCAACAAATAAATGTTTATACTATAATGATCCATGGATTAATCAAATGCCTCTTAGCAGGTTCTGTCATTTCTAATCATTTGTTGGTTTGTCACCGGGGCCCTTTTAATGCAGTCTGACAGAAAACCTGTGAAGGTGAAATTAGTGAAATCAATCAATAGGTATTTGACTCTACTTTTTCTGCCGTTCTCTCCTATTAGCTATGCAGTGACTGTGCAGGAGTCATACGCACATCCTTTTGACCAGATCTACTACACCAGATGCACAGACATACTCAACTGGTTCAAGTGCACCAGGCACAGGTAAGCTTCACTGTCACCCTGATACTATCAGTCTTGACAAGCTACCCAGAAAGGGTTGCTGAGTGTGCCTCTGTATAATGGCACTGTTTTAATGTAACTGACAGTGATTGCAGCGGTCATAGCTGAGATGGAAATAGCCTTTTGACTGTCCTCATATGCTGTATCAGTTTTAATAGGCACATTAAAGACTTTATCACTGACGTTCCCAGATAAAAACGTTTAAGTCAGCGAGTCACTGCCTTGCAATATTCAGCCTGAAAGGGAGGTGTCCTTCACCTGCTGTTTTTAAATGAGTTTTATTTTAAATTATTATTTTTTTTATATTTTAATTTATTTTTAAAAAATCATTAAATATATTAAGTAATTATATTTAATTCATCTTTCTAGTGGTCAAAGACCAGCTATGACTAAACAAAGAGTGGGAATGTAGTAGTAACTAGCTGCTGGTTGGCTTTAGCTGTTTATCTATTTGTGCTCCATAGGAATTTACTCGCCTATATAAAATTGCTTTTTTTCACATTTTACTTGTGTATATATATTCACTTCAGGATCAGCTATAAAACAGCATACCGGAGAGGGGTGCGGACCATGTACCGTCGCCGCTCCCAGTGCTGCCCGGGCTACTTTGAGAGTGGAGACTTGTGTGTCCGTGAGTGTCTCTTTCCATTTTACACACTAATTTCCCATTAAATCAACACCACCCACTTTCCCCATTCTCGCTCACAGTTATGGCAATGATAAAAGCATTCATCTCTTCTGCCTTCTTGAGCGATGCCCTCCAAAGTCTTTAACTTTCCCATCTTGTCCCTCTGGAGGCATGCATCAGGCTCTTAGCCATTACTCAGATGCATTTGTCCAGCTGTGCTCCTCCAGCCATAATTTGTTCTTTGCATTATTGTCCCTGCTCATGTTCTACAGTCTTTAGAGCTTCAGGATGACAACACTAGTACTGAGTAAAGTGATCATAGTTTAAGAATAAGATGAATAAGTGATTTCTTACGTTGCTCTCATTCCCATTGTAAGAGAGTAATAAACAATGTTTAAACTCCCAATTTTCCATTTCCAATATTTAAAAGTGCAAATTGAATGTTCTGTGGATTTATCAGTCATATTTTATAAAAGAATTATATTTAAAAGTGTGAATGACATTTTCAGCTCGGAGGATTTTACACATTTGTATTTCCCTCACAACCCCGTTTTTTTTTTTTTCCCTCCATTTGTCGCATACAGACCAGAGTTGTTTTTCACCTAATTCACTTTAATCATGAGTGAGTGGATCCTATCAGTCAGCCAAGACCTTGGAGGACATGGTTCAGCAGTTGTTTGACAAATCTCCTAGTGAATGGACCTCACCTAGCACTATGTCAAGGTGATGGAGTAAATGACAATCTCACTGAGCTCCAGGGAAGGGATAAAAATCAACACACGCAGCATAACAAATAATAGGATTTGATGCATCCACGGCTACTCAACATTATTAACCATGATGGATATCTGTTTAGTATGCACCTAGGGTTGCTGTTCGTTTCCCTCCCCTGTTGGACTAACCTGTGATGATTGCAGTGTCATACGTCCTCTGCATATTGTATGTCTTGATGAAAAGCACACAGGCACTGGGAATGCCTGTTGTTTGCTGTGGTGTAATGCTCTGTCTGCTTACTGGTGTGTGAAGTAACATGGACTTTCCTGGAATGATGTGTATTGCAATAACTTTAAATAGCATTCTTGGATCTCGGCTGAATGTACCAACCAAAATCGATGTTTTAGTGAGTACAGTTGCAAACACTTTCTCTAACAAAGACAACATTAAAATTAGGTTAGAGCTCAATCCTCAAATTTACTAAAGATTTCTGTAGATTGAGAACTTCAGCTAAATTTATTATTCATCACTCTGCTGATCTTGAAGGTTCTATAACATCTGGATTCTCAAGTGGAAGAATGGAAGAGCTACGTGTGTTTGTTGGGGCTTATCCAGGGATTAAGTTCAATATAGACATAAAGAGTCAAATTGACAAACCTATAATCATACAAAAAGTAATGCATACATAGTGAGGATTTAAAGCAGAAGTCGTGCATATACTTAGACATTCAGATCTCAGATGTACAATGGATATAAAAAGTCTATACACCCCAATTAAAATGGCAGGTTTTTGTGAAGTAAAAAAAATCAAACTAAGATAAATCATGTCAGAACATTTCCTGCCTTTAAGGTGAAATTGCAGTATATACAAATAAAGTGAAAAACAATAAGAAACTTTTTTAGGGAGAATAAGAAAAATAAAAAACTTACAATAACCTAGTTGCATAAGTGTGCACACAACTAAACTAAGTCTATCAGCGTGACACAGCTTGACTTAGCAATATTTTCCCACTCTTTCTTCCAAAAACATTCTAGATCTGCTGTGCACAGCCTGCTTCAGGTCACCCCACAGATTTTTAGTTGGACTCAGGTCTGGGCTCAAAAACATTGATCTTCTTTTGGTTCATTTGGATAGATGTTTTGGGTAATTGTTGTGCAGAAAGGTGAAATTCCTTTTCATCTTCAGCTTACTAACAGATGCCTAACAGAGTGTTTTGCACTAAAGTCAACTGGTCTTTGTAGCTATTCATGATTCCCTCCACCTTGATAAAACTTGCTATTCTGGCCACCGCCGTGCTTCACCATGGATATGTTTTTTTTTTCCAAACCTAATGGAATTATGGAGTACAGACCATAACACATTTTGCCGCATGGTTTGAGGTGCCTTATTTGGGCTTGGATTTTTTTGTGAGAGCTTCCGTCTAGCCACCTTACCCGATAGCCCAGACATGTGAAGAATATGAGAGACTGTTGTCACATGCAGAGAGTAATCAGTACTTTTCAGATGTTGCCACAGGTCTCTTGGCATCCTCCCTGGTAAGTTTCTGTCTTGTCCTTTTGTACATTTTGGAGTGACGTCCTGTTCTTGGTGAAGTCAGTGTGAAGCTCCATTTTCTCTATTTGTTGATAATGGCCTTTACGGTGTTCCATGTTACATCAAGTATTTTCGAAATTCTTTTGTACCCTTCTCCTGATCGATACCTTTCAACAAGTGAGATACTTTTTGATAAAGTCAACAAAATTATTTTTCTCTCATGGACATCTGAGGAGACGGCATCTTTAATCAGAGACATTTACCCTTACTATGATGGGTAAAGTTATGGGTAAAGTTACCAGTTATCTTAAAGTGATCTGTAAGTAGCAGATGAATGCCTGGCTTCAAACCATTTTCCTTACAGAAGAGTTCATCAAATCAACATAAACATACTTTTATTAATTAGGCAACTCAAAATAGCAAATTAAAAGTATGATAAAATAGCCTACATCCTGCGCACGTTACGATTTCATGACTTTGATTTAGCATCTCATGGTTTCACTGTGTTCACAATTAACTGTCAGCGCACGATCTAAAAAATATAATAGGATATGCTGGATCAAGTGCTACTTTATAAGCATCTGAAGAATGAGTGTGGAAGCCCTATCATTAAATTAAACCAATCTGCAGTTATTAATGTGATAATTACTACTACAACTATTCATGCAGCAATATATTTGTAGTACACTAGTGTTCTATTAGGTGATTATTTCAGTGCTTGCCATATTCTCATTTATATATTGTCATATTGGTATATAATATTTTTAATTTTTAAATTGTCTCTTACTTTTATGTTACATTATATTACATTTGACAGAAAATATATATAAAAATGAACAAAAAGAAGAGAAAAAGAAAAAAATATGCTATTTCCTTCTTTGGCCCACATTATCTATCCCTGTTTTTTTTTTTTTTTTGGGAGGTTCAAAGACAAGTTCTTATGTTAAAGGGCTATGGTCTAGAAGTTTTTGAAAAACCTCATCTTGGATGTTTCTACTCAAGAGAATTCTGGCAATTTTACACAGGTAATTGTTTGAACTACACACAGGTAATTCACATAATCTGAATAGTACATTCAGAAAATATACTTATAAGCACATGCATAACCAATCTCTGAACACATGTACCTTTCCCCTCAAGAATTCAAACAAAGGGCACCATCCATACATTCACACATATGGGAAATTTAGCATAAGCAATCCACCTACCTTCATATTTTTGGACAGAGGGAGGAAAACGGAGAATACAGAAGAAACCCACGCAAACGCAGAGAGACCCAAGCTCAGGATTGAACCCAGGACCCTTGAGTTCTGAGGTGGAAAAGCTACCCACTGTGTCATTGCACCACCCATATATACAGTCCACTGCAGCAGTATTGGAATGAGAAGGCAAATTCTATTGTTTTTGATATTGACTTAATTCATTTGGGTTTAATATCAAAATATGAATGAGACAGTATATCAGAATTTCAGTATATATTTGCTGATATTTACATCTAGATAGATAGATAGCGTTTATTGTATTTCTACAATGAGATGAATGGAATGACGGGTCACATCTTCCCCCTATAAGGTGAGAAGAGGTCCTTAAAGCAGCCATGCAATGCGCTAACATCCTCTCTCATCCGCGATAGAAGGACATTAACAGAACAGTCAAAGCAATAAACAAAGTCTAGATGTGTCAAACAGCTTATAACATGGCAGCATTTGTTTGAACCCAGACATTTTTCAAGTGATCAAAAATATTGGAACATGTCATTGACAGGTGTTTCTTGTTGCCCAGGTGCGCCCTGTTAGATTGCTTATTTAAACAATTGCTCTGAATGTCTACTCTTGGTTTGAGCCCTGGGATTTGCCTGTGAAGACTGCGTTTGTTGTTGAAAAGGATAAACCAACATAAAGCCCAGAGAGCTGTCTATGGGAGAAAAGCAAATCATTTTGAAGCTGAGAAAAGATGAAACATTGATCAGAGCCACTGCACAAGCACAACATTTGGAATATCCTGAAAAAGAAAGAAACCACTGTGTGATAACAACCAGACATTGAACAGATCAGCCAAGGAAAACAACAGCAGTTGAAGACAGAATCATTGTGAAAGCTGTGAAGAAAAATCCAAAAACACCAGTCAGTGATATAACCAACAATCTCCACAGGGCAGGGGTGAAGGTTTCACAATCCACCGTTTGAAGAATATTTTGAGAGCATAAATATAGAGTCCATAGCACAAGATGCAAACCACTCGCAGCAATAAGAATCAGAAGGACGTATTGGAATTTGCAAAGAAATGAATGAATGCAGAAATCTATAGAAACATTCTGTCTGCCAGTTTACAGAGAAATGCATCCAGTTTAATTGGGAGGAACTTCAACATGCAGCAAGACCATGGCACAAAATACACTGCCAACACAACAAAGGACTTCATCAGAGCAAAAAGTGAAAGGTTTTAGACTGGATTGAAGAGGAGATTGAAGGGAGAACAGAAAAAAATAAGCTGTGGTACAAGCCTGGAAAAGTATCACAAAAGAACAATGCAACAGTTTGGTGATATCAGTGAGTCACCATCTTGATGCAGTTATTGAAAGCCAGGGATATGCAACTAAACATTAAGTGGTATTTACTTTAAAACTATCTGTCCCAATACTTTTGCTCACCTAAAAATTGTTCTAAGTTGTTTAAAACATCTAGGTATAAATATCAGGATATGAAAGCTGAAATTCTGATCTATCATCTAATCTCATGGCTTCAAACCCAAATGTCTTCAGTGTATAGAAAAAACAAAAGAATAGGCCTTGCTGTTTCTATACTGTTGGAGGGGACTATAATCTAATGGAATACCAGCTGTGTTATTGCTGGAATTTAGTTTGGGAATCAGTTTAGAATTTTTTTTCCACCTCCGAACTGTAGCTCAGTGCCAAAAGGGAATACAGTATATTTCATATGGTCTCTTTGAGCTCATGTGAATCATCCCAAATTAATTATTACCCGTTTCTCCAAGTGAATATCTAGAACAATGAGAAAAATCAAGGAGCCATGCTGAACTGATTTTACTAGCCCTATGTAAGCTGCAGCAGCCATTAAACAGAGCTTCAGCTCAATAACACCCAGAAAGAAAAATATGCCACTGACAGCATGTACGCTGATTACAAACTTACAATGCAGTTATCTATGGTCGCATTAATTCTTCAATTGATTTTCATTTCCTTTTGTGTTCTATCAAAGAGAATTTTATTCATTTTGATGAAATAGACATAGAAACCCAACAGTTGTTGTGCCACTGTCATTATGCTGAGAGCAGATGACATGTCACCCTTTGTTGTTTGATTTGGAAGCCCTCAATTATTTATGTGGAGTATAGAGAAAACATCTTGTGCACGAAATATATTGTCTATACTCCATATATTTTGTCCAACCCAAGCCTTATCGATACTGTAGCTCCATGACTGAGAAAGTGAAAGATCAGTGTCAATTTCAACTTTTTCCACTGACGAACCCCTCAATTATTTATAATGGAGTATAGAGAAAACATCTTGTGCACGAAATATATTCTCTATACTCCATATATTTTGTCCAACCCAAGCCTTATCGATACTGTAGCTCTATGACTGAGAAAGTGAAAGATCAGTGTCAATTTCAACTTTTTCCACTGAGGAAAAAGATGACCTTTTTTGTGCATATTGATGGAAACATGCCTCTGTTCTGACTTTGGCCTAAAGGCTCAACCCAAGTATCAGCTATGGGATTAGCTGCAGCTGAGCAGGGAAACTGCTTTAACATTGTTCAGGGACATTGGTCGAGAAGGGAGTGATAATAATCAATAATGTTTTCCTTAGCACACAATAGCTCCCAAAACAACACCCTAGCAGTCACTACACCGAGCACTATAGTCTGTGAAGAAAGATGGCAAACATAAATAATGTTTCTCTCAATTGACATAAGAACAGTGTAGAATGTTAGACTTTTCACAATACAGATCAAGGCAGCTTTAGGAGTGCCTTTATCCCCAGCAAGAAAGCCAGTGTGAAAAGAAACTCCTGAGGATGGAGTTCAAAAGTAAGAAAGCTTGGGCAAACCCAAGACGGAAGTCATGGACCTGTTATGAGTGATGCGTTATTTGTTTATATCAGATAATATAATATTTGAGTATAACTGTTTTGGTCCAGCGCTGGCATCCCAACAACCTGCAGAGTTTGAGTTTTTCCCTTCAGCTTAGACAATTGATCTAATTGATCAGCAAGTTATTAGTGATAATACCAATATGTGGTGGCACTGTGGCACAGCAGGTAGCATTGCTGCCTCATAGCTCCAGGGTTCCCGCTCTGATACTGAGCTCGGGTTAGTGTCTGCGCAGAGTTTTGCATGTTTGTATGGGTTTCTTCTGGGTTCTGCTGCGTCCTCCCACCTCCCAAATGTAGGTGGATTGGTTATGGTACATTGGGTAAGTGGTAAATTAGGTGTGAATGGCTCCCATTCAGGGTGTATTTCTTCCTCCTGGGTTTTGCTTGGATAGACTCCAGATCCACCACAACCCTGACCAGGATAAAGGTGTTAGTGAAGATGAATGAATGAATGAATCTCAAGATGATGTTATAGCTGGAATCAGAATGGTGAAGAAAGGGGTGTTAGCAAAAAAATTAATCTAACTAGTGTGGCAGAGTATAAATAGATAGTTGTTTTGTTTAGTGCTGCTCAGCAATGCCACGTTCTTCTGTGATAGCTGTTGTGTGAACATTATGAACAATTATGAGCATGCTAGGAGTGGCAGCAGAGCTAGAAATGTAATTTGTTTACAACAGTAGCAGATTAGCCAAAGGGCATACAGTGTAGTTGCATTCCCTGCGTGGAGTATGGTTTAGAGGGAGTCCAGAGGGACTGGTATGTGTTTTGGGGAACTGCAGATGGACACAGGGGATGAGAACAACTCAAGTAAGGAACTTTATCAGGTAAAAAAAAAATGAAGGGATGGACAGTAATAGAGGAAATGCATTACATTTTTATCTGCTCAGTTACCTACTTTCTAAGGGCCCTAGTTTTCTTCATTACAAGTTTCCTAGTTTCAGTTTCCTTAGTCGCTTGTTCACGTGTGCATCTGGTTATTTTATGGCCTTAGCATACCTGTGTTAACTCTGAGTATGGATGTGCATATAAAATTCATCTCCCTGTGATCTGACCAAATGATTTTTGAATAAGCTTAAAGAGAGACTCTACCCAAGTGCAGCTTTCTCCTCTGGCCTTCATTTATTTATTTTTTGTTGAGTGTCAGATTGTATGTGTGTGTTGGGGGGAGGGGGGGTTTGTGGGTGATAGGGTAGTTTAGAGTAGTTTTCTATAACATCCATAAGTAATATTATGTTAATAATTAGGCTAGAGTGTGCATTAACAACCAAATGAGTCATATATAAATAGCCATTAATAATAGAAATATAAATATTTGTATTTATTACTCATTTCCCTTCTTCTAATTAATAGCTTGACTTGCAGTATTAATAAAGATCATTTACATTATTAATGGCCTCTTTTTGTACACAAAAAAAGTTTGTACCCAAACTTTAGCCTACTGTTTAAAACGTTGGGACAGACTGCAATTTGCAATTCAAAGATAGCACCATTAACAAGTTGCTTTGAGACATGATCAAAATTTAACCATTTTATTGTTGTACGAAAAATGAGTGTAATGATAATCACAGCAGGTTGATCCATCCAAGCACACTGTATGGTAGAATATTCTAATAGAGTATTTTTCAGGAACTAACTTTAATTTGTGTGTGGAGGTCATTTTAGAACACTGTATTATAAAATGTAATACCACAGTGCTGTTGAATTCTTGATTCTGTTTACTCAGAAGGTGTTGATTAATTATTCTACAACAGTATGGCTCTGGCAATAGTTCCAGCTACAAGGCAAATCACAGGTTTATGTTAATAATGATAACATATTATCATTTAGATCCTTCATTTAGATGTATTAAAATGTTTGTAATTGTTGTTATGGTGAGGTTTTCTGTGAGTAGATATTTAGCATTTAGCATTTTTTGAAGTGGTCTCCAGTGTCAGTGCTTTGTAACGGTAAGAGGTATAACTAAAAAAAAAAAAAAAGAAAACAGTTTTCAAACATTGCTAAGCCATTTATATTTTTATAAGCAAATGCACAAATGTCAGGGCATGTCAAAACTTCTCCAGGTCCCCGAAACACCCTCAGACCCCAGAGGGTTAAGGTTTAGTTTAGAATGCTGGGAAACAAAAATACAGAAGGCTTTTAAATTGCCTTAATTTGAATTAACCTACATTGTATACAAAAAGCCTATTAATAATGTAAATGACCTTTAGTAATACTGCAAGTCGTGATGAAATAACAAAATGGGTTTAATATAAGTGCTTCATTATTTCTTAATGTGCTAAGCATTAGTGCATGTATTAATTCATCGTTATGAGAGCATTTGTTAAGTTTTAGTACATGCTTATTTCTGGACCTTATAGTTAAGTGTGTGTGTGCGTGTGGAGATGGGGGGGCTCAGGGCAGGTGTGCAGTCACCAGGTTTCTGCTGGTTCTGCTCTGTGCTTAATCCTGCTGTTCTCACCAGAAGGATTAAGAGCTTTGTAGCAGTGCCGATACTTAGCGCTCAGGGACACAAGCCTGTATTAGAACCGTTTTCATTATGTAGGTGTTGATCTTTGCTTTTCTGCTCAAATTAAGAGTTAGGTTTTATCTTCTCGTAAGTGCCATTGTTGAGTAGTTTTTTTTCTCTAGTAACAGAGAATCTGTCCCATGTGGGGCTGCTAAATTGTAAGGTTGTGCTATAACTCATGAGATGGCCAAGACCAATGCACTTTTTTTTTCAGACTGCTTCAAAGCCTTAATCAGGAACTACTGAAACACTGTCATGCTCTGCCCAGCACTAATGTCAGGGTTATTGAGAGTGAACAGGGTAAATGTACCTGCTGTGTCTTGAATGACTGTGTTTTACTCAAAAACAGACTATTCTTGCAGCTAAAGTGTAGGCTGCCAGGTAGATTGTCTTTTTAAAACATAATTTACAAATAATTGTGTACCCATGTGACATTATAATTTTTTTTGCATTCTTGACGACGATCCTTGATCTTGCATTTTAGGGATGGCCACTATTTTGTTTTTTTTTCAGTATATATCATCAGTATATATGTTATAGGAGCTGCAGTCAATCATAAGAAACATGGAATACAGTCCAGTCATACAAAGTAGCTTATTCTGTACAAAACTAGGCACCTAATGGCATATGAGTTGTGTTAATATCCGTCACACTGTTTACCTGTTCCGGCACAAAAGTCTTCCTTATCAAAATATTTATCTCTAAATGTGCATTTCCTCTTTAGTCCCGAGCCTTTTTCAGGCCATTTATTTTGCCCATTTCATCCTTTCCTCACCAAACGTTGAAGGTTCTATGTATTTATTAGACATACATTTTAAAAAATGAAAAGTACAATAGTATAGCACAATAGTCATTGCACCATCTGAAGTTTTATCTATAAAAATGTGGGAAATTAATCTAGACTGAGATTCATGTGCTGGGAATTTTACATGAAGCCCAACCAGTTTTGCCTTCTATCATCTAGACTGGAGAGTAGGAGAGTGTTGAATGCTACGCAATACAGCATTAATGAAATGATGGACGTTCTGCTGCTATTTGCAGAAGAATTAGACTAAGAAGGTTTAATAAAGCCTCATGCACCAGACTGAAGTAGATTTAACATCTTAATGATGGCTAAGATTATGAGACCTCCATTTTATAAGGATTTGGCTGCCTTTCCTTTTCTGCTTTTTTGTTTTCACATCTATTTGTAGTTTTAAAACTGTGGATTTCAAATAAAAAGTTTATTATCAGCTGGGGTGAATTAAGAATTAAATGAGTTTGACTTTAGGGTGCTCTGTTGAAAATGACATCAGACACAATTTTCTTTCATTGTTTTTTTTTTTTTTTATCTGTATGTGTTTTTGTGAAGTAAGGGAGCTCAATCATTTCCTCTCTTGAATTGTCCTTATTTACTTTGACAGCACCAGTAAGAAGCTAATTAGAGTTAAATAGTGACAAGCCCAGGGTTTATCCCTATATGTTTTTTTTTCTGCTGAATTCACTGAAGAATATCCAATCCATTAATGCTACATGGCAATCACCAATTAGCCCTATTATTACATGGTCTGATAACACTTCAGTGCAATGAGTCTGATTAGCATTTTATCTAAATGAAAGACTCAATTTTCTCCCAGCGTCCATAGAATCTCTCTCATAAGCAAGTATGACTCATTGAATTTTAATTAAAATGTAAGATTATAGAAATGTGGATCCATTTGGATCTCATGGAGAAAGATATGTCAGACCCACATATCAACTTCCATCCACTGAAAGGATTAAATACATGTCCCAACTTCCAGCTAATCAGAAATTGATGACTGTAGTAATCATACATCATCAATGTGGTAATTTCTTGTACTAGTCTTAGTGATTCCATTAAGACAATATTTAGCGTCTTTGTCAGCACAAAATGTCAATGGATGGCTTTTTTTTTTGTATGCTTCAAGACTAGGTTTGTTATTACTGGGTAAATCCATGGTGCATTACTTGGCAGTGTCAAGTTTTAGCATTTCTGCCTGTTGAGCACTTCTGCAATTTGTGCTTCTGTCCTCTGGGTGTTCTGCTCTGTCCTCTCTCTCTCTCTCTCTCTCTCTCTCTCTCTCTCTCTCTCTCTCTCTCTCTCTCTCCTGTCTCCCTCTCTGTGTCTGTGTTCAGTGCTGAAGGCCCAGTTGAGCCTGATTGAGTGATAATCCATAGTCATGCTGTCCAAGCCCTGCTGCCTGCGCTGTCTACTGCAGCCAGCCGAAGGGAGTGCCAGTTGCATAAAACACCCTCATATTTCCACTTACACACATACACATAGAGATGTGTATTTCTATGACAAATACTTTTTATTTAAACCTATCTATGCTTAAACCTTTAGCTCTAGGAAATGCACAATTTACAATAAACTCAACCTGCTTTTACAAATAATGTAAACAATTGTGTCTCCAACCTCTCATTGGATCTTTACAGTCTGAGTGATCTTGATTTCTTGATGTGCTATAATCTTAGAACTCTACTTGCCTGCAAATATATAAAAAATATTTTATGAAAAGTTTTTAATAAATATGCATTGCACATAGTATGTGTGCTCCATTTGGCAGTGTTTGCTCCTGTTCCTGAGGCGCTGACATTTAAGATTTGTGCCATACTTCAGGCTCTTGTGTATGTGACGGAACTTGAAATATTACGCTTTACTGAGAGACTTTTTAATGCGGCTTACATTGTAGGATAAAGCTAAGATGCTGGGAAGTGAAATGAAAGGAATTGCAGTGTGTATGTGTGTGTGTGTGTGTGTGTGTGTGTGTGTATAATTATTGTATATACATTTTAACTGGGGTGTGTAGACTTTTTATATCTACTATATGTGTATATATATATATATATATATATATATATATATATATATATACCTGTCAGGTTTTTGTGAAATAAAATAATGACACTAAGGTAAATTATGTCAGATCTTTTCCCACCTTTAATGTGCAGTAACCAGTAACTGTCATGGTGAAAGGTGAAAATCCTTTTCATCTTCAGCTTACTAATAGATGCCAGAAGGTTTTGCACTAAAATTAACTGGTATTTGTACCTATTCATGATTCCCTCCACCTTGATAAAAGCCCCCGTTCTGGCTGAAGAAATGCAGCCTTAATATATGATGCTGCCACCACCGTGCTTCACTGTGTGTGTGGTGTTCTTTTGTTTATGTGCTTTTTTTTGCACCAAACATACCTTTTGGAATTGGTCTCATCAGACTATAACACATTTTACCACATGGTTTGGGGTGATTTATTTGGGCTTGATTGTTTTTTGTGAGAGCTTTCATCTAGTCACCCTTCCCCATAGCCCAGACATTGCTGAGTTTGCTGTCACATGCAGAGAGTAATCAGTACTTGTCAAATCTTCCTGCATCTCCTTTAATGTTGCCGTTGGTCTCTTGGCATCCTCCCTGGTAAGTTTTTGTCTTATCTTTTTGAAAAGAATTTGGAGTGATGTCCTGTTCTTAGTAATGCCAGTGTGGTGCTTCAATTTGTCCACTTGTTGATTATGGCATTCACAGTGATCCATGGCACATCTAATTTTGGAAATTTTTTGTACTTTTTTCCTGATCGATTCCTTTGAACAATGAGACCCTTTGAACAATGAGACCCAATGAGCTCTCTCTCCCTCTTTATATATATATATATATATATATATATATATATATATATATAGTACTTTCATATATATCAGTCCCAGATCAGTCATATTTTTCCTGTTACATTCATATATTTTAATTTTATGTTGGAAAATGTTTATATTTATCCCTTCTGTTAATAGTTTCTTGAACCCTTGCATGTCAACGTCAAAGTTCAAACAGCACATGCTATTTTTTCATGCAGAGTCTCCCTCCTTCCATATTTAGAGAGAGAGACAATGCTGATTCCAATCATAGTGGATTGCTTTGGAAACTTTAGGGCTTGAGTGTTTCATGCGTCACATAAGAGCATGTCTGTCTGAATCCTGCTGGCCATGTGACCTTCATTATCTCAACATTATTCATGCAAAATGCACATCCCCATGCTCTCATCTTCTTTTTATTAAAAAAAAATAATAAGACAAGTCCTATGAGGTAAAGAAAAAAGAATATCAACACAGGGGGAAAACTGTTACCATGGCAAAGCCTTCATGTAGGTCATTTTATTACCAGCTTGAATCTGAACCTATGACTAAAAGCGGGGGCCAGGAATACTAATGCGTTTGGCCAATCAATTGGCAGCCATGTTTCTCAATAGGAGTGATCAAGAAAGCTCCATGCTAGGTAAATGGTGCTGGAGCCCAGGCAGGAAACGCATTAGAGATTGGGCAGAATGCAGCCTGATCAAATTTGAAGAGATTTACAGCTCGTTTATCCGTGCCTGCTGTAGCTTACTTTAGCTCTTTTCAGACGGAGCTAGAGAGACAGATTGTGTTAACCTGAGCAAGGACATAAGCTCTTAGAGAGTCATTCAGTATTTAATATGGTTTTGAATGAAAGTGCCAATGAACGTGACCATGTTCAGCAGGGTCACAAAGAGATGACTGCCAGCTTTGGCCAGTGGCCAGCGGCCAGCTTGGATATTTATCCACCACATGGGTTTAGTTTTCAAAATTATTACTGTTGAGAGTTTTAAGTACGTACACTCTTTATTCCAGCCTACCTTGTTATGTCAGTACTTATTTTAATGATATCAGCAGATCTCTTGCATCTGTATATTTTTCAGCAGACTGCTTGGGCAGATTCCAGTGTCTCTGGCACACACTACTTGTGAATATTGTATGTCTGACCATTAAGCGCTTCTTTTTCTCTCTCTGATAGCGCTGTGTACCGAAGAGTGCGCCCATGGCCGCTGCGTGTCCCCTGATACGTGTCAGTGTGAGCCGGGCTGGGGAGGACTGGACTGCTCCAGTGGTGAGTTCACTCTCTCATTAAGTCTGAGAGCACAGTTCACTTCATTAAGGCCCTCTGGCTCGCAGTGTAATGTCTGTTCCCTTCTCCAGAGACCACAGTCTGCCTGCTGGAGATCTCAATCTATTACAGAGAAAACAGCACAGGAGGAAAGCTCTCCACAATCACATTTACGCTACAATGGTATTCAACTCTCATGCTGTAATCTCAAGGCTCAAAAGCCTAGAGACCAAAACAGCAGGGATCTCTCTGAAATGAGAGCAGTGCTTAAAAACCAAGAAATGAAGAATGATCTTTGGGTTCAACACTTAAAGGTCAACAAGTGATTATTGTAAAACTATGGGAAGGCAGCATACATATTAACACAGACACAAGAACAATCAGGTTGTATTTTTTGTATATTTGGGGTGCCAGAGCATCTCATCACATTAGCTAAAGCATGTTGGAGCATTTGAGTCTTAATCTTCCTGAGAATGAAGATTCATTTATCGCTGTATCCTGATCAGGGATGTGGTAGATCCAGAGTCTATCCCGGAAATGCTGGGCACAAGGCAGAAATACACCGTAGATGGGCTAACAGTACATCATAGAGTGCCAACCACACATATTCTCATACTCATTCATGCCTAGGGGCATTAGCCTAGCCAGTCAACCAGGTTTGGTAAATAGACACTTTTTAAAACACATGTTAAATGTGTTTAAAATTAAGACTTGGAAATGAAATTCATAGTACTATTCATGTAAAACATGGATCCAACATTTTAGACATGCATGCCATGAATAACTGCAGTGAATGAAACACTGATCCACAGTGGAAATAAAAACGCTTTCTTTGTACCCAGCGTTTACCTCCACGACTGTAAATCAGGGTACTCTTGGGGAGAACTGGATTATTCAATCAACTAAATGCTGAATTCTTATGAGACTCGAGAGAGAAAGAGAGAGAGATAAAGAGAACTCTAGAGAAAGCAGAAGATAGGTGAGCGTATTGACTTTTTCAATATTTATGTCTGTAGAGAAACATGAGTGGAGAGGAGAAACAAACTATACCTCCTCAGGGTCAAGACAGAGAAGGTAAAGTTGCTGAATGCAGCTGGCCCTTCTAGTATGTCAAGGTAGAATAAATGTAACATTTAGTTAGCTGACACATCCACAAAACATATCGCTTCCAATACCCTGTAAATCCCATTTGATGCAGGGCTACTTACTGCTCATGACATCAGCGATGTTGATTTCCTGACCTCCATTTTGGCCCAGTTTGTTCATTCTTGTTGCTGACCTGTTTGGCTTTGTTGTGGTTCATTTGACTCCTTCACTATGTATATTTACCAATGAATGATGGGAGCTGGAAGCACTGGTTCCTAAGTGGTGTAAGGATCTATTGGCCATTTTCATTAACAAAAGAGCCATTTCATGATTACCAGCAGCCTGTAAATCAGCAGCCGACTCAGTAGCCACAGTGCTCAAGATGGAAACATGGATGCTGCTAATGACCTATACTGACTTCCTGTGGAGACTTGCCATGCAGCCTTTTGAGAAGGTGCTTTCTGAAAGGGAATAGAAGAATAACAACAGCTCTCTCAGGGTGTGTCTGTCTTGGTGTGTGGCCATGTTTTTCCCTATGCAGGTGCTATATTAATCCACCTAAATATAAACAGACCTGGTGATTGAAACCTAAGCATTATTCATAACTTTCCTATTTCCATGCCAGGCATGGGGCCAGTCCTTTTCATTTATGAGCTTTCATCTGCAGAAATCAGGAATGAGTGCCAATTTTTAAATTAAATCTGCCCTTTTCCCTTGCACATAAATGGCGCATCATGTTTTTTTTTTGCCATTCCCTGTAAATTTTCTTTTTTCTCCTTCTATCTTCCCCTTACTTGTTCACGTACAAGTGTTAGTGAGCTTTACTGATAGAGCGCTTAGGTGGATTCTGTTGTTACTTTAGAGAAAGCCTAAGAGACTAATAGCAGTGCCAGCATGCAGCTTCATAACCATTGTGAAAGATGTGAGGTGTTATTATAAAATAAACCTGTGTGTCCTTGGAGCTACTTTAGTGTATTATGTGCAGCGTTGGTTGGACGGAGCGCATGTTGGTAAGCACTGATGACAATGGGTTTGTGGGGGAAAAAAAGTGCTGTTGTATGTGGCACCAAGCCCCAGGCCTGAAGTGGCACGCTGTGTTTTGATGATTTGGATTTGCATCAAAGGGGACAACCAGCATTCATTAATAGAGCAACACTCACCATGAGCCTGCAATATAGGTCAGCACCAAGAAGAGAGGGTAGACATGAAAGAAACCAAAGAAGGAGAAACAGAGAAGGGAGATGGTGAAGTAAGTTTACAGCGGACCAAAGTCACTGGAGCATATCACTTCTGCCTAGTCACAAACTATAGAGAATGGATATGGACTTCAGGAAAGCCACAAGTGCTAAAACATGCAAAAATATAATTGTCAATGCAGTCAGAAGACTTATTTGGAGTTATACTGCAATAAATCCCTCACTCTCGTTCGCATGCTCTACTTTCACATTTGCCTCAGGTTTTCTTCACTCTTTTGCTTATAGAATTTGTTTCCATTTGTAAAGAGAATTCTGAGTTCTGGGACTTCTTAGAAGAAAGTTTGTCTGGTGAAAATATTTCAATTGAGTAAGTAATTACACAAACATATTTTGTTTTTTGAAACATTGGTTTTGTTGATTTTTCATAATTAGTTGCACAGTTAGAGCCCTTACATTTTCCTACCAATGTATGAAGTCAGATTTGTCATGTATGATGATCTCCTGTTTAGCAGATGCTCAACCATGGAACATTGGGTTATAGAATCTAAACACATTAAATGCAATAAGAGGTTATAAATAGTAAAGTTTTTACAAAATTCCAACTCCAAAATAATACTTAACTTGGCTTACTATTGACAAAACCAGTAGGAGTCATCAAAGTTACACTTTTTTGTGGACACCTGCTTCATTTTGTTGTATGTAATTTGTAATCAGTCAGCATGTGTGCTTTTGGGGTGATTATGTGCATCTTCTTGTCAAGCCACTAAGCACACATGTACACTGCACTGATAAGTGCTAATAGAAGAGGTCCAAGGGGAAGGTTTCAATGATGATACTCTCATCCACTCTTGTACAAAGTGAGTAGTGCTGAAGCAGGGGAGAACAGGGAATGAGCAGTGGGAATTTCACCTGCTCATGGACAAATCATTCATCAGCAAAGACTCTCACACAGATGCTGTAAATCCAGACCCTCAGCAGTGCACTTCCATGCTACTTTGTTAGAGCGAGGGGGAGAAAGAAAAAGAGACAGAGATTTGGTGTGGTGTAAAATAGAGAGGGTGGGACAGGCTATTTCTCACACGCCACCCCCCAATACTTAAACTGAGGGGTCCCAGCTCTGAACTGAATCAAATTTGAATTGAATGCATTTAAAGAGGAAACAGTGAGGGAAGAAACCCTCAGTAGAGATAGAGGACAGATATTGAGGCCAAGACAGAGGGGAAAAAAAAAGAAAACTCTCCCTTCTTATCTCCACAGCCATCAATAAAGCCATTAAATAAATCATATTCTCCTTAATTATTCCTCCTTTTCTCCTCCCTTCCTCCACTCTCTGGTCCTTACCAGTTACATGGCACCATCGCTACTGCTCTCTCTCACACATACAGCACAGGCACTACACAGCAGGATGGACCCAGCTCCCTTTCATGTGCATGCATGCATATGTCAGTTTATCTCTCTCCTTCCCTCTTATCACTTAGCTACTTGCATACAGAGGGGGTGATAGAAGAAGAAGAAGGGCCAGCACCTGATTGCTCATTGTAATTGTGCATTCCAAACACAGTGACGCCTCAGCTAGCAGCATTCATTTAAACTGCATGTGTACACGACAAAGCATACCTTAATCAACGGGATGCCTTATTATAGCATAGAGTGAACTTGAAAGATTCGTTCATGCAGTGTTTTTACATTACTGCCCAACAGTATGAGGCTCCAGCTTATGAATAGTCTTATGGAATACAAGATGATATTTCTTCACTCAATCTAATGAAAATAAATAAATAAAACAGGCTGTCGGAGGCATTCCCATGGGAGGGCCTGAGTCAGACACTGGGTGTGCCGCTGGCCCAATGGCCCAGCAGTCCCAAAACACTCATATGCACTGAGCTGAGCCCCTTAATACCAGCAGCTTGCTATAGAAGCTCCACTGTTAAATATGAATTGCTCTTGAGGAGAGCTGACCTCAGTAACTCCACACAGGAGGATGAGGGAGGCATGAGAATTATATTAGGGCATAGAAAGTCAGCTGAGAATTTGCAGTAGCAGTTAATGTTCCTTGGACAAAGTTTGTTTGCATCTATCTATGATTAGACATATATAGGCAGTTGACAGATCTGTATGTACATCTGTGATTAGAGACATGCTTGCAGTTGTTGGATGATTTTTTTTTAACAGTAATTGGTTGAGTAAATCACTGTAGTGATGTTTTGCCTTAGCTGACAGGGAAGAGTGGAACATGTGACTGTTCTTTATGCTACTCATTAAAGGAACCCTCAACCCTGAAACACATTAAATACACTTTATAGCCAAAAGTATGGAGACACCTGACCATCACACCCATATGTTGGTCTTCATCACGCTGTTGCCACAAAGTTGGAAGCAGACAATCTACTAGAATGTCATGGTATGCTGTAGTATTAAGGTTTCCTTTCACTGGAACTGAGGGGCCCAAACCTGTTCCAGCATGACAGTAACCCCTTTGCAAAAAGCATGGTCCATAAAGACCTTGTTTGCAGGGATGATGTGGAAAAACTTGAGTGCCCACACAGGGCACTGACTTCAACCCCAGTGAACCTTTGGGATGAATTGGAACCCCGACTGCATGCCAGGCCGTCTTGTCCAACATCAGTGCCCAACCTCACAAAACATGTTCTGCCATATGAACTAATATTTTTGTGCAATCCATCACTTGTCCATTCAAAAAAGCTAAAAAAAAAAAAAAAAGTAATTCTAGGACCTTTTCAACTTTCAGACTATGACCACATCTCTCCACTGTACTAATTGTTTTCCAATACGACATTCATAATGATGGAGCTGCACTGTGCTTGTACAATAGTTTATCCACACTTGGGAAAGGGTGCCCTAGCTGTAATAAATCCCTGCATTTTAGATAAGAAAATAATGCTGTCTGGATTTCTTCCACTGCATACAGAACAGTAATTGTTTACTTCAATGGAGAATAAATCAAATGATGCAATATTGCAGTGTTAGGCCAATTATTTTAATTTATGATAGCTACTGATGCAAATATGTATTCTTGCAAATTGAGTTGTTTAACTGTATTTCATTTTCCTGTCAACACATTGGCATCCAAGTCAGGAATGAAATATTCATTTCACTGCACCTTTGTTTTTGTACTATGAGCTTTGTTCCATCAAGCCTTATGACTTGTGGAATTCCAAAAGCTCCAGCATTGTAGTCAATAAGTGACAGTAATGATTATGCTAATGACTGCTGCATTGGTAATTATACAGTTATCAGCATTGCTTTCTTCCATTGTTATCATTACCACATAGACGCACTGCCATTACACTTAAAGAGAGATTCTTGAACATTGTCTTGAGTGCCAGGAGCCTTTAGGTAATCATGATTATTGGGTACATTTAAAAAGGCTTATTACTTGTCCTCAGGAGAAGGTTAGTGGGTCTAAAATAGCTGAAATGCTGTTACAGTTCTGTTGCCAGCTACCGCCAGCATACTAATGTAAGACAAAACTCTGTTGTGGTCATTTCACAGTCTATGAGTCACCCTTGATTTTGTGGTTCATTTCCATGTTTATGAAGGAGCACTACAGGATTCAATTTATTTCACTGATCATTACATTTGATGAAGCCTTTGCTCATCATAGCAAGGGCCAAGATGTTAATTCTGGGGGTCTGAAGCTGCAATCTCTGGTGGTACGTGAGGTCCTGTTACGATGAGATGAGGCTACTGAAGAGTAGTGTAAATCGACTTCAGGTTTTATGAGTTAGTGCATGCATTCACTTATTACAGACCTCTTCCAGCTTACAGGTCAATGGTGCTTGAGGTATAATTCTTTCATCTACCAACAGTTGTAACTCTTTATTTACTGTTGAATATTGTTCCATTAACCACAACTCTGTACCTTAAATATACTTAAGAAATAACAGTTGTCTTTTTATGGAGTGAGAACACTGTGTGTAAGTCTTATCTCTGATTGGCTAAATATGTATATGTCACAGACACCGAAGTGGATTATTTTCCTGCAACAGCATGGCTATAAGTATTTTATTCCTCATACACCACAACATTTTGCCAGTGATTATAATGAACAACACGTCATACTTTTGAACCATTTATAGTTATATTTAATGTTATGGAACATCTGCAAGACAAGCTAGTTCCTGTTATCACTTATGTTATAGCATGTATAAACAGCTGTTCCCTCACCAGTCTCTCTTTTCTCTCTTTCTTGAAGTTAATAAGACAAGAAAAACATAGCATGTCTGAGAAAGCACAAAACCCCCTTTCTGAAGACACTCTGGAGGCAGAAAATTTACTGTTACAAAGCTCTGATAGACAAGACTCCTTCCATAAATTTTAAATAAACATCTCCTACCAGTTCAGTCTTGGATTGTGTAGATCATCCACAATAAAACTCTCTGTGAATGAGCTGTTACTATAGAAATGATAAAATATTAGAATGAGCACATTAATATAAACCTATCATTTAAATTACAGCCGGAACCACTTTCATAGACATTCTGTTATAATTCTATAATTAATCAACACATTGTGACCAATCAAGGGGAATATTTGAGGGATGAAGAAGCTGCAGTGATAAACAAAAGGACAGAAATTTACACTGTCTGCCAAGTGGTTTTGAAAACTTTTAGATGAGCATGCTGATCAGAACTAACCAGGTGAAGAGGAAGCAGGTCCAGCTATCTTGTAGAACTTGAAATTTCACTACTGCATGGGCCTGCAATTGCATGAGGGAGCTCTATACCCTAAATGCTTTACTATGGCGTCCTCGTGTATATGGTGGGTTGGAACATGTGCATGTTTTTTATGTGGATGGCGTTATTTGCAGTCTCCCTCCAATCCTCCTACACCTGCAATCTCCTGATGTTTAACCCTGCAGTCCACAGCAATGTTGCAGTGATTATGCCTCGTCCTAGGAGACATTGATTGTCCTGCTCCTCACAGGTGAGCCTCACACAATGCTGACGAATGAACTCTTGGCCCTGCCAAGTCCAATTAACTATCAGGGCTGCATTGACATGCCCCATCGGTTTGTGAGGCAAGCAAAGAAAAACAAACTTTTAATCAAATTGTGTTTCATTCCCCAAGGTAACTGGAGTTTTTATTCAGAATTGTGTTCTGTTCCTCCTCTATCTGTTACACAGTTTCCTAAGAAGACTTTTGGAAGAACACTGTGCTTTTTTTTTATTTATTTATTTTTAAATACAAAGTGTGACAGACTGTATATTTTTATTTTGGTGGACTTTATTGTCATCTATCTTGCATGTACAGACAGGTGACAAATTAAAGGAAAAAAACAGTGGCTGCTATTCTATGGGGGCATTTTACTGGCAATGTTTGGGTCCACTTGTCCCCATAGAGGAAAAGGTCACTGAAAATCAGTACAAAGTTATTCTGACTGATCACCTTTATTTTCTGATGAAACATTTCTATCTTGATGGGAATAGTCTCTTCCTAGATGTCATTTCCCCCCTCTGCAGCGATCAAGGGCTCACTGCATGGTTTTATGAGTATGAAAATTATATAAATTATACAGTAGATATAAAAAGTCTACACACCGCTGTTAAAATGGCAGGTTTTAAATCAAGATATATCATGTCAGAACTTGTGAAATTACAATGTATAAAAATTAAGTGAAAAACAATCAGAAACATTTTGGGGAAAAATAGGAAAAATAAAAAACTTACAATAACCTGTTTGCATAAGTGTGCACACCCTTTTATATTTGGGGATGTGGCTGGATTCGGAATGAACCAATCACAATCACTCTCATGTTCAAAACTATAATACAGCTGTATGTATTATCCTACAGCTGTCATCCATGAAAGGATTCTGATTAGCCCCAAATAAAGACCAGCCGTTTCGGTAGGATTTTCTTCATCTTCTTGGTTTCATCTGACTTCTGAAGCCATGGTCCTCAAAGAGCATACAAAGCCTGGACAGGGTCCCACTGTGTAAAGGTACCGATCAGGAGAGAAGTACAAAAAATTTCCAAAACATTAGATGTACCATGGAACACCGTAAAGGCCGTCATCAGCAAGTGGGGAAAATGGAGCACCACAGTGACATCACCAAGAACAGATCCCTCCAAAATTTATAAAAGGACAAGAAAAAATCTTAACAGGGAGGCTGCCAAAAGACCACGGCAACATTAAAGGAGCTGCAGGAATATCTGGCAAGTACTGATTACTCTCTGCCTGTGACAAAAATCTCTCATATTCTTCACATGTATGGGCTATGGGGTAGGGTGGCTAGACGGAAGCCCTTTCTCACAAAACATACATCCAAGCTCAACTAAATCACCCCAAACTATGTGGCAAAATGTGTTATAGTCTGATGAGTCCAAATCCAAAAGGTATAATAATTCCATAATTCCCAAAGGTATGTTTGGTCCAAAAAAAAAAAAAAAAACATCACCAAAAGAACACAACATACCCACAGTGAAGCATGGTGGTGGTAGGGCTGCTTTTCTTCAGCCAGAATTGGGCCTTTCTCAAGGTGGAGGGAATCATGCATAGCTATAAATACCAGTCGATTTTAGTGCAAAGCCTTCAGGAGTGTGCTAGTAAGCTGAAGATTAAAAGGAATTTCCCCTTTTAGCATGACAATGACCCAATGCCTACATCCAAATCAACAAAGGAATGGCTTAACCAAAAGATGATCAATGTTTTTGAGTGGCCTAGCCAGATACCAGACCTGAATCCAACTAAAAATCTGTGAGGTGACCTGAAGCGGGCTGTGCACAGGAGATGCCCGTACATGGATCTAGAATATTTTTGCAAGAATGAGAAAATATTGCCAAGTCAAGATGCGCCACGCTGACTCTTAGCCAAAAAGACTGAGTGGTGTAATATAATCAAAATGTGCATCAACAATTTATTAGTTTAGGGGTGTGCACACTTATGCAACCAAGTTATTGTAAGTTTTTTATTTTTCCTATTTTTCCATAAAATGTTTCTGATTTTTTTTCCTCCTAATCTTCAACTGTCCAGTTTGGGCGAGCGTGTGCCAATGATACCATAAGATTCCTGTTCTTGGCTGACAGAAGTGGAACCCAATGTGGCTTTCTGTTGTTGTAGCCCATCCACCTGATGTTTTGTGCATGCTAAGATGAGTATCATATAATGGCAGCTCGAACCAATCTGGCCATTTTCCTCCCACCTCTCTTATCAACGAGGTGTTTCTAAGTGTAGAACTTTTGCTCACTCAGTGTTATTGTTTTTCACATCATTCAGTGTAAATGCTGGAGTGTGTGAAGATGATCAGCAGTTTCTGAAATACTGGCATCTACAGCCAACATGGTTAAAGTCACAGAGATCACACTTTTTCCCCATTCTGATGTTTGATATGAACATTAACTGAAGCCTTTGAATGTTCCTGCATTGTGTTGCTGTCACATGGCTGATTGGATAACTGCATAACTGATCAAGTGCACAGGTGTTTCTATTAAAGTAGAAAGTGAGTGTATGTAACAGAGAAAATCTAATGTGTGTGTCAGTGGAATTCTCTCTCCCAAACAGTTTATAAAAATGGTACTACGGGACTCTTACGGGCCCAGGTTTTCCTAGAGGCCATATTTAGTTACAGTATATTAGGCAGTAGGATTCAGTGGTATTTTGATCAAGCTCCTGTTGACTAATTTGATACCAGAAAAATAAACTCTCGGTATTATAACGGGTGAGTGTATTCATGAAACTCATTATTTTATTAAGTCGTGGAAGACGTATTTAGCTGAACCTTTATATATCTTGTAACATAATCTGTAAAGTGATAGCTTAAAATGACCTCCCATGCAAGAAGATGCCTGCAGAGCTCTGTTCTGGGTCATAGACTGCTATGCTTATCAAGCCAGGTTCGTGTAATATGTGGTTTCTGTTTTTCTCAGGACTGGCCATTTCAGAGAACGTAACGTACGATTAAGGAGGTTCCAGTTCTATTTGTCGAGTTTGGAGAGGACGAAACTAATAGAATTACGTCTGTAATTTTGGCCAGAAATTCAATTAAATCCCTGCCTTTTGCTAGTGAGGTAAAAGCAGAAGCCAAAGAGACACCGAGGCACTATCACATTGCTGTGGATTAATAAGAAGGAAAAAAAGGACAAAGTCTGTGATCTGTGTCTCTGAGAAAGGGCATCTAGATGATAAGGATCAAAGGAGAATTTTACAGCAAATGTAGTGCCTGCCAGATGATTGGATGCATTCATGAGAATAGATGCAAAACTGCACACTAATGCTCTCTGCATTTAAAGAAATTCTGCAAGAAACCAAGGTCACTCTGAGAGTACTGTAATAGAATAGATCATAAAATTTGCTGTTTGCTGTGTAAATCAACATTAGTTCAATGAAATGAAAAAAAAAGAAGACCCCATACACCAAACACCATTCTGTACACCACCACAGTGGATTTGAAATGAAGCAATCAAGATGTGATTGAAGTGTAGACTTTAAGCTTTAATTCAAGTTTAACAGAAATATTGTATTAACCATTTAGGAATTACAGCCATTTTTTACATAGTCCCTCCATTTTCACAGGCTCAAAAGTAATTGGACAATTGACGATTGAACCTGTTCATGGAAACTCTGAATATACAGTCCACAGAGGTGTCGATGCAAGGGAAGGAGTCCATCATTAGGCTGAACAAACAAAACAGACCTATCAGTGAGATATCAGAAAGTTTAGGAGCCAAATCAACAATTTGGTGCATTCTTAAAGAAGGAATGCACTGTTGAGCTCAGAAACACCAAAAAGGCCTGGAAGGCCACGGAAGACAGTTAAAGTGGATGATTGCAGAATTCTTTCCTTGTTGAAGAAAACCCCCTTCACAACATCTAGCCAAGTCAAGAACACTCTGGAGGAGGTAGGTGTATCATTGTTGTCAAAGTCTACAATCAAGAGTCGTATTCATGAATGGAAATACAGACGGTTCACCTCAAGATGCAAACCACTGATAACACTCACAGACAGAAAAAAGGTTGACCAGTTCAGATGCAAGAATAACTTGTACCAGGATGATGGGAAGAGAAGAATGTGGAAAAGGAAGGGAAGGGCACATGATCCTAAGCATACCACATCATCCATCAAGCATGTGGAGGAAGTGTTATGGCATGGGCATGTATGGCTGCCAATGGAACTGGGTTACTGGTGTTTATTGGTGATGTGCCTGCTAATAGAAGTAACAGGATGAATTCTGAAGTGAGTAGAGCTATACTTTCTGCTCAGATTCAGTCAAATGCTGCAAAACTGATAGCACGATGCTTCACAGTACAGGTGGATAATAACCCAAAACATATTGTGAAAGCAACCCAAGAGATTTATAAGGCAAAGAAATTAAATGTTCTTAAATGTCCAATGACCTCAACCCAACTGAGCGGGCTTTTCACTTTTCACAAACTGAAGGCAGAAAGACTAACAAACAGCAACTGAAGTCAGCTGCAGTAAAGGCCTGGCAAAGCATCTCAAGCGAGGAAACTCAGCATTTGGTGATGTCCATGGGTTCCAGTCTTCAGACAGTCATTGAGTGCGAAGGATTTGCATCCAAATATTTAATATAATCTTAATATTTTTGATTGCTAGTTTGTCCAGTTACTTTTGAACCTGTGAAAATGAATGGTCTCTGTAAAAAATGGCTTTATTTCCATTTGTCAATTACGTCATAAAAACAATGTGTGGAAGTTGATTTCGACTTTCAGATGTGAAGTCAGTATAAAACTAACTTTCATTTCAGATCCATCATGCTGGTGTACAGAGGCAAAATTACGAAAATTGTGCCACTGTCCAAATACTTATGGACCTGACTGTATATATCATATATTCTTTAATCTATGAGAATAATTCACAAGCATCTGCTCTTCTGCTTCTATTAATTACCTGTTTTTATACTGTATACATTTGAGAAAATAGATTTGAAATTCAGACTAACATCTGGACTAATGTACATACCAATCATCGATCAACCAATTTTGTACATTGGAGGATAAAAAAAGCTCTCTCACTGGATCAATACAGACACCTCTTTCTCAGATTACACTACAGACCCCCAAACAGGAGAATCATATTTTCTCTTCTACATCTTATTTTTCTTCTCATCAGACATCTGCAGCTTTATCGGTTAAGTGACATGACAAATAATTTGCTTTGCGTTTGAAGGCTTCATGATTGCCAGCTGTTCTCATATAACGCATAAAACCCCAGTGCTGGAATTTGCCCACCACTGGGTATATTTGTTCTCTTATTTTCAAGTCTCTATTTGCCTGCTGGTCACACAAACAATGAATTTCTCAGCAAGGCACTCTTATGAACCTTTGACTTCACTATGACTTTGAGAATACACAAGAATAATTCATGTGCTCTGGCAGGTTTCTATAGATGAGTAGGGAACTGCATTCAGAGCTCTAGAGATTCACTCTGGATAATTTTTGCACCCTGATCTTATTCTTGCAACCTTCTTTGTCTGGTCTCATGAGAGGCCAGGTGTGACTGTTGATTAGTTGAAGGGGCAGAGGGACAGCAATGACTGACACACAGTGGCCACTTTATCGAGGCTTTAGGCCTTGAGATGGAGGTCAGTGAGACTGAAGCTTTGTTTCAAAGCCTCTTTCCAGCTGCAGGCCACCCCTTTCTTGTCAAATTGCATTCACTCAGGAAATGAAGCTTCAGTGGGGAACCATGTTTAAGTGGCAGCTCTTGGGTATTCCGAAGTAGGAGAATATAGCAGGAGAGCATTGCAAATCTAACAGATGTACTATGGTTAAAGTTTCCTTATTTCCTTGCTTTATTGACTTTTAGTACTGCATAGTTTTATAATATGCACCACTTTGTTACATGTACAGACCTTTACCATTGATCTTTGGCTAGGCATTAAATGGATAGTGATATGCAATCACAGCTAAACTAGTCAAACAGTTGACTTTGTGATTGAAGAATCTAATTCATCATGAGTGTTCGGTCATAACGGATCCATCCACATAGTAGGAGCTCAGTCACTGATGAGCACTGCCTCTCTGACCCTGGCTTGCAGTTCTGCTCCCTTGAGTTTGTCCTCCACATCTGATCTCCTCATCTGTGGTGGGCAAACTGCCACCTGCAGAGAGCTGAAAAACCCCGCACCAAGATTTATCTCTTCATGAAGAGCATTAGCATAATGTCAGATCATTAAAAGTCAATTATCCTACCCTGTGTGGGTACGTTGGGTATGTGAGTGCTTTAGAGTGTTGTCTAAAAAGTAACTTGGAAAAGGTTTCAACAAAGTTTTCCTGAACAGGAGGCATTTACACTCCGCTACAGAACTTTTGGCACCCTTCCTGATAATGAGGAAAAATTAGTAATATATGTAATAAGCGATAATTCTAGGTTAGACATGTTTTAAACATACAAAGTTGTATTTTTTTTTTCTTTAAAAGATTTATGAAGGGATCACGAAGAGATCTTGTATTCCTAGGTCTTTGTATGTGGACACTCTCTCTTAAATTCAGAGATTTTCAGTAGTACATAATCCACAGACTGAGATGCACATTGCAAAACACTGATGTGTTTCTACCAGAATTTTTGTGCTGTGTGGCAGGTTTTCTTTCTCAACAGATACATAAAAATATTAAGTTTCTCATCAGAAAATTTAATTGATTATACTAAATTAATTTAAATTTAAACAAGTTTCTAATTACTGGAGTTAATCATTTAGAGTGAGCATGATCAATTAATGTAACATTATTAACATATGAACATAATGTAAGTCAGTTACATTATGAAATCCCAAGAAGGTGTTGGCATTTATGGGAACCATAACTATTTTAACATGATTAAAACTTTAGCAGTAGAATAGTGCAGCATACTATTAAGATTCAACGTTATTGTGATTGTGCAGAGTATGAGTACAGAGCCAATGAAATGCATTTTTTTGCATATCCCAGCTTGCTAGGAAGCTAGGGTCAGAGTGCAGGGTCAGCCATAATCTGGCTCCCCTGGAGCAGATGTGGTTAAGGGCCTTGCTCAAGTACCCAACAGCAGTAGCTTGACAGTCCTGGGGCTTGAGCTCCCGACCTTCCAACCTGGAGCCTTAGCCGTTCAGCCACCACTGCCCATGTATAATATGCCTGTTGCAGAATGTCAGTGCCCTTGGTTGGAACCTCAGTGCTAGTGGAAGTGTGGAGTTTGATTTTGTTCAGGGCTTGGAAAATATGTTATCAAATCATATGTTGGATGTGTGAAAACAAATTGTGTTCATGTAACTCAATTCAATCACGTGGATCCAATGTACGCATTTGAATTTTTTCAGAGTGTGCAGTTCTGAAATTGCGATCTTGGGACTGTTCTTTGCCTTCCTCACCAGCTTCCTCGCTGTGTTGGTTGGGTTGTGTCCAGCTACTCAATCAAATTCAGAAACAAATATTTAAAAATAGATTTTTTAAAAGGTGGCAGTAATCCCCAATGTTTTTTAAAGCAAAGCTTTTGTTATAGGTAAGCTGAATGGTTTCCCCAATTGTTTTAATTGTTTGAATGGAAAAGTTGAATTTTTTGCTTTATATAGTAATCTCTGCCTAGCCTCTAGAAGGGTGCCAGTAATTCTGGAGTTTGTATATTCTTGTATATTTGGATTGTATTAGTTGTGTTCATTTTATATAAGCTGCAACCTGCCATCTTTGTCAAGTAGCCATGCCTTTTCCTCTGGGCTTCCTCTGTACCTTGCACTGTATATATAGATAATAAGACCTACTCTCTGTAGTCACTCTCTAGAATTGTTTTTTGGAGCTATTGCAAAATTGGAAGTAATGAGAATTACACTGAAATTGCAGAATGGAACCAATTTGATTTCTGATTCCTCAGATTTTTCTGCAGCATACTCACCAACATCTTTTGGAGATATTCCAATTAGACCATTGTTATGATTTTCATGAACACTGACTGGCCATAAAGTAACTGTTATAGTAATTGTTATACACTTGTTTAAGGTATTTATTCCTCACATGCAACTCCAAACACCTGCATGATGTGTTTGTGCTCAAAGCTGACCCAGAAAAAGTGTGTGTGACATATCCCACTTTCTCACCGGCTGTTATGCCGGCTGTTTTCAGCAGGTGCAAGGACCATGGAGGTACACGATATTTCACAAAGGGGAGTCAGTGGGCAACTCGCATAGTCACAAAGACCATGTGCCTTGACTAATGGTCTATGTCTCTGCTTTTCCTACCTGTGTTCTTGTAGTAGGATATATTACCATCTTTTGGGACCTCTTCACTTCGTTGCTAATTTTCTTGGTGTACATCAGACATTAAAATCTTCTTCTTCTTTCAGCTTTTCCCTTCAGCGGCCGCCACAGCGAATCATCACTCTCCACCTATCCCTATCTTCTGCATCCTCAACACTTGCACCCACTAGCTTCATA
>CM074950.1:11979085-11998595 GCA_037577455.1 Pangasius macronema | reverse complement strand
CCACCCTCATAAAGTCTGTTTCTGATTGTTTGGTCAGAGACATTCACACCAGTGGCCTGCTGGAGGTCATTTTGTAGCGCTCTAGCAGTGCTCATCCTGTTCCTCCTTGCACAAAGGATCAGATACCGGTCCTGCTGATGGGTTAAGGACCTTCTATTCTGGCAATGGCACGTATTGATGTGCCATCCTGGAGGAGTTGGACTGCCTGTGCAACCTCTGTAGGGTCCAGGTATCGCCTCATGTGTTTATACGCTATACTCTGATTATAAAGTGTTCCTTTAATTTTTTTGAGCAGTGTATATTATAATGTATAATCTGTGCCATTCTGTGCACACAAATCTGTGCTCATGTATGCAGCTTGGATGATTAAGGTGCACTTTTGATAGGAATAGACACAAACACAGCATATGAATCAATCTCTTTTACTGTGCTTTCTTTAACAATGTCTGATTCATTCACTTCTGGTCCTCTTACACATATTGAGATAGCATTCTAACCTTAGAAATAAGTTTCTACTTGGCCAGAGCTTGATGTTGTTGTTCTTCTTCATTCGGCTACTCCCGTTCAGGGTCACATAACGGATTATTTGACTTGGCACAGTTTTTATGCTGGGTACTCCTCCCCAATTTTATCCGTGCTTGAGGAAAGCACTGGAAGTGCACTCTACATGGCCAGAGCTTATACTGGTAAGAAGGTGGTCAAATCGGTTTTCCCAGGTTATTTAATTACTTTATTTTATTAGGAAGTATTGTATCTGTATAGCAGAGATGCATTCTCTGCAAAAAAAATATCTTAGCAAGTGACAATATCTTGAATATGGGCAAATGTATCTAGTATTTCTTATTATGAGATTATTATAAATCAAATGTAGGATTATTCTGTCTGTTCAAATATAGGATTCATTCAGATAGTCTGCTTTTAGATGCTCTTACCCATTTCAAGCTTTACTTTTTTTTGGCTTCACTTCTTTCTAGAAATAAACACTTATAAATACTTACATACTTAAATTTTAATACATAAAAATGATCTGCTAATAAAACAGGACTATTTCAAGCTTGAAATCAGTAAAAAAAAGGTCTAGAAATAGATTTAGTAATCTTATATTTGGTTTATTATCTTAATAATAGGAAACACTGGATGCATTTGGCTATATTCAATATATGTTTACTTGCCAAGATGTCATTTTTTTGTGGTGTTGAATGTAAATTTGTGTTTAAAATGTAGAGTTTGTGTATTGCATTGTTACACTTTCTAATCCATTTTTACCAGATTAGGCCACTGGATCTCCACTCTTACACAAGTATAGTGTACCAGTTAAGATCTGTTGCATACCCAATACACACCCTCTGATTTGCTGATTAGGGCAAATCCTGGTGCCATTAATGCAGGTTACATTGCAGGTCTCACTACTTGAGTTGAAGTTTCTACCCATACATAGAAACACTCATTCAAACACTCCCAAACAAGCTTCTCCCCATGGGGCCTGGTGTGCCCATCCATTTCTCCATAATTCCCTTCAGATTTCTACTCATTTTTGTGAGTAGCTTTTGTTTCCTAACCTTCAAAACCAAACTGGTGCACATCATGCTGTATGTATGTTTTTGCAGCCTTTCCTGTGGTGCTGAATGACCTCTGGCTCCTTAATCACTGCTAAATGCTGTCAGAGGTCCACAGTGACAGACGGGTTCCAGTGAGTCTGTAAAAGCTTCTGTGCAGAGAGAGATGGCAATTTAATGGGCTTTAGCTGGAGGTGGGCTAAGGAGTCACCTTGCTGGGGAAAAGGAGACTTTAAGTCTTCCAGTGGCTACATGTTGTGAAGCTCCTGGGGGGTCCAGAGGGTAAAAAAAACTTCTGCAAGTTAAGTTCTGCCTGAATTTCCCACTTTAGTTGTCTGTTCTGTTGCACAGTAATTTAGTGCCTTTGCAAACGAGCCACACAGGTGGATTTCTGGCTGGATCAGGGCTCACTCAGCAGCTGAAGTTGAAGAAGCAAGGCTCTCACTTTAGGTCTGATGAAGATTTGACGAAGTCTGGGGTCAGACAGCTGGTGATGTGATGTGTTTGTCTGCTCTCTCTCATCAGCGTGGGAGAGCTGAATGGTGGGGGGTGGACAGATGATTGACTGTAAGCAGAGCAAGCGATGAACCACTCATCCATCTCACCCAACCACCCACCGACTCTCCGCTTCCACAGAGGCTTGGTCATTTGTGTGGCATGTGAGCTCAGCCTTCATGCCAGATTTACTCAAATCAATACCTCGTTCAGCCACTCCCTCTGGGCCACTTAATCCAGCATACTCCAGCCAAGTCTGAGAAGTGCCACTCTGCTGGGTGACCCCCCTCTGTGATGTGACGGCTTTTTCTCCCACTGTTGATCATGTGCTTCAGGTTTGCCTGGCAAAGAGACCAGGCAATGCTTCCTCCCTGCCAACAGGTTTCATTAGGACCTCATCCTTTGCTAACACATCCCTCTCAACTCAGCCAAATGAACACAGGTAGACCATTCTCCAAATCTGTTAGTATTTATCAGCAATGAAGCCAGAATCAATACATAAATATTCACTTCCTGAAGCTCAGGCTTCACAATGGTGTTTTTTATTGCATTGTCTGCTGGAGGTGAATGAGAGACATAAGGCTGTCCAAATCGCTGCCAGTTTATGTCCAGCATCTTATAAACATGTCAGTTGTGAAAGGGAAATGTCTGGGAAAAGCAAGAATGGTGAAGCTCTACCTTAGTGATTTTATTGTTTTCAGTGATTTTAAATGACTTCATTGAGAGTTATTAGCAACTTGTTAGTAGAGAAAGTATAATATGTTTGCTCATAATGAGGATTTCCAGTTCTCGTATAATGGATCACAAGTTATATGCCTGACATAGATCTATATCTACAGTCTGAGGCCAGTTCTTTTGTTTTTGCTATACACTGAAGACATTTGGGTTTGAAATCAAAAGATATGAGGTGATAGATCAGCATTTCATCTTTCATTTTCTGATATTTACATTTAGATGTATTAAACAACTTAGAACATGGCACCTTGTATGAGCCCACCCATTTTTCAAGTGATCAGAAATATTGGATCATGTGACTGACAGGTGTTTCTTGTTGTGCAGGTGTGCCCTGTGAAGTTGCTTGTTTAAACAATTAATAGCTCTGAATGTCTACTCTTGGATTGAGCCCTGGGTTTCACCTGTGAAGACTGCATTTGTTATTAAAAAGGATAAACCAATTTGAAAACAAGAGAGCTGTCTATGGGAGAAAAGCAAGCCATTTTGAAGCTGAAAAATGAGAGGAAATCGATCAGAGCCATTGCACAAGCAAATTCCAAACAATTTGGAATGTCCTGAAAAGAAAGAAACCAGGGGTATACTAACTACCAGACATCGAACAGGTCAGCCAATAAAAACAACAGTAGTTGATGACAGAAACTTTGTGAGAGCTGTGAAGAAAAACCCAGAATGACAGTCGGTGACATCAACAACAATCTCCACAGGGCAGGGGTGAAGGTTTCACAATCCAGTTTGAAGAAGACTTTGAGAGCAGAAATATAGATGCCATACCACTCATAGCAGTAAGAATCTGAAGGCCAGTTTGGAATTTTCAAAGAAACACAGAAACGAGCCACAAAAGTTCTGGAACCAGGATTAACGTCTACCAAAGTGATGGAAAGGCCAAAGTGAGGAGAAAGAAAGGATCTGCTCATGATCCAAAACATATAAGCTCATCTGTCAAGCACAATGGAGGTAGTGTTATGGCTTGGGCTTGCATGGCTGCTTCTGGAATGGGCTTACTAATCTTTACTGATGATGTAAATCATGAAGTTAGCAGCAGAATTAATTCAGAAGTCTACAGAAACATTCTGTCTGCCAATTTACAAAAATACATCCAGTCTAATTGAGAGGAATTTCATTATGCAGCAAAAACCGAAAACACACTGTCAACACAGCAAAGGACCCTGGTTTGATGCAGTTATTGCAAGCAAGGGATATGCAACCAAATATTAGGTGTTATTTACTTTAATTTGTTCCAATACTTTTGCTCACCTAAAAATCGCATGGTCTGCCATGTTCTAAGCTATTTAACACATCTAGATGCAAATATCATCAAATGCAAGCTGCAATTCTGATCCATCATCTCATGTACGTCTTCTGATCTCAAACCCAGATGTCTTCAGTGTTTAGCAAAAACAAAAGAACTGGCCTTGCCATTCCAATACTTTCAGAGGGGACTGTATATATACATATCTTAGTAAAAATTAGTACGCAGAAGGCTGCTGTGCGATGGACTGGCATCCCATCTAGGGTGTATTCCTACTTATGTATTTCCAGTTTGTTGATTGTAGAGAAATATTATGTTCCAAGACAACATTTGTTCAAAGTAACTGTTCACAATATGCTTTAAAGTATCTGGTCAATAAGATTCACCACTGTGAATTTTCACACGCACTTGTCATGAAACCTGACTGTCTGCATTAACACAGGTGATATTATTAAATGTTCCATTTCAACAATAAGTGTGTTAACTGGTTCACTGATTTTTTTATTATTATCAGATTTCAGATCTTGACTTGTAAGCCCTCTAGAATTCATTAAAAATGAAGCATGGTCCAGGCCTTTGATCCTTCCTCTGTTCAGAACTAGAGTTGGCACGATACCATTTTTTCGTTTCTGATACCGATACTGACACTTTGACTATCAGCCAATATCGATATCCAGCCCATAATTTTTTTAAACTACTAAGTTATAAAATTATTTTTAAACTGAAGCACTTAAAAATACAGGAAAAATGCATAGCTAAAAACATGACTTATGCAAAGCCACAGGTTTCACACAAAATCACATACACTGTGAATATAGTAAATATTATAGAGCATCTGAATCCAATTCCAATCTTTTCCATTTATTACAGGATTGTACGAAATTATTTTTTTTCTGATGTTTAAGCCACCTTTTTCTTTTACTGGCATCGGCCCGATACTGATCCTGGGTAACGGACATCTCTACTCTAAGTGTCATCTCTACTCAGAAAATTTACTTCTTACCCCCCTATAGACTAAATACTAAGAAACATCATACATCTGGCTTGGTGGGTTATTTCAGTACAAATATTTGGCTAACTCTTTATTTGAACACTCTACAGATGTTCATCAGCAGATGCTCATTCACAAGTTGATAGTCTATAGATTGTCTACTAAACATCAACAAACTTAGACTGGATTATCTAAATAAAATGAAAGCATAGGGTAGAAGTCTCTTCCTCCCCCATGACAGACTAGATGGCTCTATATACTACTGCACACCCCAAATGTAATCCTAATATGCGTATCCTGCACCACATCACCACTCATGCATGGCATTTCTACAAACCTATTGGTATTTCTTCGTGTATAACACATTCAGCAGTAGGACTAATTCAAATGTATCTGTTTATCTTTGCAGTGTTGGGCATGGCTCTGTCTCTATATCTTACACTTGTAAAGTCTTTTAAATGTTGCTTCATACTTTTGGACTTATAGGGGTTGAGTGATGGGTCTAGATGCATTTGATTCATTTATACATGCTACTCGCTTGCCTGCTCACATCTCTTTGCTCCTTTTTGTCCCTCTGAGTGTGTGATAACCTTGGACTTTAACCATTGCACTCCCACACTTCACTTCATGTAGCAAACATTTTTCCCTGAACACTCAGTGCCACGTTTTTATACTGCTATGTAGCATTTGCATTTCCATTCATTTACATTCAGGATTTACAAGATTTGTAGCACAATTACATAGAATTGCTACAAGGTTCTGTATGTGCCTTTGTTGAATGATTAGGTGCTACCTCTATGGATAGGAACTATATTACAAATTCATGGTTACAAGAGCTGAATTAAAAGCCACATATCTGAGTTCTGAACTTTATTAGTTTGTTGTTTACTGTAATCATTAAAATGAAGAATTCTTCAGAAGAAGATGGGTTTTCCTGGAAAGAATGGACCCTCTCACGGTTCCTATCATAAGTTTATCTTAAGGAATTGCGTCTAGCCATTATCACATTTGGCTTGCTAATTAGGCATCAGGATCTAGACACAAAGTTTTATTTTGGGAGTGGAAATTGTTGTAAATTAAAATAGAAATAAAATTGAATTGAATTGAATTCATTTTGGAGCATTACACACATGGTAGTAGTAATGAGCATTGCCATTCAAGAATTGGACTGCGACACACATTGATAAGTTGCTGCAGAGAAGAAAATAATTTGTTTTACTGCATATTTAATAACTTTATGCCCCTTGTCTAAATTATTACAATAAAACAGAATGAAAACTTGTGTATATGGTTACCAGATTATTTCTAATAGACCCATAAAATGCAGTATTCTTTTTGTTCATCTGTACTATTTGTGTCCTCTGTCCTTGTTTTTGTGCCGCAGGCTGTGAGAGTGGCTACTGGGGACCTCATTGCAGTAACCGTTGTCAGTGTCAGAACGGAGCTCTGTGTAACCCCATCACTGGGGCTTGTGTCTGCACGGATGGCTACCAGGGCTGGCGATGTGAGGACCCCTGTGAGCCTGGCTACTATGGCAAGGGTTGCCAGCTGCAGTGTCAATGTCTTAACGGAGCCACCTGTCACCACGAGACAGGTGAATGCATCTGTGCCCCTGGGTATATGGGTGCTGTGTAAGTAGCTTATCACACATACCAAATGCATAGATATGGTCTCCTGTAGTGTTGCATAACACCATTACCAGTGCTAACACTTTCTGATGCATTGTGCAATTTAGATTCTTTCATTTTAGTTAAAAGTCATTTTTTCCCCTCCAAAAATTGCTGTTGGATTTTTATGTTGCTTGCTGCAACCCAATGCGGTGGCACTGAGCTAGTCTGAGTGAGTTTTTGTTCTTGTGCTATGGCAGCTGCGGTGTGCGCTGTCCCTCCGGCAGTCATGGGACCCAGTGTGAGCAGCGCTGCCCCTGCCAGAATGGTGGAACCTGCCACCACATCACTGGAGAGTGCTCATGTCCAGCTGGTTGGACCGTAAGGCTCACTGCATACAGCCGGTGAAAGACTGAATGTAGGAAATTGACAAGGGAGATGAATGAAAGAATGACAGAGAGAGGAGGGGAACAGGGATCAGGGGACAGATGATGAGGCAAAAGGTTGAGTGAGAATGAAGGAAAGGGGAACGAAGGATGACTGATGGAGGAATGGATGACATGAGATGGAATGGAACTGAGAGAGTCATGGAGAAAGGGTAATTGGGGGCTAAACTAGGGGTTAAATGAATATAGAGTTTTTGAGACAGGGGAGTAATGGGGTAGAGACAGAGTGGCAGGGATACTGCATATGGGGAAATTGAAGAGTAAAAGAACTGTATGCTATCTGCAAAGAACCTCAAATCATTTGATTCTCATTATTAGTATTAAAAATGAAACGTGCAAAGTCTCATTAATACTCATTATGTGTCATCTTTTTGTTAAATTCCTGAGGTTTTTAGTGATAACCTTGATTCGATTTGTGTAAATTGGTGTCTTTTATTCTCCAACACTCACACACATTCTTTTTTTTTATTACACCACAGGGCTCTGTGTGTGCCCAGCCCTGCCCATTAGGCAAATTTGGCATCAACTGCAGTAAGGACTGCTCGTGCCGTAATGGGGGACTGTGTGACCACATCACTGGCCAGTGCCAATGTATGGCAGGTTACACTGGCCGCAGGTACACAAGAGGGTTTCAGACATGAAATTACCACTCCACTTTATCTAAACTCCTTTGTCCTCTAAATGACAGTTGAACATGACTCTTTTATTGTGGCCAAGCTATTAGTTCCATTATGCTGCTTTTCACATAAAGGTTAAGAATGATTTACTGTCCTGTCTTCTTACTTTTGAAAATAAACAGAAGAAATGGTACCTTTGTGTTCATCTTAATCTGATCCTCCTGCGTCTATCACCCTCAGTTCTGGCTCTGCTCTGGTTGTTTCTAGCCATTAATTACTAGTAATGGAGTTGTATAAGGAGTCAACTGAAATGGCCGTGTCTCTTTATTAGTCTGAGTTGTCCTGAGGGTTTATAAGCTCGCTAAGGTGATTGTCTGTAGGATAAAATGCTTCTAGGACAAGTCCTTCTTTTTCTCTAATATTTTGCAAAATTGCTCCCATTTATTTGCTCTGTGACAGGTGAATTAACCCAGCAGGAATGATCTGAGATTGTGTTAGGACACCCCCTTCCCTCCCACACCCCTCTGCAATAACACCCATCTCTCTCTCAGTACAGCCGCTGCTGCTGTAATTTAAATGCGAAACATAACTAGTCCATTTTATAATTTAATTGAGCTATTTATCTGTCTCCTAATGGCTTCATTGGACACTTGAGATTGATGGTCTGCCAAGATTGTATATTTAACTTCTTGAAAAAGTCTTCTCTCCTTTAGTCACTTTGCTATTCCACGCAGAGAACGGGCCATGATTTTAATTATATTCACTGTAGGTAATGACAGTGGCCTCACCTTGCTCTTCTCCAGAGGAGAAGATGAGCACAAGTAGTGCCAAAACATTGCAGAGCCCTGACTTATAACCTTTAGATTTGCCTGACCCTAAATATGACAATCTTAGGCTATGTTTTCCTAATGAGTTCCTAGTGAGTGACTGGCAGGACACTGAAAATTAAGTGTGTGGTGAGCACTTCCACTCATAGTAAAGTATGTCTAATATGCCAGGTGCCAGGAGGAATGCCCTGTCGGTACATATGGCCAGCAGTGTGCCCTCCATTGCGACTGTCAGAATGGGGCCAAGTGTTACCACATCAACGGCGCCTGTCTATGCGACACAGGCTTTAAAGGACCTCATTGCCAGGAGAGATTCTGCCCCCCAGGGTTGTACGGGCTTATATGTGACAAATACTGCCCCTGTAATACTACAAATACTTTGAGGTAAGCACACAGAGGTAAACACAATACTGAACAAACTCACTCTGAAGTTCGCAACCAACACTTAGACTAGACATCATATACTTTCTCATCTCTTGCAGTATATGAATGTATTTGTTGCAGTCATGCAGTACAGCACCTGATTCCACAAATTAGATTCTCTGCCTTGGTGAGCAGAAAAGCTCATTAGGTGAAACAGCTGGTAATATATTCAGCACAGTTCATTTATGAACAAAGAGAAATGTAATTACCTTTTGAGTAAACTAAGAAATTATCTTATTTATTTAATATCACGCACTACAGAGGAAATACTTGAGGTCTACCATGAAAATATGTGTCTGTTACCATGGGCCAGATGCTTACGTTGAGTTAATCAGTTCATTAAAATGACTCGTGTGTTGTTTCCAGGTTTTTCTTGAGTTTTTCCCCATAAAAGTGATAAACATGTTTTGCAGTACAATGTAGCGTAAAGGCAAGAGACATTTAAATAAAGGCTTTAGATTGCATGTTCTTTTGAATAGTCCACTTTAGACACTCTACAAATCATCTATAGGCTATGAAGCAGCCTGTCAACTGATTCTCAACAGCCAAATTATGTAAAATTATGTTTATCATGACAGTCATCTGACAAGTACATGGTTTGTTAACTGTTTTCTGAGTGTCCAAAGTGAACTGTCTAAATGAAGGGTTACCAAAGTTTATACTAATAGGATTATATACAGTTGAAATAAAGGGAAAATACTGAATAAACCTCTATTAGTAGCCTAAAATACTGAGAATTTATTGAGGATGATAGTCATTAATAGTCCTAGTCATGATGATAATGCTAATTTGCCATGTTTTTAAATTTGTTTTAATTTACCAATTTGGAATCCACTCACATTAGTTGACTGCTAATGTGTGTGGGGGGAATGATGGAGAAACTCATAGCTTTTGTTTACTCAGTTAACAAATGCACACACTCTCTATTAAAGACAATATTTAAACACCATACAGAAAGTTTGATGCTAAGTGAGAAGGGAAAGTTGTTGCAGCAGAACAATGGGAATGTTCAGTTAGTCTTAAGTAATCCCTTTAAGGTTAAGGTTACAGTGAGTTCGGAGCCTATCCAGGGAACACTGAGTGCAAGACCGGAATACACCCTGCATGGTGTTCATCGCAGGGCACCATGCACACAAATATTTCATTCACACTAAGGGGTGATTTTGATTTTTGATTTTCAATTCACATGCTCATTCACACTAAGGGGTGATTTCGAATAGCCAATTAACCTACCAGCATATTTTATATCATTACTTATCACAATCTCATATATTTGTCATATGTTTAAATTATTGCCTAAAGGCATTTAATAGTTATTCTTTGTATATTTACACTGCTAAAAAGTCAAATATTATGAGTACAACCAAATTCAACCACATGCTGGAATGTAGTACAATTTTTGCCCAGAGTGCTCGACAAAATTGCACTTACCTTTTCCTCCTCTGAGAAAAGCCTCTGTTTTCAGCATACTCCATCCTGTCTGTTCCTATATTAATTCCTTACTGTGCATGATGAACTGAATTCTACATATGGTCCTTTTGTTCTTGAAATGTTTTTGTTGTTTAAAAACGAATTTATACTGACAACGATGTCTTACTTCAAAGGGCAATGGCAAACTTTATTACTTTAGTACTTTACATTTGGATGTGAACACATTATTGTTGTTTTACATGTTGCATGCTTTACAGCAGTCTCTGTTCTGTTCAGCAATTCTTAAAACATTCTTACTGAATGTAATTCTTATTAAAGAATTGAAGTTTTACACTGACCAGCAGTACAATAAGCTACTTTGTAACTCCTTCTCAGCAAAGCCAGCATTCATATCCACACTCTTCACTTTACAACATGATCTGAGAGTTCAGTGTCTAGATCCATTTACTTCAGTCAGCTTTCAAGTTGAATTCTAAACACCTTTCAGTGATAGTGTGCCAATCACTCTTTATAGCACTCCATGCATCCTTTATTAGTTTTAATTTCCTGTCTGTCTTTTTTTTTACTCTGTTGTTATTGAAAGCAGTGTTTGTTGCTTTTCTTTGTACTCCATCCCTTTCTCTCCCTGTCACTCTCTCTCTATCTCTCTCTCTCTTTCTCTCTCTCCCCTCTTCCCCCCCCCTCTCTCTCTCAGCTGTCATCCTCTGTCAGGGGAATGCTCCTGTACAGCAGGGTGGACTGGTCTGTACTGCAACGAGATGTGTCCTCCGGGCTACTATGGTGAGGGCTGCAGTTTGAAGTGCCAATGTGCTAATGGAGCAGACTGTCATGGGGTCACTGGGGCCTGCATCTGTGCTCCTGGCTTCACTGTGAGTCCACCATCCATCACTGACCTATTTATACTAAGGAATCCTATGATGTAATACCGGCAAATGGGCTGTGACCTGAAATCAGCTATTACAAAGGGTCTAAAAGTTACTTTTTTTTTCTTTTTTCTTGTGACTGACCATTTAGCGCAAATGAATTTTTGTGTGAAGAAAGTGAGGGGATCGAGGAGGGGTAATCATATTCAGGGCAATGAGATTTGTTCCCTGGGATACTAAGGTACAGCACAGAGAAAAGAGCTGTATTGTTATGGAGATCTGGCACTTGACACATTTCACAAAATGTGTTGTTTAAAGTTATTTTCTTGTCATCTCATCTGAGGCAATAGTGTTCAGCAGTGGAGTTTAGCTCTTAAAAAACATTTTATAGGGTTGTACATGCACACAAACCTGCAGCTTCTTGCAGCCTTCAAGCTCAGCAGGTACTGAAAGCTTAATACTGCCTCATAATAGACGTGCCCTGTTACACAGCAGGCCTGGACTTAATATAAAGACCCTTGCCAAAAAAAAGAAGAAAAAAGAAGAGTCAGAGATTCCCTCTGACATTAATAAAAAGTGTCTGGCTTATGGAGCATGTTATACAAATCAGAATAATGGATTACGCCGGGTCTGGATTTGCCTTCCTCCCCTTAACTACTAAGCAAGGAAGGAAAACAGATGAAGATAGAAAGATGAAAAATGAGGGGTCAGATGTGATTAAGAATTATATTAATAAAATCCTGCCCCTGGTTTTATTGTTTTACATAAGTATGTTATTGCCAAGCCTGTTAAAGATTAACTGCTTTCTCTCCTGATTTAATAGAACAAAAAGAAGAAAGGAAGATGCACAAATATTGACTTGGTGAACTGCTTCCACTGCAGGTATTTTCAGTTACAAAGAGTGGAAGTCTTGCAATATAGCTGAAGAGCTACACTCTGTGCTGGAGATAAAGACAGAAGCAGTGGCCTGATTAAGACAAACACAGAGCGAGGTGCTCCTGCCAACTCTTACCTTGGCTAGAGCTGTTGAGCTGTCTGGTAGCAGAGCTGCTGTGGCGGATTGCACCAACTAGAGAAGACATTGCCTGTATCTTCATTTCCTTCACCTGCTCCAAGTGCTGGATTTAAGAAGCCTTTTGCCAGTTTTAAACACAGCTAGAGGAGCTTTGCCCGGAAAACTGAGTTAACAACATTGCAGTGGAATGGGGACACTATGCTCTGTTTAAATCTTTTTAAAAGTTAAATCTTTCAGTGAGGCTTATAGAATATCTGTGTCAGAAAAAAATATTTAATTTTTGCACACAATAATGCACATTTAATAGCCACTAGAGCATGCAGTAATACGTCTCAGCATAGGGGAGAAGCTGTTTCTTGCTGTACAACTGGTACTATAGTGTGTGGCTGTATGGAATGTAAGGTGATGGTAGCACTTTCAAATCAGTATAATATATGGAAATGTATTCTCCCTCACATCTCCCTAAAATACCAGCAGTGTCGAAGTCTCTCTGTCCTTTGTTCTGGTTTGGTCTGAGTCTTGCCTGAGCTCATCATCATATTCGGTTTTCTTTATTCTGGCTTTAAGCCTTATTCTTTTTATCTTCACAACTCCAGATTCATGATACTGCCACTAAACCTTTGTCCATACTTTACACAATTTTTCTTGGTGTGATAACAGCTTGAATTCTCACATTCACACCATTCAAATGCTTTTCAAGCCAACTCCTGTTGGGTTTCACACACTTTCAGCATATTGTTTGGGGGCCAATAAATAAATTTAGATTTACTGTTTGAAGGATGTTCATTTGTTCATTCCTCATCATTTTTACACTGGTTAAGGCCAATATTTATGACCTTGGTAATGTTTTAGATATACTGTATATAGATTTTTAATGTCTCCACCAAGTTCATCTGAAAGTATTCCCTGTAAGGTGATATATAGAAATTAAAGCATCCTATACTGCTGTATAACACATTGTGACAAATAAATTAATTCATTGTGCCAAAGAAAAGCTACTGTAGGCTCCAAAGGAAAGACAAGCTTTATCCCCAGAGAGAATTCCTTGGTTAGGGTTTTGAACCCAGTGCATTCAAATTCCTGTGTCATTAGTGGCTGAAATGATTTTACCACAAGATCACTCACCAGTAAATTGCTGGAAGTCAGGCCAACAAACTTTCCAGCTGCATGCGCTACTGCACTCACAAACTACTTTCACATCTCCACAATCCCTTCAAGAGAACTGCCAACGTTTGCAGTCTGGAAGTCGTCACTTTTGAGCGGAACAAAGATAACAGCACGTAGATTGATAAAAAATTAATTCGCAGATGTACGCTTTTCATGTGGGCATGTGGAGAGAGAATGGGTGCAGATGGAGTGGGTGTGTGCGTGAGACGATGAGCATGATGAGCAGGGAGAAAAGCATAGCGATGAGAAGTGTGTGCATGAGAGAGATAGTAGAGAAATAGAGACAGAATGTTGGAGAGAAAGAGAATAAGAGAAAGAGAGACTCACTACTCTCACAGCTCAGTGAAGGAGTTCATTCATGCTTCCCTCTCAAACATAGTTCCAGATGCTAATGAGCTCCGTCCCACTGCTTGCAAGAGGGGGTCAGGAGCTGCCCTGCACCCTAATGCTGCACCGCTAATTGGAAGACTAAATCATCATGTCAGCCGTCAATCAGAGGCAGGAATGACACAGCCAGGTACTTGAGATGACCAGCTAAGGGAGATAGGATCCTGCTAAAGCACACAGATTGCACATGGTCTGGCTCAGATAGACCCGAGGCTTTGAGAGTTCAGTGCATCTCAGTCACCAGTCACTGGATGGTAATGGATAGATGAGGGGCTGGGCAGTCTCACATGGTCTGCTCATTAAATCTGGAGTCTGGCATAGGGACTGAAGCTTTCTCTGCTCCCAGGTGCTATAGATCCAGGTTTTGCAATTCTGCCTCATTTGTACACGTGATTCAACTCATTAGCTAATTACCAAGGCCATTATGAGTTGACTTTGACATACCAGGAGAGGAAAAACTGAGTGATTCCCTCTTTTCTGAGACTTGATGACTAGTCATATTGGCCTTGGTGTGCATTTTACAGAGAGGCTGCTTGCAGACCTTTTGTTGATTAGCAATTTATAATGTGATGTGAAGGTTCACTGCTAATAAGATGAAATTTGAGCCTCTAATAAGGAGAGTTATTAAATTAAAACTGTTATTGCTATCCCTAGCACCTGAAGTACAGGAACTTGGCCATCTGATGATGTTTCCTTAATCCTACCTGTGTGTGTGTGTGTGTGTGTGTGTGTGTGTGTGTGTGTGTGTGTGTGTGTGTGTGTGTGTGTGTGTGTGTGTATTCTCAGGGAGAAGACTGCTCCCAGACATGTCCTTCTGGATTTTATGGAACTAACTGCTCATCTGCCTGTCACTGCCATAATCAAGCCTCCTGTTCTCCTATTGATGGCTCCTGCATTTGCAAAGAGGGTACCATCTCCCTCACACACTCTGTTTCTAACTCCCCTTCTCCTTTTTAGTCTCTCTTATACTCAGATAAATTATGGATATTTACATAAGCCCAAACAAGGTTGCAGCATGAACCGCACACAACAAATCAATGTGTTGTTTTAATCAGAATCATTAGAATTGATTTACCATTGCTCACTTAATCAGTTCTTGCATCACTTTAAGACAGTCATTGATGAATTCTTCTCCTAGATTTGTAAATACTGTGTTATTGACCCGCTCATTGTAATCTGTTTACCACTAGATCATGCTGGATTTAGAATACATGAGAACAGAACTCAAAACACATTAACTTTTTTTTTTTTTTTTTTTACTTCAGTGCATGATGTTACAAAAGACTAGAATCAAAGGATCCACAAAGCCTGGAGAAAGACGCACAAAATGAACTGAATTAATTACAGAAGTGTGTTTAGACTGTAATACCACACTAGAATGGCCTAAACTGAACTCATGAGAGCAGTGTGTGTGCAGTCGATTACAAAAGTTTGTATACCTTCATNAGAGGATAATATACTCTATAGCAGCAAAACAGTGTGTTACATTTCAGCCATTCATCCTTTAAGCATTAAAAATGGCCAAATAATGAATGTTAAGATATTAATAGGGAAACAAAGGACAATTTATCAATTCAATTCTAAAAAAAGCTGACATTTTACATTCTAAATGTGATACAAATATTGTCTAATAACTTGTATTCTGCCCATTGTCTTCAGCCTCTTTCACATTCTCTGAACAGCTTTTAGACCCTTTTAGTTTATTAATATTTGTAATATTTCTCTCTGTGTTGCCCAACTTCTTGTAGAATCTTTCTGAGGTATCTGTACTAACTCTGCCATATTGCTTGACAATACTTTGCCCATTCTTCCTGATATATCTTATAACTCTATGTTCTTTAAATCAGGTCTGGAGACTGATAGATTCATGGCAAAATGTAATTTTAGAAAAAAAATTTCTGATGGTTTTGCCTTATGTTTTGGATTGGTTTCTTGTTGCAAGGTATATCCACATTTAATTTTTTACCAGTGTTGTATTTTGTACAACAGTAAAATTGTACTGTTTTAAAATAATTATATTTCCCTTTCTTCTATTAAAACAATGGGAGATGCCTCTGCTGTGCGTGGCATCTGGCTGACTGTGCTTGGAGAAGCCACTGGTGCTGCATAAACATGGGTTAAGCACCACAAGGACATACAGCAGCAGCAGCACCAGAGTTACAGATCCAGTCCCATTAGGCTGGGAGCAGGCTCATTACAGTCTCCACCTTTAATCTACATCCCATTCATAATTCACCACTCTGCTAAGAGCCAGTGTTCTCTGTGGCCTTCCTTCTCTCTTTTTCTCTCTCTAACTCTTTCTCTCACTGCCTAATGTCTAGCCTGAAGCCATGCAAGTATTCTGTTCATTGACCTCAGTGCAGTGCAGGCATCAGGAGGCTTAGGTCTTCCAACTTCTCTATCTGATTTGACCTCACTTCCCTTTTATACCTCCCTGAGCACCACCTATTGATCGCATTTAATTACAGACTGGAGAGGGCTCATTTGAGTAAAGTTAGAGCCATTATAATGCAGTCTGTAGTGAGTGTTGTGGATTACCAGTATTCTGAACTTACCGGCCCTGGTTAGATACATTAAAGTAAATGAGTAAATCATTTAATGGGATTCATACCATGCTCTCTCTCTTTCTCTATCTCTCTTTCTCTATCTCTATCTCTGTGTCAGGCTGGCAGGGTGTGGACTGCTCCATCTTGTGCTCAAGTGGAACATGGGGTCTCACCTGTAACCAGACCTGTATGTGTGTAAACGGGGCTGCCTGTGACCCCATCGGTGGCTCTTGCTCCTGCACACCAGGCTGGAGGGGGAATCACTGCCAGCTGGCTTGCCCTGTGAGTGTGTGGGATTACCACCCATGCTTATTTCCACCTACCTGTGGCTGCACACAGTATATTTGTCCTTACATTGCACAGAGCTTTGGCTGATATGGAGTGTGCGTGTGCGTGTGTGTGTGTGTGTGTGTGTGTGTGTGTGTGTGTGTGTGTGTACGCATCAGGATGGCACCTACGGGCTGGAGTGTCGGGAGCACTGTGACTGTAATCATGCCAACGGATGTGATCCCATCAGTGGCTACTGTCTCTGTTTAGCAGGATGGACTGGTGAGTAACAGTGTGCAACAGTGACACTAACATTACACCAGCAAACATCATGATTAACTGTTACATGACTCCTAAGCTTGGCATTGGAGACAACATACACCGTAACTAATGACACAGAAAACATAGCCAGAATTACACTTGCCTGTGATTAGGAATAGATGCGACAGAATCATTTTCATTCCTCTTTGTATCCATGAGGTCTGTGAAATCCTTAGAGAAAGTATGGAAAATTAAGCAAATTACTGCTCTCACAATTATGTGAACTTGCATTGGGCTTCAGATGGACATTATTGTAATAGCCTGTTCTGCTGTTAAAATGCAGAACTCAGGATTCATTTTCATTTACTTCAAAGTCTCAAGTCTACACCCAACCAAATGGCCTGATCATTTCGTCATTTTTAAACACCAAACAAGGTGAATTAAAATGAATATGATATGCTGCAATGGCATCATATCAGCCCATAATTCTGCGTAGTTGAATATATCATTCAGATTTTTTTTTTTTTGCTATAAAGCCATCATTCCTACAAAGGATTCCATTTCCAGATCGTTCACTGCTTCCTATATCAAAGCCACCCAGATAGCAAAGGAATGATGGCCTAGTGTTGGGTCGTGCTTACTTTCATCAGGCCCACATGCCACCATGGAATGATGGTAATGAACTCATCTGAGTCTGACTGTCAGAATACAGCCATGACTCCACTTTGCTAAGCTCATATCTGAGACAAGATATGGACCCGAATTTACATTGGGTCACTTTTATCCCAAAATTCAAAAAGAAAAAAAAAAAGAGAGAGAGAGACACGATATGTTTGGTTGAATTTTGTCCATTTTTTTGGCCCATATTACCACTACCATTACTATACCTGTGCCTTATGCAGCCTGTGATAATCTGTATTGGACAATGTACATACTACAATTATTCTCGTTTAATCAGAAGAATTTACACTTTAATATGAGCAGACCCTCAGTAAATGGCTAAGGTTATTGAGGTAACCCAATTTAGCCACTTTTGAACAATGGAGCATTTATAATGAGAGTTTAAACCATGCCATCTAATTACCCTGTACTCTCTCAGGGAGAGTTTTCAAGCCATATGGTCATATGAGCAGACTAAACTGGGGCTGTGTATCCATTTTAGCCGAGTTAGAGACTGGAACAGGTTCAGCCTTTGTGTTCAGCAGGAGACAGAAGGGTTGGGCAGGAGAGAGTATGCAGGGTCTCTATATCTCACATCACCCAGGCACCTATTCTGGGAAAGGACTCAGCTCTCATTACTGGCGAGAAGGAGCCGGTTGCGCAAAGATCTCACGCTCTGAATCCTGCCCTGGTCTCGGCCATCTGCCCTGCCTAATGGAGTCACCGGGGTGCAAATGGGCCTGTGAGACACATTGAACATCTGAAGAGACATGCACTGCGTGACAGTGATTTATGGAAATACAGAGATACAAAGATCTACAAGAGCATACAGCATGTGAGACAAGAGAATGAAGGCTCAATTTGGTGTTTGCATAAATGGTGGTAGAAGAGGATAAAGCAAGAAAATGGGAATTGGAGTGTATGAAAGTATTTATGGCATAAAGGGTAATAAATGCATTGTAGGCACTGGTGTGAGAGCAGCATGAAAAAAGATTGAGAAGAGAAATGAGATGGATGGGATTTTCTTAACAAAGGTGTAAAAGCAAGTATAGATGTAGAAGGATAGAAGGAGCAATGGAGTAATGATCAAAAGTGGATATATGCTGTAGAAAGTATGTTTATCAAAGAAAAGGAGACTGGGAAGAAAGAGATTAAATGCTTACTCCAAAAGAAACTGTGTGTGCACATGTAATATCGAGTAAGATAGAGAAAAAGAAGAGAGAGAGAGAGAGAGAGAGAGAGAGAGAGAGAGAGAGGTATGTGGAGAGCTCCAGAACAAGAAGAATGACTGTAACACTGCAAGCTCTGAAAATCTCCCTGTTGAGTAGTATTACAGTGTACACATGTAACTTTTATGGAGATGCATGTTGAAGTGTCTTTCTTGGGCCACTGTTATTTTAATAACAAAATAAAATCCCATAATTTTTGAGTGAGATCATTTTTTTAATATGATGGTTATGGTCACTGCAATGGGAACAGAAACTTCTCTGTTGACTGAGTTGAACAGAAGCAGGACTCTGGTTTCCTTTTCTCGCTCTTGCTTTGCTTTTTATTCTGCACATACACACAAAATATCCTTTTTGTTTGAGAGATGAGCTTGCCAACCACACACCAATTCTCTAACAAGGCAGATCAGATTTTGCTGACGTACTGAAACTGTAAATATTTCTCTATAACTCCACATGCAATACTAATATAGCTACATATACCAGCTGATGATAAGAAAGAAAATAACAATACATAAAAGGGGCAGCCTAAAACACACAGACTACAGAAAAGAGCAATCATATGGTGGAGTGGAGTATGAGTTAATAGTTTTTTCTTTCTTTTCAGTACACACTAACTTCACAGATATACAGTATATTTATATAATTCCTAACATTTATTTCTAAGAAACCTTTCTACATGTGACTTACCTCTATAGGGAGAAAAGTAGGATAGGCACTCACAGCAGGCTGTAGTAGTCA
>CM074950.1:11951282-11977995 GCA_037577455.1 Pangasius macronema | reverse complement strand
TAACATTTAATTTTGTGCTGGAAAACTAATGTTTGGAATCGAAAATATTTTTGTACTGAATCAATAATGTAGAAGTCATAACATAAAAATCTATAACAAAGTTTGAAAAAATAGGGTGCCTAAGACTTTTGCACAGTACTGTAGTCTGGTTGGTCTTGTGGTGAGATAGTCTGTCTGTTATTTTCACAGGTTTTAGTATAGATCTAAAAGGACTATCTCCACCATTGATATATTCACCCACTCACACACTTGACACGTCATTCATTCACCAGAGTTCTGATGAATGTTCTAAAATGACATGTAGAAAGCGAAACCAACAATCGTAAGTGCTTTATGTATTTTACATGCACTTTAATTATACGTGTGTGTGTGTGTGTGTGTGTGTGTGGATGTGGGTGTGGGTGTGATAAGACACTCATCATGCAGCAGATCAAGTGTGTGAGGTACACTGCTGATTTCTCACTAATTGGCTAGTGCATCAAGGATCATTGACTCATTTTCATCCAAGTCCGATCTGTTTATACTTCTTTCTTACTTTCTTTCTTTATTTCTTGCTTTCTCCTCCCTCACTTCACTCTGTAGGTTTTCTGTTTGTCACCATTAGGCCCTTGCTGCACCTTTCTATTCTTATCCATTGCTGACTGTAAAAGGGCTGTTTCTTTGCCCATGCAAACTGGAGCAAAATTGGGCTTGCCCCCTCTTTGAAGTGTCCAGGCTGGGTTTGTCTTAATCGCTTGCCCCTGCAGGCTCCAGGTGCAGGTATGGAGGCTGGGTTTGAACATTGGAGGCAGATCTAATTCAAAGCTGAGTCACTAATGCTGCTTTAATGGCTGTCATTCGCACAGAGAAGTCTCTGTCAAAGGACATTTCAAATGAGGGCTCATGTGAAAAAGCATCTGCATTAAAGTGAGCTTGAAGAGTGTGTGTGTGTGTGTGTGTGTGTGTGTGTGTGTGTGTGGGAGCGTGTGTGTGTGTGAGCGCGTATATATGCGTGCGCTGAACTTTACCACCAGTATCCACTATATAAAGTCATTGTGTTTTGTTCTTGCCTGTTCTTCATATTTTGAGTTTTACAGTGTACTGACTTCTAAATGGCGATTACTGTATCTAGTGATTATTGGTGATATCTGATGATTTCTGTTTATTATTGTATACATGTTTGTATTTAATGTACGTATGTATGTCTGTATGTATGCATTTTTAATGTGTATAGTGTACACATTTTTTAGTTTGTGCTGAAATGCCAGTATTGCACATGGCACTTCAACACTTCCAGTTCAGACAGTCTGACAGGCAGGCAATCTTGTATATGTGTGTGTGTGTGTGTGTGTGTGTGTGTGTGTGTGTGTGTGTGTGTGCGCGCGTGTGTGTTCTTCTTGGTGGACATCTTCCCTACTGCTTTTCACACAAGCCCTAGCGTAGCTAAAAGAGAATAGAAGAGGAGGCCAGGCTGCTCGGGGGACTCGGCCCTGTTAATGAACATGCTGCACTGGCAGGAAGGCCTGGTCTGATCAAAAATACATATGGAGCAGAGCATGGTGCTGTGGCCAAGAGACGCCTGAACCCACACACCCAGCGCTTTAAAACTGGGACTGATGTCTTCAGAGTGTGCTGCCACTCAGCTCAGCTCAATACACACATGGCCTCCTGGGTGTTAGCTTAGCCTCGCTCTCAGACTCGCATACAGAAGCACACTTATGTGGAGTGTTCACGCAGTGCTGTACACTGCTTGTGTCCTGTGCCATGCGTTAGTTATTTTGGAGAATCTTAGATCTAGCAGTGCCTGTTATAGTACTGCTCTTTCACTGCTTCCAAAAAATGCTGCTTAGGTTTTCTCTGCTCGTCCCACACACCTATTTTCTCATATTTGATTTTTGTGCATTTGTTTTTGTGTATCTTGGTTCTCTGAATGTTCCCTGTCACTTTGCTAATTTTGACATTAAACAATTTTATTATAATCTGTTTATGTATGTTTTTTTAAAACAGGTATCCACTGTGACAGTGTCTGCCCTCAGGGCTTCTGGGGGCCAAACTGCTCCATGACCTGCTCATGCCAGAATGGAGGCTCATGCTCCCCTGAAGATGGCACCTGTGTGTGCGCGCCAGGCTACCGTGGCACATCCTGCAAAAGATGTAAGCATTCCTTTCAATATCTCGCTCCCTAAATTGCTCAAATGACAGAGGGTCATGTTAATAAATGTGGATTCTGTCCCATGTGGAGTTAAGTGTGCGTCCCAGTGACAGTCTGAGGAGAGCAGCACTTAACCCTGGGTTAAAAAGAGCAGGCCAACCAGCTCTTCATCATGAGCCAGCTTGTAATCACTGCATTCGCACTCCAGGCCCTGCTTCCTGGGGATAGTCTGGGGCAATGGATGGCCTTCATCAGGAAGCCACCTCTCACAAACACTCTTCTTCCCTCTTCACCAGTGTACTCAAATGATAAGGCTGCTGATTGCTGCTCATTTTCCAGTGAACAAAATCTGTAAACAGAAGCCACATGTTTCTGTATTCACTCACAGAATGGAAAGGAGTGTGTGTGTGTGTGTGTGTGTGTGTGTGTGTGTGTGTGTGTGTGTGTGTGTGTGTGTGTGTGTGTGTGTGTGTTTAGGCATTAGAGAGTAGAGAAAAAGGGATGTGATAAATCTTCTTCATTACATTAACTGTAATCTTAATTACAAGGGGTCCACCACCTGCAGAAGGCGAGGTCAGCCAACCCATACTGCTTTCTCTCACTGCTCAGCACTACAGTAATTAAAGAAACTCAAATTTTTAATGAAGAATAATGAGTGAGGAGTACAACTTTGGGAAAAGCTTGATTGACATGCAGCAGCTGGAGAATGGGGAAAGAACCGCTAATTCACACCAACCACCTCGTTCTTTAGTCCATTTCTATGTATTGCAGAGTTATCATCATATCATAAACGACCGTATATCTAGCATTCTTGAACTTAGTTTATTGGAACTACTTTGTATGTGCTTTGACAAGCTCCTGCATGGACCTCAATGCAGGAGAAACTGATAAATATTAATGGCACAAAGGTTTTCTACCATGCTATGTCTCTTCGTGCACTAAAATAATGCGACCTCTCTCTTCTTTTGCTACTCTTTACTCTTCTTTGCCCTGGTCTGCTTCTTTCCCCTGGTCTCTCCTTCATTTCCATGCCAGTCTGTTCTCCTGGGTTCTATGGGCATCGCTGCAGTCAGACATGCCCCCAGTGTGTGCACAGCACTGGCCCATGCCATCACGTTACAGGCCAGTGTGAATGCCTGTCTGGATTTTTTGGCCCACTGTGCAATGAAGGCAAGTAGCTCTTCTTTCCTTCTTCTCATTTTACCACTGCCTCACTTTCTCTCTCTAGAGTAATGTATCTTGCATGTATCTTGTGTTTAATCTGCCTCTGATCTAGCTGATGCAATGACTGTTCATACACATCCAGTTTATTACAAAGGATGATGACAGCTTTTGATACATAACTTTAATGAAGTGACATCGTGTTAAAGCGCAAATCACCTGCAGTGGGGCAGATTATGTTAAAAATTATAACAACATTAGGGTGATACAGTTAATGATCATATTGCACTATGCCATCCCTAGACTGGTACAGTATGACACTCAGTGGGGAGTGGGGTACGGTACTCATTTGTGGCACAGCGAGCTGACTCCGCTTATCCATCGCACTGCAGATAATTGGCATTATCACTGACACTGACAAATAACCTTCAGAGGAAATCTGAATATTGCTGAGGCCATTCTTTCTGACTGAGACAAACAGTGAAGCATCAGATCAATGTCGTGGTTATCCTGTTCAATGCTCTTGAACAAGCGAGAGAAAAGAAGACAAGCAAGGTTGGTGCAATATACAGTAGCCTCTTCACGTATAGTTTTAATCGAGTCAGAAAAGCCATAAAAGTTTAGCGATTTTTTTTTTCTTCTATGCTTGAGCATACATAATTGAACACATGGGCTTGATAATTAGATTACAGAAGGTTAGATGAGAACCACAACTGAAACCTTCTCTGTTACTGCACTAATACATTTTCTTTATCTCTCTCAGTCTGTAGCTCTAACTTGGTAGCTTTGTTTCCTTTTTAAGCTCTCTGGGTTCATTCTCTTCCTCTCAGGATGCCTGTGCACTTCTGCATTGCTAATAAGTGGTGACAAAGGATTATTTCCAAATGATTAGTCAGCCAGTGTTGTCAAGTTACTCAGTATGGCCACTTCAATCTTGTTATCAGCTGAGACACCAGTCCATCAGATGATGTGAGACCAAGTCTGAATAGTCTGGCCAAAGACTGGACAAAAGAAATGATCTGACTGCCAGAATAAAGCTACAAAGGGGAATAACCAGACTACTAATCTGGAGCATTAACTAAACATATTCATGGCCACAATTGGCTCAATAGCTCATTTTTCACTATTGAAATGAAATTACAGTACTTAAGCATTGTAACATTTATGTGCCTTTTGTTAAGGGGGAGGGGAAATATAATCTTTAGCTTTTTTGATCTGTCAGCTACTTGGCAATGATAAAATATTTCACAAGTTATTAATAAATCATTCCCCCTTTCAGCATTTGAGGTCTATGTTTTTATACTGCATTAGGAAAGCCTTTGTAAATTTTATTTCATTAAACTATCTTCCTGGTAGGATAATAGGCCACTGGTGAGCCATGCCAAACTATATAATCACCTTAGAGCTTACTTAACAAGTTTGTATTTTTCAACCTGCCTTGTCAACTAGCCAAAGATTTCATAGAGCTTATAGGTTTCAGGCTAATGATTGGGGATTTTCTCCATTAATTCAATTTGGAACACTGTGTTCAAGAACAGAAAAAATGGCACTCACTAATACTGTGCTACAGGTTGGTGAGAGCTAGTCTAATATAAAGTGTGGATTTATTGCATGGTCTTCTTTCAATCCAAATTAATTCATTTACAATGCCTAGCTACATCAGTTGAACAGTGCAGAAGGACGTTCATTTCAAATATTTTTATACAACCATCACTGACATTTAGTGGATTTTTGAAATAATAAAATTTGGGGAGAAAGACCACAGATAAAGCTACACCTTTTTCTTAGCTAACTTGCTTTATACCACAGCACTGTTGAATTCTTGAACTGATTGGTCAGGAGGTGTGCATTTCTAGAACAGCCCAAATCTCACAGTAGTGCCAGTTGATGGTAAATTAGTTTTTTTTTTAATTAACACATCACAAGGCACATTCTTGTTTCTATAATAGCAACTTAAACAGGAATTTTTATGGTGGATGCTCCACATAAATGGATTTATAAAAGAGTGCAATTGTTGAAATAGTTCTGAAATACAGAAATATTTCTGTAAAGACACCATTTGTTTAACATGTATGGAAGGAGACGCCAGTGTCAGTGCTTTGTAAGAGTTATGGGAGAGTCTTCAGAAGAGAGGACTTTTTGCTCTCTGGTTGCTCTGTAACATGACATGCTATGATTATTTACTTCAAGAGAGCGAAACAGAGGGGCTGGTGAGGGAATGCCTGTTTATAGCTGTTATAACTTTCTGTAAGAGATAACCAGAACTAACTTGTTTCATGGACATTCATTAACTTTTTTCATTAAATTAAATATAATTCAATTAAATATAAGTGTAAATTGATAAAATGGGTCGTTCTTTAATTAATAAAATGCTATAACTTCACAGAGTATGCCGTTTCATTAATTGCTCAGCTTTTCACCTACAGTAAAATAGTCCATCACATGGGTGATGGAAGACCTTTAAAATTTGTTAAAACTCTCAACACTTTTCCAAAAAATTTGGTAAAATGACTGAACACACTTTTACTTTTCCCTTTTTATTGCCATCGTTGTCTTTGTAAATCTTGTAAACTTGTCAAACTGATACTGAAACTGAACATTGATGTAAAGCATCAAAAATAATCTTCCTTTGAACTTCATTTAAATGTTGAACACCCCTGACCGCACAATTTTTACATCACGACTACAAAGTGCATAATGTTCCTCTAGTTTTGACTTCTCTACACAGTCAAAACGAACAGTCCTTTCAGCAGGAAATTTTGTTGTTATCTGGGCTGTTTAGCTGCTGTTTGCTAAATATCATCTATTATTGTAATTTAGTCCACGAAAAAAGCATTAATCAACATTCAGAATTGGTCAGTTATGCTGAGTGGAGCTAAATAGGTTTCTGATCCCAGTGTTACTGTGAACTTTTGTGGCATACCTTGAGCGTTTAAAAAAAAAAGTGAGATTTATATATTTATGGCTGTGAGACCACAACAAAGGGTAAATTCTGAGACTTTACAGGTATGCTATAGTACACCATTCAACTATAAGATATATTTATATTTGTATTAATATGCTGCAAACTGAGAAAACCGGTGTGATTTCCTCCACACTGTGATTTCTATTCTTTGACAGTTGTCTGAATGAAGGGTGCCACTGCCCTCTTCCACTATGTAAAGGGAGTAAATATTGCTTGTGTGGTAAGAATACTACAGAAATACACATTTGATTTAAGTTGTGTTTTGGTCAATGAAGCATATTTCCAACTCAAACTAACAAACTACTTCCCTTTCCACAGCAGCCACCAGAGACCTCTAAATGAAATATACAATTCCAGATAATAATTAACCAGTCTTTTCATGAATAAAGGAAAAGCAATGAGCATATATAGAATTCACTTTCATGGCTTTCAGAGCTGTCTCATGAATAAATGTTTAATATGTTAAAGCAGAAAAAGGATAGACTCTGGGAAAGGGGCCTAGAAAAAAACTGGGTTAATTTGTCTAGATCATAATTACTGGAAGAGAGGTAGGGCACAGGAGAACTGTAGTTCAGTCAGTGTTGGTGTCTTCGGCTCTGCAGTACTGTGTCCATGAGAGCTCTAATGAAGCTCTGACAGGCAGGAGGATGATACTGAGAAGAAGACACTATACCCCTGAAACAAGAAGGAGTGAGTCCCTGTGGCTAATAAGGGTCTGCTTTGAGGGAGTTGAAAGAAGCTTTTTCTTAAGGAAGGCGGTCCGTGGAGATATGATTATTAAAATAAGCCACTGTCACAAAGATTTCATTTTAACTTTTCTTTAAAGGAGACACCTTATCTGATTCCTCTGTGCCATCCCATATTTCCTACACAGCACAGGCGTCTGTTTACCACCTAGCGCTTTCTCTCCTTGTCTTTGGTAAGGGCCAAAGATTATGCTGTATGTACCTGATTAAACTCCCCTGTCCTCCTCCCTCAAAAGAAATGAGAGAGGGGTAGTAACGACCTGATGGAAGTTTAATCTGAAATGAAATCTCTAAATGAGTCAAATGTCAGAAGGCAGCTGAAATATTCTTTTATTAAAAATGTACACAAGCTCTAATTTTAATTCCACGGCACATCAGTCCTCTTTGTTCTTGTGCACAGTGAATAGGCACAGATGGATAAATGGGGAGTCTGATAGATGTGCATGGTCTGCTCAAACAGGCTGTGAATCCATATCACTCACTCCTTCATTCTCTAATATCAAATGCCCTGACTCTCAGAGGTTTCACCTGGATTGGTCTAGCACATGAAGAGTTAAATGTAGTTGTGCTGATAGATTTGGATAGTTTAAGGTTCTGTCACTGCAGTGAAATCTTCCACCCTGCGAAGTTTATTTAAAACTATGGCTTCATAGTTCACATGGCAGGAGCTAATATTCAGATAGACCGTGTCTTGTGCGTTAAATTCATTTTGGTTGCCCTCCAAAAACAGGGTTGTACAATTCAGGTTTAATGATTATGCTTTTTACAAGGAGAAGAAGCTAAGGGATTTTTAAATCTCTATGCAGTAAAGAAAACATTTTGTAACTGTAATAGGCATATAAAGGTCTGCATATATCCACTTTACATATATGATCAACTCAAGAATCATTGAGATCTTATATAAAATATAAAATAAACCATGCACTTGGGTGATATTTTGAGCTTAAAAATATAGTTTTATTTTAACACGAATGTACCTTCACGGCATAGTGTTATTACTTGAGTGCAGTGTGCTGAGAGTGTTTTGTCTTTGGCAGTGTGTCCCAGTGGCAGGTATGGGAAAGCTTGTGCTGAAGTGTGTCTCTGCATGAACAACGGCACATGCAACCCTATTGACGGCTCCTGCCAGTGCCTCCCCGGCTGGATTGGAGATGACTGCTCACAGGGTATGAATCAATTAACCCCTCTGAATTTCCTCTCTGTCATTCTGTCAGCTCTCTGTTTTTTTCTTCTCTCCCCCTTCCTCCACCTCTGTCTGTCTCACTTCCTTTCTTTTTCATTCTCATGTGATTCTAATTATACAAACTTTTATTCATGTACCTGCCCACACTTTGTACATGTTTATATACTATATGTGGCATAGAATACTATTGTATGAGGACTGTGGGAGGGTGAATGTGTGTTTAAGAAACCCAACTGTGATGGTGTGTCTGGCATCTGCAGCATGTCCTATAGGGCAGTGGGGTCCTGACTGCCTCAACTCATGCAACTGTCACAACGGAGCCCAGTGTAGTGCCTATGATGGGGAGTGCAGGTGCAGCCCTGGCTGGACGGGCCTTTACTGCACACAGCGTGAGCCTCATTCTCTCTCTCTCTCTCTCTCTCTCTCTCTCTCTCTCTCTCTCTCCCTCTGTCTCTCTCTCACTCACACACACACACAAACAGGCACACGCACACACTCAAGCATTATGCATTGGTCACAGTCACACAGTGGCACCTGCTGGCACTGCAGTAAAAGCACACAATTTGTTACAAACAAAAAATGACACAACTGTGGATTATCTTATAAACATTTTATAATAACTGGAATGATCTTAAGATATAATGGATTTTCCATATGAAGCACAGATCTTATTAAGATCTCACCTTTCTCATGGGGCAATAAACAGGGTTATATAGTAAAATAGCATTCACATGGTGCAAACAAATATCCTAACCATAGCATTTTCTGTCACCTTGTGGCCTCAATTAATTATTGATATAATATTGAGTAATTTTTGTTTGTTCCCAGTTGTTCCTCATTCATTTTTCATATGAGCAGTGGTGCATGCTTCGTTTTACTTGAAGGATGATGAAATCCGTTTGTCTTTTGCTGCAATGTTTTTCTCCAATGGGCTCATTAGCCTAGTGTCCTTGTGTGGACTTTTTGTATACAGACAAGTGCCAGACTGTTGTTCTTTGGGAAGCATTTTGCTAGCATGTTGGTCCGCTTGTCCCATTAGACAAAAGGATCACTGACAAAGTGATCACTTTTATCATGTGATGAAACTTCTCTATTGAATTGTTCCAGGAATTGTTTGAGTATCACAGATCTCAACGCAACTAAACACCCAGAGAGTTTGAACTGATGTATTAAATAGCACTCTCCATCTTTAAGGAGAATGGTTTTCATACCTTCAGTACAGTGCCAAAGACTTGTAGAATTAATGCCAAAGTGCACTGAAGCTGTTCTGGGGCTCACAGTGACCAGCACCTTACTCTATCTTTCACTTGTTCAGGCTGCCCATCGGGCTTCTATGGGCATGACTGTGCTGAGGTGTGTCGCTGTCAGAATGGAGCAGATTGTGAGCACATCACAGGCCAGTGTACCTGTCGCACAGGCTTCATTGGTGGCAGCTGCGAGCAAAGTGAGTGCTATTCTCTATTTGTGAGTCTGTGTTAGGGAATTCACTGTTGCATAATTCTGCTGTGGTGTTGGGTAAGAGTGTGTGAGTGATCCATAACTGCAGTGCTCAAGCTCTGCATATTAGCTCTATGTGTTACTCTGTCTACAGAGTGTCCTCCTGGGACTTTCGGCTATGGTTGTCAGCAGCTGTGTGAGTGCATGAACAATGCCACCTGTGACTACGTGACTGGAACCTGTTACTGCAGTCCTGGATACAAAGGAATTCGCTGTGACCAGGGTAATCACACTGCTTCCTCATACATACACACGTGGTGCTGTTAGGTAGTTATTTAAACTTTATCTCATATGCACATACAATTTTGTCACATTCATTAGTTTTGAATAATACCCTAAGTGGCACTAAAAAAAAGGGGAGGGGGGGGCAGTCGTGGCCTAATGGTCTGAGAGTCGAACCTGAAGGTGGTGGGTTCGAGTCTCGGGTCCGGCAGGGATTGTAGGTGGGGGGAGTGAATGACCAGCGCTCTCTNTCCCCCAACTGCTCCCCGGGCGCCGCAGCTAAAATGGCTGCCCACTGCTCCGGGTGTGTGTTTACGGGTGTGTGTGTTCACTACTGTGTGTGTGCACTTGGATGGGATAAATGCAGAGCACAAACTCCGAGTATGGTACTTGGCCACAAAGTCACTTCACTTCACTTCAATATTTGGGCTGGGTAATACAATATGAAATTGATATCACAATAAATGTTATCACAGTGCACTCTTCTGAGAGTATTGTGAGTATTGTACATCTATAACCCTGACCAACCCCACTGGTACTCATAGTAACAAGCAGTGGATTTGACTTTAAAAGCTATCTAAACCAATTGTTTAATTTTTCCTCCTTTTCCTCATTATATAATTTACTTTTGTACTTTTGTATTATTTTGATATATTGTGTAAATGTGGTAAAATGTGTTTAAGAATGATGTTTTGTACCCCTGTACAAATTATCGCTCTCTTTCTCTCTCATCCATGCATTGTTATTTTCTAGCTACTTCAAATACAGTAAACACATATTAAACATATTCATTTNGTGTGTGTGTGTGTGTGTTAGCGGCTCTGATGATGGAGGAGCTGAACCCCTACACTAAGATCAGTCCAGCCCTGAGCTCCGAGCGCCAGTCAGCTGGTGCCGTCATGGGCATCATCTTCCTACTCCTCATCATCATGGCCATGCTTAGCCTGTTTGTGTGGTACAAACAGAGGCAGAGGGAGAAGGGTCAGGACATGCCGAGTGTGTCCTACACACCAGCCCTGCACATCACCAACACTGACTACTCACTCTCTGGTGAGAATGTTGTATCAGTAAAGCATGAAAATCCTCAAGACTTTTACTCTGTCTCCATTGTGGAGGTTATATCAAGACCTCTCTCTGTCAGTGTGCTGGGTCTCTTGTTCTGTGCAGCACAACTAACTAAGCCTCTGTGTTTGGTGTGAGATTGGATTTTGCATTTTGCAAGAGCTGCATTTTCAGGTCCAGAGACAGGAAAATAATAAACAGTTACTGGTTTATTACTGTTTGGGCTAAAGATGGCTGGGCATTTTGAGTTGTATTATGAGTATATGAGTATAGTGGTATGAAACCTGTGCATTGCTAATTTGGTTGGACCTAAGCCAATTTGTTCTTAGTTTCACCCAGTTGTTTTTTTTTGTCAGAAATGAACACATCTGCACATCTAAGCAGAGTAGGGCTAACATCTGTGTTTTTATCTGTCCAAGAAGAGACACTCTTAGGATAGATGCAAGGCCTTCTCCAGCACAGACATAAAAGTTCATTTCTTACAACCAGATTTTTGGATGTACTACTTACGTTCTTAAAACTTAAATAGGCTACAAATTTAAAATAATCAACCCAGTTATAGCCACAAAAAAATGGATTATGCCAGCTGATGCTGGATATAGGCTGAAGAAATGTGTTTAGAGCATATATTTCATAGAACACACATGAGTAATACGAAAGAAAATACATTTGATTCGAATTTATTTTGGCCAGGTGGCCAGATATTGATGATAGCCCTAAGATATTGATGAGAAGTCTATCAGTGAAATCTAATCATATGCCTTTATGAAATGATTACTGTGCTGCATTGCACTCACTTCATTTTTAAAAGAAACAAGAAGAGCTGATTTGATCAGATATCACTGCAGCATGCCTAACCATACCACTTGATGATAATGTATTCTGACTCATCATCTTAGTGCCACCTGTCACCAGGTTACCACTTATGCGGATTGTGAGGAAAATACAATGAATATATGATCTTGTGATCTGCCATGATCTTGCGTGTTATTTTTGTGCTTGAGTTATGATCACAAAACCAGATCTGATATGATATTTGTACCAGACACATCTCAGAGCAGCAGTGGCCAGTGTTTCTCCAACCCCAGTTACCACACTGTGGCCCAGTGCAACATTCCCTCCTCCAACACTAACAATCTGGATGGCACTCTAACTCTGAAGGCAAGCACCTCCACACACACACAAAATCCAATTACCCACACATGACCTTTTCTCATAACTGCAAAAACAAGCCTTGAACGTAATTAACACATTTTTAACCTTAACCTATTTTGTTTCACACAGAAAGGGGATAGGAGCAACTCAGAATGGAGAGCATACTGCAATCTGAATGACCTTGGTCAGTGTCTATGCTCTTTATCTCTCTTTTTATCTCCTGCTGCAATTACTACAAGAGAGTTTGACACATGCAGACATGCTCATATTATTTTCAAAACAAATTACATGTAACCACTCTCTACCTACAACTCCCTCCCCGACACAGTCGTGTTGAAAAATGAAGTGACTTTTCCATATCTACATACACTAGCTACTCTCCAGGCACTGTAGAAATAGCAGGGGCCCATCATCCTGCTGAGTAGTGACTGCTGATTGCAAATGTTTTGCACTAGCAGAAGCTTCCAGCCCTAGCATGTGGTCTTGCCCTGCTGTGGCTTTAATAGGACTTCACTGTTGGTACTCTCTCACGTACACAGACAAAAAGTCCTACTCAGCCTACATTACCCAGGGTCACCATGAACAAGAGAGGAGGAAACACATTAGTTCTGTGCCTTCTCAACCTGATATGTCTGAGTGCGGGACAGATGATAAGCCTGCAGCAGTATGTAAGAGGCAGGAGGCAGAGGATTTAGTCTCTGGGTGGGGTTTTCCATCAGTTTCCATAGAGGAAGTAAGATTACACAACCTGCAATCACAAACTTGGACAGTGAGACGCTGTGTTTTCCCTACCTCACTGAAACATGACGTCATTTCTGTCTGGTGGTTTTCTGACTTGTTAAAAGGAAAGATCACAGTATTTAAGTTGAACTGTAACATGCACTTAATTGAGCTTGCTCTGAAATTTGTTTAGTTTTCTAAAAGAAGTCCTATTGCCATTAACCTTGCTTAATTTTCCAGTATTTACCCATGGAAAACTTTGTACATTTTCAGTCTCGAGTTATTTCTTCTTGTGTATAGAAACTATATGGGCACCAAAACTGTAAACAGAGCTGAATAAAGGATAAACACAGGGCACTTTAGAACTTGCTGATACCTGATAACCAATTTGCAGTCTGGTAGCAGGAGGCAATGGAAATACTCACACAGCTTTTATCAGTTGCGTCCGGCTTATGTAAAGTGCACTTAAGTTTATATTCTTAACATCACCTTGAACATTTGTAACATTCCTACCTGGGTGGTCACTGAAGTTACTCACTTCCTGGTTAAATTGTTTTGAGCAAGGACATCAAGAGAATTGTAAATAATACAGCTTCCTTCTTCTGAACTCAGGACTGCAGTGTCCTCTGCTACGTGATCCTTACCATTTGTTTCATACATTTGGCAAACACAGTCTTGCTGGACAAAATGTAGCCCTATAGAAGAAATACACTAGCTGTGAGAAAGCTGTGAATAAGGAACTTTTGCATGCAGATTGAAAGAACAAGCTTATCAATAACAACAATGATATTACTGAGTGTTTGCCTCAGCATTTGTTCCACAGATACAGTAAATTACATAAGATTGAATCAAGCTTTCTAGCTTTAAACATGTTTGTTGGGTATAAAATTTAATTTGCTTATTATCAATTTAATTACTATTTACAACATTATCATTTCTAAGAATGCACATTTCTGTTTGTGTGTGCTTTACTGAATTAGGTGTGTCACGAGAGGATACACTGATACTGCAAGACAACAAAACCACTCAAGTTGCTAAAGGTAATAACCCCCGGATGCACTTTTTCAGAAGTACTGGCATGGGCAAACATGACTGTATAAAATAAACATTGCACACAAATATTTACTTTTTACACTAAAACAAACAAAAATCATTCCCATAAATCATTTTTAAAATAATAGTATTTATTATGGAAAATTATTGGCACCTTTAATGAACATTTAAGATAAATGAAAACAAATGTTTATCTTGTGAAAAAAATACATATTAAAAATACTTGTCTTTTGAGAAACATTTTTGTAACCTTTGACCCATTATGTGATTGCACAAATGTAAAGTGCCCTTGTTACCCATCACCATGCTCTTTCAACAAAAAGAGACATGCTTTTTGAACTGTGCAAGTCAGATAATAGATACAGAATAATGCTTAAATGCAGTTAAAAATACCATTAGGCACAATCAAGATCATTATAAAAAAGCTTCAGAAGTCTGGGATACCATGAAATACATCTGATAGCCTTTGTATATGGAAACGGAGGGCTTTTAGGAACCAATGCAGCACTATGAAACTTAGATAAATTGCCGTCCTTCTTCTGAACAAAAAAGTATGTTGAGTAGAACCTTTTATTCTGAACCATGGAGCTTACATCTCTCTATCCCTCTCTCACCTCTGTCCAAGAGGGCACGAACAGAGCAGCATGTTGTTGGGGCCTAGTATCAACAAGGCCCTGAGCCCCTGGAATGCAGAACTGCAACACTATCAAGACGCACCGATCTGATGTAGTAACTTGTTTTTAGCTGTAATTCATTCCACTGGCATTGCCTGCCCTTCATATGCTGCAGCACCCTTAATTGGTGATGAGGCATTGTTCAGAGCCTCATTTTCAGAATCATCACTTTCAGCTGAGCCATGTCTGCTGCTAGATCCACCGGCCTAGAAAGTGACTTGGATTGCTTTCACTGCATCTTATTATACTTATCAGTCATTACTGGACATAGGTGTTTATAACTAACAAATTGTTTAGGCTATGGTGTTTGGGTCAGATTCAACTTTTAATTAGGGCCAAAATCCGCACCATGGAAGCACCATGATGGCATTTTCAGCACAGGTGATGTTCAACCCAGGCACTGCATCTTCATGTTGGTCAATGCTTAAGAAGTAAGCACATAGTGTAGTAAGCATACCTAAATAAGACTAGCAATGCTAATGATAGAATCCAACACTAAAGTAATAAAGTAATAAACTCTAAAGTTCCATAGCATTCTCCAGAAAAATATACACTAGAAATGTAAGAAAATACACTCGCTTTGGCAGAAGAGAAGATGTACTGTCAAGCTGCTTAGCAGATTTAGCAGATACATATGGTGTACATGTGGTCTGATATGTGTAAGGAGAGAAGAAGAAAAGATGGCTTTATAACAGTAATTATTGTGTCATACAGGCCCCTCCGAAAGTATTGGAACGGCAAAGCCAATTCTTTTGCTTTTTTCTTTACACTGAAGACATTTGAGCTTGGAAACAAAAGGTGAATATGAGGTGATAGATCAGAATTTCTACTTTCATTTCCTGATATTTACATCTAGATGTGTTAAACAATGTAGAACATGGAACCTTTTGTTTGAACCCACCCATTTAGACAGATTGTTTAAACAATNTGTTCTTGGTTTGAACCCTGAGTTTCACCTGTGAAGACTGCATTTGTTGTTAAAAAGGATAAACTAACAAGAAGACCAGAGAACTGTCTGTGGGAGAAAAACAAGCCATTTTGAAGCTGAGAAAAGAGGGAAAATCGATCAGAGCCATTGCACAAGCATTGGGCATAGCCAATAAAACAATTTGGAGACTGGTGTACTAACAACCAGACATCGAACAAGTCAGCTAAAGAAAACAGCAGCAGTTGATGAAAGAAACATTGTGAGAGCTGTGAAGAAAACCCCCAAAACAACAGTCAGTGGCATCACCAACAAGCTCCACAGGGCAGGCGTGAAGGTATCACAATCCACCATTCAAAGAAGACTTCAAAAGCGGAAATATAGAGGCCATACCATAAGATGCAACCCACTCATCAGCAGCAAGAATCAGAAGGCCAGAATGGGATTCACAAAGAAATAGAGAGATGAGACACAAAAGTTCTGGAACCAAGATTAACGTGTAGTAAAAGTGATGAAAGGCCAAAGTGTGGAGAAAGGAAGGATCTGCTCATGATCCAAAACTGCTCATTGGTCAAACACGCCGAGGTAGCGTCATGGCTTGGGCTTGCATGGCTGCTTCTGGAACAGACTCACTAATCTTTATTGATGAAGTAACTCATGATGGTAGCAGCAGAATGAATTGCGAAGTCTACTGAAACATTCTGCCTACCAATTTACACACTGCCAACACAACAAAGGATCAGTGGAAAAAAGTGGAAGGTTTTAGGCTGGACAAGTCAATCACAATTGAGATTGAGTTTCACCTCCTGAAAAGGAGACTGAAGGGAGCAACTAAATTTACTTTAAGACTATCTTATACAATACCTAAAAATTGGATTGTCTGCCACCAAAGGTGCCATGTTTAATACATCTAGATGTAAATATCAGGAAATTAAAGGTGAAATTCTGATCCATTGTTTCATATTCATCTTTTGAACTCAAGCCCAAATGTATTCAGTATATAGCAAAAACACTGAAAAAAGAATTGGCCTTGCCGTTCCAATACTTTGAGGAGGGGACTGTACGTCACTTTTTGTCTTGAAAGGTCTCGGCACGTGTGTGCACACGTACAAGAAGGTGTCCAAGTGAGTCTTACTACCTCTGGATGCTAGGAGGGATGACATAATCAAACAACAAGATGACATTTTCAGAATTGTATAGTTTAGATTATTTTTAGGCTTCTGAAGTTTCAAAATTAACTATTAGAGAGCAACTCACAAAATTCCTGAATTTCAGCAAACATCACTGGAAGTACAGTTGGATTTGTGTATTGTGTATGAGGCCAAAACTAAATGAACAAAATCAGCAAGTTTGGTGACAACATGTGGTTTGATCTTAGAATATAAAGGCATTTGGACATCCCTGCACAAGGGTCTCCAACCTCTCATTTCTTTCTGTATACATGTTTACAGGAAACAGGAAGATACTTTTATACTATGTCCTTTATCTTTCTGATGCTTGGTCTCTATGGTAGTCAGTTACATCAAGACCTTCATAGTTACTGACAGCCCAAAGCAACCACTTAAAGCCACAAGCCCTTACCCATCTCTCTGCTGCCTGTGTGCCTGCAATTAACCTGATCCCTGCCCTCATCACAACCTCAGCCTCCAGACAGACACACACACACATATACACACAACTATCCTTAAATTGATCTCTTAGGTGCAGTGTTGTCTCAGTTCTGTTGTATAGAGCTTAACAAAGGAAGATGCAGGAGGTGAGACTGGATCAACTTGGATGGAAGAAGCTTTCAAGAGTTTGGATGCTGACCCTGAAAGCCCTTGCTTACTTGGTCAATAATAATAATCTGCTTTTGTACTAACAGAATACATATCTTCTGATTATCCATTTGCTTGTTATCAATTTGCTGGAATTTAAAATGTTTATAAATGTATTCTTGGTACCGCTGTGTCTATTGGATTCCCTCTTACCAATAATATTCCTAGTGTGTTCACAGTTTTGGATAAATCAGTATAGCCACCAGCTATTCAATAACCAGTTGTTTGGAATGCACACCTACACTGCTACACACGGTTCTGTGCTCAGCACTTTCACCCTCTCCCCTGCTTTAGCTGCAGATAACGTGCATGGCTGTATGCTAGAGGGTGTAATGCAATTCTCTCTCCTGAATTTTAACAAGACTCTCCTCAAGGATGTTGTATATGGGTCATGAAACAGTTGTTCTTATGTGCCCTAGACACTGTGACTAGGGTTACATCAAAAACTTCATGTATGTACTATTTTTACAGAGTGTCTAGTACAGTAGTATGCATAGCTGAGGTCACAGCATTAATCTTACTAAAGATAACCTGAAGGTCTCATGGACTCTGCTGTACATTTTCCTCATCTAGTTCTGCTGGTACAGAGTTTATATTGTGTGTCTGTGTCTGTNGTCTGCAGACTACATCAAGCCATCCATGTGCAGCTCCAGCTCATGCTCTCTGAATAGTGAGAATCCATATGCCACCATCCGGGACCCACCAGGTCTGACCTGCAAGCACACAGAGAGCAGCTATGTGGAGATGAAGTCTCCTGCACACAGGGACCTGGCTTTCTGCACCAGCACTAACACTACCACCCGCACCACTGCAAGCAGGAACATCTATGACATGGGTAAGTTAGATATGAGGAAGGGCTTCAGAAATGCAGTCAGCACAAGATCTGTGCATCAGGAACTTCATGGCCGAGCATCTGCAAACAAAACTATGATCACTATGCGCCACCTACCTATGCATAGTGCCAACAGTAAAGTGTGGTGGAGGTGAGATAATGGTCTGTTGTTTCAGGGTTTGGGCTAGGTCAGTTAGTTCTAATGGGTAATACTAATGTGACAGCATACAAAGACATTTTAGACAATTGTATATTTCCAATTTTGTGGCAACAGTTTGGGGAAGGCCCTTCTCTGCTCCAGTATGACTGTACCCCTGTACACAAAGCAAGGTCCATAAAGATATAGTTTAATGAGATTGGTGTGGAGTAACTCTAGTGGCCAGCACAGAGCCCTAACCTCAACCCCCTGAACACTTTTGGGATGAATGGGAACGTTGATTGCAAGCCAGACCTTCTCATCTAACCTGACCTCACAAACGCTCTTTTGACTGAATTGGCACAAATTCCCACAAACTCCAAAATCTTGTAGAAAGCCTTCCCAGGAAAGGGGGGGGGGGGTCGGTTGCAACTCCATATTCCTGCCAATGGTTTTGGAATGGAATATCCAACAAGCTCATACAGGTGTGATACTTTTGGTCATATAGTGAACTTAAATATATTGTATTGTGCATCTACATATTATACAGTCAGGTCCATAAGTATTTGGACAGTGACGCGGTTTTCGGAATTTTGCCTCTGTAAACCATCGCAATAGATTTGAAATGAAGCAATCAAGATGCGATTGAAGTGTAGACTTTCAGCTTTAATTCAAAAGGTTTAACAAAAAATATTGTATTAACTGTGTAGGAATTACAGACATTTTTATAAAGTCCCTCAATTTTCACAGGCTCAAAAGTAATGTAAAAAATTCAAAAAGTAAAGTTCCCATGAACAGCTAGCAAATGCAAATTCAACACTTGGAACGAACTCCAAATCTTTTATCTCCTTAATTTGTCATGAAATAATGAGGAAACTACTTATCAGTCAACTGTCCAATTACTTTTGAGCCTGTGAAAATGGAGAGACTATGTAAAAAATGGCTGTAGTTTCTAAACGGTTAATGCAGTATTTTTTGTTAAATTCTTGAATTAAGGCTGAAAGTCTACACTTCAATCACATCTTGATTGATTCATTTCAAATCTATTGTGGTTGTGTAGAGAGATAAAATTACAAAAATTGTCACTGTCCAAATACTTATGGCCCCAGCTGTAGTTTGTGTTTGATTTCTGTTAAAGGCCTAGCATATCTTATTTGATAATGTATGCATAAGGTTACAGAATTTTGAAGTATAGACCAGCTATGTCTCATATTATTAGTATTATTATTAGTCCTAACACAGTAAAACCACACTTTCATAGGACTGGAGCAAGTCTAAAAATCATTTTATAGGAGAACTGCTCCTTGCTTGCAGGTATTCCTGCACAATGCCATGCCATGCAACCAAAAATCACAGTTGCCACTTGCATGTTGGTCCCAAAGGAAAATAATACAAAAACAGAAAATTAGATGATCCTAGTGCCTACCGTTTTGCAAATCTGTGTGAACAAAAGTGATGTGGAATTGTGCAATCAAGACACGTTTTAGGAAGGATTTCTTCTTTGTGAAAACAAACCTTCTGAGCTCCTCCCCAAACAAGTCCAGAGTCGGTCCTGGGAGAGTCTCCGTATTCAAGTATTCAGACCAAATTGGTGAAAATGCCTTTAAACACCTCATATGAGAATAGTCCACCAACAAAAAATATCCAGCCAAGAGCAATCTTGTCAGAAATGGACACTGATGACAGGTAGAAGAAAATGAACATAAATTGCGCATGGAAAAATATGCAATACATTGTCTAACTGCACATTTACTGAACATGATGGACCAACAAGGAATGTGTGTTTCATAAAATGACTAGTAAATGTAAATGATGCTTTAAAACCCCAGCAATGCTGCTGTAACACACTAATATGTCAAGCTCACTGCTGGTATAGAATTGATCCACCACCTAAGAATATCTCCCTTTCTACTGATCAGTGGGGGAGAGGTGGGTTAACAAACTGCATAGTAAGAAAGGAGCTACAGTCAGTAATTGTGTAAATCTATAAAGTGCACCTATTGTGTGTGAGTCTGTGTGAGTGTGTATTCTTAGTATACTTCAATATATTTATCTAAGATTTTACCTGCATCTCTATCAGAACCCACAGTGAGTGTCCTGCAGGGACCCAATGGCCTGGCGACTGGTTTCTCCCAGAACCCTTATGACCTTCCTCGGAACAGCCACATCCCGAGCCACTACGACATCCTGCCCATGCGCCACAGCCCCACACACACCCCGCCGCCCCCTGAGAGCCCCCCCAGCTCCCTGCTGTAGAGCCCAGCCCTGAGCCTACCTCTACACTACAGCAAGCACCACCTGCTTCTGCAGGACCTCCTCCAATCTTTTTTATCTTATCACATATTTCCATGTCCTTCCCAGATACACACACAGATGCATGACAAAATGGCTATGAATGCTGAAACATAGTTTTGCTGGATTGGTATGTGTCTACGTGTGTGTGTGGGAGGGACATCAGTTGGCTAAGAAAGGATTGTACAAAGAACTGTAAAGATATTAGCAACTACTCACTTCTCTCTTCTCTTCATTCACTTCCCTGGAAGGTAAAAGGTTTCCACTGAGAATGCCGGACAGAGGACTGAGAAGAAATCCTGAACAAATCCTGTATTCTGTATCTAATTGTGTATATTGCAGCAAACTAATAGACTATTAAGGCACTCCTGTGTTGAAGAATTTCCATACAAACGAACTGTCTCCAGTTGTAGAAAGAACATAGTCCCAGTGATCCGCTGGTCAGTAGCTTAAGCAGAGGGTGAAGTTGACCCAATCACCTGTCCCCTAAAGCAATCAGGGACTGACTCTGGCCATCTAATCAGAGCCAATGGATACCGTCACCTACAGGGGAGGTGTCACCGCTGCCCTTGACTATTTGAAGAGGACTGGAAGACCTTAGTGAGAAAGCATGGCTTAATAGTAAATGGTTAAATAGTCAGACCATTTAGTTTTTACTGTATAAAGACAATTACCAAAATGAGTTTTTGAGAACCATCAGTTTTTCTTCATAACACAATATAAGTATAATTCTTTAAAAATTTCATAAAGTATTTTAAAATCTGCTGAGGTAGAGCACAGCTCTTTATAAAAGATTTATTAGAAAAACAGCAGCTTGATATACACTGTACAATGTTCTTAATGCCACTAGTCTATATTAAACTGCTGTTTCATCCAAAAAGATTTATGGGTGGTTATATATCAAGTTTGCAGGTGTGATGTCATGTGAATGTATATTCAAGACTGTATACTAATGTTTTTTTTTTATTATTATTAAATATATATTATGTTATTTCTGTTTATATTTTTAAAATCCTGGTGGTTGGATCGTAAGAGAGCTTTTGTTTTTGTGTTTATTTGTAACTTATTTGAGGTAACAGCAGTTTTGTTTTCCATAAAGGTGTAAAGTTTAAATAGAAAACAAACTAGCATGAACAAATTATATCAAATGATGCTTAACTCATTTCTTGTGACTGTACCACCCATGCACACTAGCGATACACAATGTAAGTTATCTTTTTTTGTCTAAGTAGATGCATTACAGTGGGCAGTGATCACCTACATATCGTTTGTAGACATTTCCTGAATCTTGTTTCATATGAAGTTGAGTTTGGTAATTCTGCTTGCTTGTTTTGTGCAATGCTCTAAATGTGGCCCCATTCTCCTCACTAAAGCAATAACCTGCAGACAATCACACAGGGACAAAAGTACAGTTTACCCACACATGCACAGCAAGCTGGTGTGCTTTAAGCCTGTTTGTGAAACAAAACTGATTTGATCTTTGTGTCATTTCATTCAAAATAAAGCTTATAGAATAGGTTTAATTTAACTGTAGCCCACACCTCCATGACATGAGCTGCTTCTCTTTACCTGAGGGATTTAACCACTTCTTCATTGTTTAATGATTAGAGAAATGACCACTGAGTATTACGGAAATGAAATGAAGTAGGCTAATGATTTAACCAAAAACACTGATTAGGAAGGATGACAAAAGGTACTTAATACAAAAACAAACTACAAAGACAAAATTCATTTAACATCATTCAAAGCATCACAAAACATTTATCACAAATTCCTAAATTACTCACTTAACCGTAATTTTATTTTTTCACTTTGAAATTCGAATTACAGTGGATAGAGTAATAGTATAATGATAAAAAAAAAAGTCACAGTACAGCACAGACGAAACAAAAGTTTTTGAGGCAATATGTGAAAGAGAACTGACAGAACATCAATTTCCAGATGAATGTAAGACACACCAGCTATGTGCAGTGCTTAGGCTGGGCATAGCTGTGCCATCTGTACCCATACATCATTGGCACTGCCCTTTAGCCATCTACCGGTCAGTTACAGGATTAGTTTCAGGGTCCCAAGGGCCAGTTTAGAAGAAGGCCCAATACCATATAGTCACAGAATGCATAGAGAAAGACATAGTGCCAAACTTGACAGGTATACAGTTTTCTTTACAACTACTCTATTCTGGTTTAGACTGCCATATTATCTTCATACTGAGTTCACTATGACCGATTTTGTGAAAAGCTGTAAAGAGGTTCAAACCTACACACTCCTCATTATAATTTTGAATGATTACAGCAGGCATTACAAGGGGGATTCCCAGCCTAACCCAAATAGGTCTCAGAGTGCCTAGCGTGAGGGAGAATTCACTTAACATTTAAGTGCAACAGAGAGGGTGTAGGGTTTTAAGGATATACCAGAATAGATCATGCATATTGTCCTCACTATCATTTCTACTGTACACACAATACTATTCCTTAGGCAGCCATGGTGCAAAAATGATTTGCAGTTTATGATGTTCCCCACATCTGCTGAATCATAGGAATGCTTGCTTTTACAATCACAACAGGATTATACTGGGCTACAATACATTATACATTCTTAATTTATTTTGATCAGAAACATAGTACTGTCCTAGAATTCAGGAGTCTTACATAATAGGCACAAAACAATAAATCAGTTGGCTACTATAGAATAAATACTAAAGAATTAAACTGTAGTGTGGGTTAGAGAAGGAAAGAAATAGTGTGTTCGGTGCAAAAACATCTAAAAGCTCCAGCCTACAATCATCAGTTATGTCTTGGGTGCAGTGGTCTGGTTATTCTTTCTCTTGACTAAGAAGAGTGGTACACTGAATGGGAAGTTTGTTTAACACTTATATTCTAAGATCTCTGTCCTCACGTACTATACTACATACATTTTTATAGGTGTTTCAGTGCTGTTAAAATGGGTACCTACACTGACTGCCATCAAAGTCTAAGCTCAAAGGTTTTTGTATTTAAAGTTTTTCATCAGTCGTTGTTCCTGAATGATGTAAACTTGCTATTTAACCTGGCTAAAAGAACCAAACGGAGGTGACATTAGATGGCAGAAACGTCAAGAAAAAAAGGCAGCAGTCAGAATGGATGAATGCCACCATTTTAGCACTGCAGACGATCATGTGATGAAGGCCTCACAGCACTGCTGTGAAGAGCAGGAGAAAAAAGCCCACAGTGTGAGCACATGCACAAAAAGGGAGGCTTCCCTGTGTGACATTCCACTGAGAAAGGCACTAAAATCACTACTCTACAAGAAATGCACAGGATGAATGGAAACAGCAGCAGCATGAGGAACTCTGTCAGTGTGAGGAGTCATGTCTGTGGGGTTCTCTGTAGCAAAGAACATCTTCCCACTCCTCTTTCCAGAATGCTGATATAAAGCATGCAAGCATATTCTACTATACAGACCACAGGAGCCACAACTATCATGACTGATGTTACGCTATCCGCTCATATACTGTCAAAAATACAATAATAGGAGTGCTCCTAAGATGGTATTTAAGTTTACATGCAAAGTGAAGCTTTTGCATACACACAGCCATAGCTAAAGTTGGGAGGTCAATGATCTCTGGGGCCTAATGCTAGTCTAACATCTAGTATCCAAACTCTCTAAGTACAGCATACAGTAACACCTCCTTTAATGCCACTGTCTAATCTCGTGACAGGCTCAGACACAAACACGGGCCAGCAGCGCAAGACACCGACATGAACAAACCTCACACTGTTCGCAAATTATAGAATATATTAAGATGTTTCTGGGAAGATCAGCACAACTGATTATTAAAATTTTGCAATAAAAAAGCCTACCATGGCAGAAAACAAACAAACCAAAAAAAACATGTTAGTCCAGAGCGCAGGTGGTAACCCTTTTGAGATCTGAGGTTTGGAAACACAGCTTCTGTGCTCTAGCCCAAGCGTGCAGCTGCGCCTCTGAACCAAAGCAGTCTTTAAGAAGTGGGGGGAGGAGGGGGGGGGGGGGGGTTGAAGGGGTGAGAAGAGAGGGAGAGGGAGGGATGAGGGCTTTTCTGCAGGTGGGCTTTGCAGGAAAAGGAGGTCGTGGAGGGGGCTAGATGTTCTGGCAACACTGCATTTTTGGCTTATTCTCAGTGGGCTGCACCTGGATGGACACCACGTTGTTGCTGGGTGATATGTCGTTGTCCCGGCGGTCCGACATCTGTTTCTGGGACACGATCCGGTAGATTTCTGTAAGATAACGATCAGCTTGTAAGGTACAGGATAATCTTCTCTACAGAGATGATTACTTATGATTATTACAACACTAGAATTGTTTTTGGATCATTTTATTCAGCTTATGAAGATTCGCATCAGTGTGTGCACAGAGCTCTCTGCCCTATAAATAGCCCTTGTGTGCTGAGATGCCTCTGAAATCATTTGAATTCATTACACCTTTTTTATTCAGCCTGAGCTATAAACATTGCAGTATGCCTGAGGTAATGTAATTACCATGTTATATCTGATGGCCTTTAAAAACGTAAACTCCTTTCAGCTTACACTGCAGAAAGGAAATCAGGCTAGGCTGACAAACAAAGCTGCAACAGAAGCAGGAAGCTTTTTTATTACAGTCACGTCAAGCTGGAGGAACTCAATGGACCCAGCCCAGCAAGGTCAGTCCTTTGATTAGTCATTCATAAGGGAATGGCCTTCGACCAAAAACCAATCAGCCTTTAGCCTGCCTACACACACACACACTTTCTCAAGCTCATCTGCATGAAGTTCTGCTCATCAACTTTTTTTTCTCCTCTGGTTTCTGCCTATGATTTAACCTCAGTCTTACAGCATATAAAGAACCAAACAGACATGTCAACAGCTCCTGCACTCAGACTCCACTCACCAGTCAGGATGGTCTGAAAGGCTGTCTCCACGTTGGTGGAATCCAGAGCTGATGTCTCCAGGAAAGACAACCCGTTCTTCTCTGCAGAGACGAGGAACATTTTTTCACTGAGATAGCATTTCAAGGCCATACTAATCCACTTCAAAAGAATACAAGGCTCCTAAGAATATAGCCTTCACTCTTGCCTTATCAAAATATTTTTTAAAACAAGTAGTATCCTGAATAAAGTTTAGGCTCGAATCCAACTGGGGTTCTGACCTGCGAATGCGCGTGCCTCATCAGTGGGCACAGCCCGGAGATGGCGCAGGTCACTTTTGTTGCCAACCAGCATGATAACAATGTTGCTGTCTGCATGGTCCCTCAGCTCCTTCAGCCAGCGCTCCACATTCTCATAGGTCAGATGCTTGGCAATGTCGTACACCAGCAGAGCCCCCACAGCTCCACGGTAATACCTGTAAACCAAAAATAAAGGGCAATCTCTACCTGGCAAGTAGTAACTCATGGGGCATTTTTTAACAAATCTGTGAAAACTAATAAAACTATAATTTTACATGATGATAAGAAAATGAGGGAAAAGAAATATAATTCGGCACAGGGGAAAAAAAAAAGAAAAGAAACAGCCAGTACAGCAGAGTCAGCAGATTCTTATATGTGGCACTGCCCTGAGCTTTGCACAAGAGTGGTGGTGTTTTCTTACGCTGAGGTGATGGCTCTGTAGCGCTCCTGCCCAGCCGTGTCCCATATCTGGGCTTTTACCGTCTTCCCATCCACCTGAATGCTGCGAGTAGCAAACTCCACTCCAATAGTGCTTTTACTTTCCAGGTTGAACTCGTTGCGGGTGAAACGGGACAAAAGATTACTCTTCCCCACTCCAGAGTCTCCAATCAGGACCACTTTAAAAAATAATAATAATAAATAAATAAATAAATAAGTGTTCAACTTTCTGCTCTAATCTCAAGTAAGTAAGGGTATACTGATCCAGCACAGAATATTCGTATCAGAACCCATACTGCACATTTTTCCAGATCGGATACGCTGTGTGTGTGTGTGTGTGTGTGTGTGAGAGAGAGAGAGATGCTCAGTTAAGATTAGGGGCATGTTTAGAGTGGGAGACCCCCACTGGAACATCAAACCAGTAAAAAGTACTAGATCAAAAATATATATATATATATATATATATATATATATATATATATATATATATATATATATATATATATAAATAAAAAAGAGAGAATATTTTCTCAGTATCTATATT
>CM074950.1:11909417-11951182 GCA_037577455.1 Pangasius macronema | reverse complement strand
AAAAAAAAAAAAAAAAAAAAATATATATATATATATATATATATATATATATATATATATATATATATATATATATAAAACACTAAAAGAGAGACTATTGGATCTGACTTTCTATTGTCTTTAATGATTAACACTTTCCTAACCTCATTCTTCACTTGATCAAAGGTAAAAATGGTAAAAAGGGCAACAAATTGCCCTGGATGCCTCTGTTAAAGGACACAAGAATGACAATAATGGCGTTCTTTATATGCTATATTTAATTATATAATTTATTGCCTAATACGTGGTTAAAAAACATGGTGCAAACTGTTCAGTCACAAAGAAGTAACTTCACCAGGCTTGACAACCCTGACATTGGGCTGAAAGAACAGTCGGGTTGATTACATTACACATGTATACATATGAACACATATGTAGATATTTTTAAGTGGACGTTTGAATTTTTCCAACCGACATTTTCTACATTTTCTAACCGACATCTCTGCGTTTGCTGTGACTTTCTGGTGACCGGGTTGATAGTAAAGGAGATTAACATTAAGTAGTAAATAAGTAAGCGCCGTGGTGTTGTCTTCCTGGTTAAGGGATAGAAGAAACGTTTCAGTATTTCCTTTTACCTTGAGGCAATAAAATCTGCTTAACACGACTGACTAGTCAGTTAAAGCGAAGTGGCCAGGTTTAACCGCCTGGAGATCATGTGTAAGGTGTGGTACTCGAGACAGAAATATCTAGATACATCTTAAACACATTATATGCTTGTTCACTGCGTCGCTAATGTGTCTAGCATTAGCTATTCAGCTAAATAAAATATAAGTATGCCTGTTTTTGCCGTATTCATTACTCTAACAATCACAGCCATCGGGGATTAGCGTAGCGGAGAATAATTTGCGTATAACGTTTTTCACTAGCAATAAGCAACATTTCTCGCTAATTTTGGCCTGTTAGCTACCTAGCCTAGGTGGAGACAGCTAGCATGCTAAGACATTTTGTATAGTTCCTGCCTTATCCAATACTGTCTTTTTTTCTTGCTAACATTACAAATAATTAATCAAGACGACATTAACTATAGCGACTTTAAAAATTATTCACCTTTAAACAAGTAGTCGTATTCGTCATCTCTTGTTCCCATCTTGCTAGAAATGAAGGTTAAACAGTGGTAGGTAAACACTTATCGAGCTAAAATGGAAACAGCCCGCTCGGTCCTCCCCGCTGCTGCACTGCAGTCAGATTGTGTAGAACTCGGTAGCCATGCTAACTATTTAGCAAGCGTGCGGCCTTCATTCAAGGGTTCAAAACAATCGCTACAATTTCAAAATAAAAGTCATTCTTACGCGACGGCTATCGACAATCAGTGAAAGATGGTCACTGAGTGATTTCTGTTGCTAGTTGAGAAACGAGAGGCTGACATATGCGGTATATATGAGCAAGGCGTTGAAACAGCGAATTAAAATAACTCACTTATATCTATATATTTATACTTATTTATTTGTGCTCCCCTCGTCTTGTTGCTGAATTCAGATTAAGGCTTTAACCGGTCCACTTAAGAATATTTCCTGATGCTTTGTGACACTGTTGTGCTGTACCCACTTTAGTTAAAAGTTTTTAAACATTTATTTATTTATTTTTAGTCACTAATACAAAAATTCCAGCCTTTATAATATTATAATTTATGGCTGATGGTGGAGGTCCTATTCTCAGCAGGTTCCATGGTGTAATGGTTAGCACTCTGGACTCTGAATCCAGCGATCCGAGTTCAAATCTCGGTGGAACCTACAAGCGCTTCATTTTTCGTTTCTGTTTATTTATTTTGTTTTTTGTTGTTGTTAACACACCACTAACTCTGCATTACCACACACCAACACACACTAACACTGCACCAACACACACCAACGCTCCACTAACACACACCAACACTCCACTGACACTGCATTAGCACACACCAACACCCCAATAACACTGAATAAACATACACCAACACTCCACTGACAAGATTCAAAATCTTTATTTGCCATTTGCACATGTACAGGTGCATATTGGCATTGGAACTCTTGTGTGGTTCAGTACAAGTGTTAGTCTAAGACAAAGATCATACATAAAAAAGGCAGTAAACAATAGAAACAACAAATAACACAGACAACAAATAGTAACAACGAATCACAATAACACAATAACAATATATAAAACCAGCAATATAATAAAAACTTAAAATATAATTTGAATAGCCAGTTGCCTCCAGTGGCTGTATTTTGCATTATGATAGCAGCATTTATGATATATTTGCTATGTATGTGTGTGTAAACAAGGGAAAAGTTACTTAGAGAGTGATTCCTTAAGTGATTGAGGATGTGAGTTGGGGGAGAGGGTATCTCACTCTGGCCTGGATGTCCTCAGCTATCAGTCTGGTAACCGCTGGAATGAAGCTGTTGTGATAGCGCTTGCGGTGAGCTTTGATGCCCTCTGGTCTGTGGTGGTAACCTGAGATCCTCCACATGAACAGAGAGTGACCTGAGTGTTGGGGGTCTTTGAGAATGGCCCTATCTTTTTTTCCGGCAGCGGTGGGTGAATAGAGTGTCTATGGAGGGGAGATGTGATCCTATGAATCTCTCAACAGTACTGATGGCCCTCTGTAGGGCCTTGATGCCTCTGGAGAGAATGCTCTCTACTAATCCTCTGTAGGCCTGGGTAAGAGGTTGGCGGTTCAGACTGGCTTTTTTCACCGACCTAATAAAGTAAAAGCGCTGCTTGGCTTTATTGATGATGGCTGTGGTGTTGTTTGACCAAGTCAAAGAACACGGCATTAACACACACAAACACTGTGGCAGAGCACAATTATTATTATTATTATTATTATTATTATTATTATTATTATTATTATAGGTAGTTTAATTTTCAGCTATCCTGTATGTTTTAGTGCACTGCTTATGACTGACCACAAGAGGACAGTATTTTGCAACTTTATGAGAAAACGCAGGCCACCAAACAGGTGTACACTGATATTCCACAGACTGTTTATTAATTATTCCTCCTCATTACTGTTGTTCTTATTATATTTAAGAAATACAATAAGCATCTATACCTATATAATTACACTTACAATAAATATATAATATATAGTGATTTTGAAGAGCTGGCACAGCTGAGAATTTGGCTTCGCACATTACAAAAAAGGTGCGGATAGACTAAGAAAATCCAAAATGTAGTAATGAAGATATGACTTGTATGTGGCGCTAGTTCTCCAGTGGTCCTCGGTGTGGATGTAGCGCTCCTCTGCTCGCGCTCGTGCTGCTCTTCCTCAGAGCCAGATGAGGTGTGACGTACTCGCCGTTTGCTGGCAGTCACGTGGTCGGCGCCAGCAGGTTCTGATAAGCGCGTGCGCGAGACTCCAGCTCAACGCATCCCAAAGCGGCCAGCCGCGAGGTTGTGGTGACGGCCGTGTCGGAAAATACACAATTTGATACATAAATATATAAAGAATTTGTTTGTTTGTAAAAAAAAAAAAAGGAATATAAGAGCTGGTGGTTTAAGAAATACTAATGTTTCAAGCTGAGTATGAACGCGGCTTCAATGAAGTGATCATCACAGCGCGGCTCTACTGAAACCGTAAGTGGATTTAGATGACTGCAAAATGTTTTCTTTTCTTTCTGGTGGCTTGTAGGTAACACGTTTAGTCGTTTTTGTGGTGAATTGCCCGTGATATACTGCGTGATGGTGATGGTGGTGGTGAGCAGTAACACGTCCATGATACGTTGATTTCGCTCTTGTATTCGTATTTGTATTGTATTGTATTGTATTGTATTGTATTGTGTTGATGTTCAGTTCAGGCATCAGCTCTGAAATCCCCTTTTAACGGTGCTCTGTGACATTCTCTATATATACTGTATATATACTCTATATATGTCTTTACATAAATGTCTTAAATATTTACAAATGATTCTGAGCCGTGCTTGTGTGCTGGAGTCATTGATGCTCACCTGGTCCTCGATATCTAATAAGAGCACTGTCTGAGTTTATATGTGTGTTTCTATGTTTTTCTGTCCTTTCGGCGTGGTTGTTGCAGGCCAGGGCGGCTTGTGTCCATTAGTAGCGAGGTATGTAACCACTGCCAGTGTGAGTTTTTTATTTATTTATTTATTTTTTTAAAAATGGGTGGTGGAAAGGGATGCTTTGATGCATTGACACCAGCAGCGTGTTACTTTCCTATTGAAAGTATAGCCTAATAAGCCATTTTTTTTTATTGTTGTTTATTCACTTGCATAACAGTGGGATTAGAAGTTGCTAAAATGAAGAGTCTGTGTCTGTTACCTCATAGGCAGTCTCAAAACTGATTTCTGAGGAATTCCCTATGTGTGTAAAAAGCACACAGGTTTCCATGTGTGTTGTTTAAATGCATCAGTTATGGTTATGTTCACTGGATAATGTTTTATTTATTTATTTATTTTGTAAGTTTCTTTAATTCCCCTATAGCCCTAACTGACCAGAAACCCCACCCAGAGGAGTACACTCCTATGCTGGCTTACATTGTTTTTCATTCAGGCTGATGCGATTTTTGTGGTCAAGCTTGCTAGCCCACGCTGGTCAGGCAAGGAGACTTGTCTGAATCTTGGCTGCACATTTCCTACAATGTATAGTCTAACATCTCATCACATGCATTGTTTGTGGCATGTTCACATAAGGCGTTAGCCATGTTGTCATACTCTTTTTCTTTTTTTTTAACCCCCAAAAAAATACTGCAAGTTTTTATAGCCTGTCTGAGGCAACACCCCATTTTTAATTGAATCACATTCATCATCGAGACCAACCTCAGTCTGTGAGCGCAGCTTTAAACAACTGACTGCTTTTTGTAGCAGAAACACATTTTATTGTCTTTCCTGTAACCCAGATCTGCCAGACAAAACATTTTTGGTTGGAAATAGCTTGGCTGCCTCCTTTCCTAAGTATGCAGATGTCTGCTTGTGTCTCTTCATGGTGCCGAGGAGTCAGATGTCCACCTCCGTGGCTTAAGCAGGACCAGATGCTTGGCCAAATGTGCTGTATGAGTTCCCGCTTCCTGCATTCTCCCCTTGGCCTCCCTACTGCTCCAGAGCTGTGTGTTAGCAGGAACCTCCCTAGTGCAGGAGGCGCTGGCTCTGGGCCAACAAACCCAGCTTTGAAACAGCTGTATGACATCAAGTACATTGTTTTTGACAGTGTCTTGATTTGGCCTATCCGTAGCCTTCTCAGAGCCACAGGATGGCGAAAGAAGGCAGAGGCTTTTGTAACAGATGTGAGGAAGCATCCTTGACAGTAGAGATAAGCAGCAGTGGAAGGTGGCATGCTGTTACGCTATGGCAGGTCCATTATCTCTATTGAAAGCTTCTTTTTTTATAATGGCATAATTTTAAGTCTGTAAGGCTGTGTTGTCACTAATGTGCACTCCAATACTATCCATGTTTAGGTCTGAGTGTGCTTAGACAGCCCATGTTACATTTATTTGCCCAAAGTGCCCATTTTACATGGTTCACTGCTAAAACTGAACTTGTACAGCAATGTTATCCTGAGCTGGTTTCCAAGGCTTTATTAAAATTCAGTAGCGTGACTCATCCTAACCAAGTCAGTTTAGAGAGAAAAGAGAACTACTCAGGGTAATAGACTGAGGTCAGCTCCCCTGGTACACAGTTCCTTAGAGATGGGCCGGAAATCAGTCATCGTTTGAGCAGACTAGTTCCCTGTTCTTTAATAAGCCTCCCAAGGAGGCAGATTGTACTTACGCATTCAGTGTTGCAGTTACGCAGGTTCTCCTTGGCAGGATTTCCGCTGTGTAGGAGTTTGTGATGAAATGCTCAGCTTCCAGTATGCTTCCGGACATTCCTCCAACACGATGTCTGTGTGTGATGCTGTTGTGGTGTTTCTCAATCAGGCAGCAACTTCCTGTCAGTACTTGCCCATTTTTGTCACAGCATGAGTCATTCTCAGGAATTTTAGTTACTTGAATGACATAAATGTTGTGTACCTGAAGGCTTTCCTGGGCTTCACTTACTCATGAAGTTTATTTATTCATGACATTCACATTTCTATCTTACCATAATTGACATTATTGTCACGATTGTTTCCAACTTGAAAGTAGATTGAATGTTAAATCATGCATGGCTTTCTCAGACTTGTCATCAAAGTGTAATTGTCTTTGGGCTTAAAATATCAATTATCCAGAACGTCCTTCTCATTTTCAAATCAAGGATGTAATTTTCTTTCTCCTGGCATAACACAAAACAACATATATTTGCTGCTTTTTATTTATTTATTTTTCACCATTGTTGCCATGGTGAGGATTATGATTTCTCTGCTCACACTGCCAGTCCCGGCGGATGGCGTGGTTGCTGGTCCAAGAGATTATGTCTCTATATATAAATTCCAAAATCTCTTTCTTAACTTGTGACACATCTGCTACATTTTCACCTCCGTATTTGCAGTAGAGTTTGCCGCACTCCGTGGTCTGAGATGTGCGGGGATGTAGGTGGATCTGGGAACAGAGAGTTTTGTGAGTGGGTGGCTTCGTGTCGGTTTGCTCAGAGAGAAAATCAGAAATGCTGTTGCTTTTGCTGTTGCGGATCCAACTCGGAGCAATTTGGTTTGAAGATTCAAAATCGAACAGAGACAGAATGAATTGGAGTGCACATTGATTTCCCAAATGAGGCAGTGGGAGCACGTGTTAGATGTGTCTCTAGCTCAACCTTGAGCTGGATTAGGGTTATATAGCCTATGTTTGACCTCTGAGTCTAATTCCAAGTATTTAAATTAGTTATTTTCGTGCCTATTTGCTAAATATTTGACAATATGTTTCTACACCCTCTCTAGCTGACCAGGTTAATAAAAGAAAGAAGTGGAAGAAGAGCTCTTTATTCATGATGGAAGAGTTAGTCAGTAGGTCAGGGTTTTTTTTTTTTTTTCCTAAGCTCTTAAGCTCAGTCCCGTGACACTACTGGCCCATAATGCAAACCACAAAGCCATTACCTCCAAAGCTCTTGACTGACTGACACCCTACAGAGAGCCAGAGAAAGTGCTCGTCTGCTGTGTCAGTGCTGATGATGATGCTCAGCAGCCTGTAAACTGAGCCCGCACGATTGTCTGACTATGGCCTATTACTGTTACCATATGAAGTCAAAATATTAAGATGTATTGGATATTATGAGACAGAAGTACAGCTTAAAACCCTGTTATTCCTGGCTTGTGACTGTGCAAAATACACAAGTCATTATTTTTAAGGGTATTCGTAAGAGATACTCAACGGACTTTGGAAATTAGATCTGGACGGTAATGTGTGTAATAATATTAGTATTAGAGCATGTTGAAATTAATAATGTTAAGGGATCTTGTGTATGATGATAGGTCTTTGTGGAATGTACTGGTTACACCCATTCATGATCCATGATTATTAGTCAAATATTAGAGTTGCAACAGGCAGAGACAACACGACATATGAATATAGTTATAAGCAGCAGTGCCCTTTTTTTTATTTGTGTGCGTGCATGTGTCAGGCCACACATAGTGCCTGGGCACACTCGTTACTATTTATGGCACCATGAAACCGCGATAGAGAGAATCAGTCACACTCGACCAGCTACACATGGCTGTGCTTCAGTGTGGAGGCACTTGTACATGTGTGCTGTAAATTCCTCTGCTTTGGCCAAATTTCAGGATGTGCAGAGATGCTTGTGGCATCCTTAATAGAAATGTTTGTTGTTTTGGAGAGACAGTTCCACTGTCCCAACAGTGTAATTCTGCTTCATGCATGCTGTTTTTTCATGTAACACATTTATTTAATTTCTACTTGAACGGATGCCTTTAAAGACGTGCAGCTTATACAGTCAGAAATATGCTGTTATGCACAGCAGGAATGACTGATAATTGCAACCATATGGTCTTTGGAGTATTTATTACAAAGACTGTGGCATATGAAACAGTTTTTAGTTTGTGTGTGTGTGTGTGTGTGTGTGTGCGTGCACGTGAATGTATGTAACAGAATGGTGTGTTAGATGTTTGAATCCTTTTCTAAGCTTGAAAAATACAATCATGGGTCTAGATCTTAGAAAGTTGCTGCATGAGTTCTGTAACTTCATGCTAAATGTGAATTGTTTTAATGTGCAAAACAGCCATATTCTTTTTTTTTTTTTTTACCTCTCTGTGAAACCCAAAGGTCAGCTTTTTAAAATGCCTTCCAGTGGAACATGACAGATCTGGAATGCATTCTGTATGCTAAATTATGCTATAGATAGACCGCTTGCAACTTAGTCATTCTTAGTCATGGTTTTGTGCAAAACATCACCATTGTTAAGAACGTCTGCAGTGTTGAGGCACTGCCTGCTGTTATAATGTTTTATTTCTCCATCTGGCATATGCAGCTCATGCTAGTTAAGTTTCACATAACTTTTTCTAAAGTGAGCAACGTCCTGTAACTTAGACCCTGCATGCCCTACTTTCTCATGTGTCTGGTTACCCCATCTCTCACTTTCTCCCTCTCCCTCCTTAACTCTTCCCAGCTCTACTGTTTTCTCTCTCTATGGGGAAGCTAGAAGATGGAGGACAAAAGCCCACGTGTAGCAGACTACTTTGTGGTGGCGGGCCTCACTGAGTTCTCAGAGCCCTTTGAAGAGGACATAACATGTGATGAAAGCTGCCAGAGGAGCTCAGCCCAAGCCGAGGCTCCAATCACAGATGTGGCGGTGGTGTATCGCTCTCAGGGCGAGGAGGTGCCGCAGGGCTACACCTGCATCGAGTGCACTCCCTCGGGCCTTCCCGCCGAGCTGAACGGAGGCAGCATCATGGGCCCACAGATCTTCTTGTGCTACAGGCGAGGACGAGACAAGCCTCCTCTCACTGACCTTGGGTGAGTCACTTCTGTTTACCCTTAGCTGTTACAATGAGCTCCAAATTACAGGAGCCGATCGTAATAGGCATATAATAAGAGTCAAGGAAATGGATAATAACAGCGTCTTAGTACAGCAGTGTTTCCTTCAGCAATTACTGCTAAAGTAAATAACTATTAGGTCTGTCCAGATATCTCTGACAATCTCAATATTTTGGAAATAAGGGCTTAGTGATTTGCAGAGTTGAAGAATGGTCTTTTGTACCACTGAGTGAGTGTTATGTGAGTTACATGATGCAATATTTACACTTCCATCATTAACACACTAGGTACATTGCTTTTTGATTCAGAAACAGTACAAAAAGCATAAACAAAGTGAAAAGCCTAGTGACCACATAGCTGTCATTTTTTGCTTTGTAGTAGAAAATCTTTTGTTTATTTAAATTATAGGTTTAGCTAAATGATTCAGTCAAGTTCTTTTATGAGTATTGGAAGGAACTGCATGAAACTTTCACACACGTTTCCACACTGCTTTCATACAGTAGCAAAATACCACAAAAGTAAATACATCATTTGGAGCATCTATGCCTCAAAATGATTATTTTCTCGTTACTATTTCCCAGTGTCCTCTATGAGTGGAGGGATAAATTGAAGCCAGGATGTCACATCATCCAAACCACACCTTCCGGTCGCCCTGCCAACATCAGCAGCTCTTCCTCACAGAGAATCTACATCACATACCGCCGTGCGCCTGAGTGTCATTCTCATGCCACGTTGGCCGTCACAGATATTTGTGTTATCGTTCCCGGCAAAGGAGAAACACCACCATATGCCTTCTGCAAAGTGGACAAAAACCTGAACAGCAGCATGGTTAGTGGCCTCACCATAGGATTACACATACAATTCTATGTAGACTCAATGCCAATAAAGCCACACACAGTGCCAAGTGCTGAAACAGCAGAATTACAGGATTAACTCTCAGCAGCTTGGTAAACATGGCTAATGTAGGTTTCAGTAGCTGTATTCTTGTTTCTTACACTCTTTTTTTTCAATCCAAAAAATTTGGCTGCCTGTTACACTACTTCATGATTCTTTCTTCAGAGTAATGTGGGGTATTTTGTCTGTTCTCTTTCCCTTTACAGTGGGGGTCCTCTGTGTACCTGTGCTACAAAAAGTCTTTGGCCAAAACGAACACTCTTGCATTCAAAGCAGGTTTGTTGCGCAAAATGTACTCAAATCACCTACTGTGTTTAGCAATAGTTTAGCACCAGATGGGAAATAAATTTTCTTTTGTTTGATTAGTAAGCATCAGTCAAAAACAGCACAGTGCAGCAGTCTGAGATTATCTCTTCAGAGAGATAGGGAGAGATGGGGTGGTGTACATGATATAAGTGATACTCTCCCTGGGTGGGGGGATATGACATCATCATACAGCTGTTTTTTGCCAGAACATGTTCTGCTCATGGGGATAGTATTGTTGTTATAGTTGGACGTCGCAGCGCAGTAGGATGAGAATCAGTTTCTAGTTCCAACCCTTTCTTTCTTGTAAGTCTTCCACATGGAAGATAATACTAAGCACTTACAGCCTGTGTGGTATTGATCATTTGTGCTGGAGAAAGCAGAGTTTTTGTTAGAAGTGCTGAGAGTGATATTTGTTGGCTGTTTTAGGCCTGCTGTCACGGTACCCAGAAGAGGACTATGAATCGTTCCCTTTGCCCGAGTCAGTGCCCCTCTTCTGTCTGCCAATGGGAGCATCCATAGAGTGCTGGCCCTCTCAAACGAAATACTCTCTCCCTGTATTCTCGACATTTGTTCTCACTGGAGCTTCTGGAGAGAAGGTGAGTGCATAGATGTATAAAATTACACTTACACACAGGCTAACAATATTATATAAAAAAAGAAACTGTGCAAGGAATTTCGATCAGTAACACACTGATACGTGAAGCAATCAGGGAACTTAACATTTCAGAATTGGGCTGCTTAACAGAATACACCAGTGTTTTTCAACCTCATTTCAATCTGTGGTGTGTGTATTAAATAACATAGAGAAACATTTTGATACAGAGAAAGCATTACAGAGAAAAGAAGGTAAAACCTGTTTAGGCCAATCTCACGTACAGATATAAGACATATTTGCACGCAATGCTTTAATGAATTCCTCAGTCAAAGATATTTGAAAATTAAAAGAATTTATTCTCTTAAAGATGGAACTGCTTTTTTCAGAACACACGCAGAAGCTCCTTGATTTATGCCTTATCACCCCTATATACCACAAAACTACACGGAAATCTTACATAATTTTGTACTGCACATTTTCTCATACATGTCTTATCTATGTAATTTAACAACTGCCTTAGACTCCTTAATGAGTGAGATTCAACTAAATAGATTTCTCAGTAGAAAAGAATCTTTCCAAGATTGTTGTCCATCACACATATGCTACAGATGTTGTGGATAAATATTGGGTTGAAAAGCGGTTGAGTTTTCTGGCAGTAATGTATGTACCAATCTCTGTTTGGGCTAGCAGCGAGTGAATGTGGAGCAGCGAGTACTTCAGTGCACTCCTCTTGCTCCCTCTACAAGCACACTAATCCCCAGGGCCTGCTGCCCTCATGCTGCTCCATTCTGTAATTTATTCATTTAGGTAGCGACTTCAAAGAAGCAAAACTACCCCAAGATGTTGGTAGCTTCTATGAATAGAAAAACAAAGCCAAAAAAAAGCGAAATTACATCTCTCAAATGACCGTCTCAAGGATTTTAATTTTCATGCCTTGAATATGTTTTGGAGTCATTCTCTGAAATAGATTAAAACCCTTCATTTTATGCATTTGACTAATTTGATGAGACAAGTGGCCCAGTAGAGACAGCTGTGCTGTGTTTATTTTGTGATGATCACAGTTTGGTACACTTAGTTGATTAGCATGTCTTGCATTTCTAGGTTTATGGTGCAGCGATTCAGTTTTACGAGGTGTACCCAGAAGAGCGTCTGACTGATAGGCAGCGTACACAGCTGGGCCTGCAAGCCAGTGGCCTGAGGGCTGAGGACTCCATGATGGTCCACACCAACAAGAGCATCTGCCTTCTTTCTCGCTGGCCCTTTTTCGATGCTTTCCGCACTTTCCTCACCTTCCTCTACCGCTACTCAATTTCTGGGCCTCACACATTGCCCATTGAGAAGTGAGTGCCTTGCCGAATCTCTCCATTATTTGAACTACTTCTTTTTCATTTGTTATAGTTTTAGGTTTTGTTTATGAATCTTGATATATAACATAATTAGGGGTGAAGCACCAAAGTTTTTGTTTGTATTATTACTAATTTATTATTATTATTATTATTATTATTATTATTATTATTATTATCATTATTATTCTATGCTGAAAGTCAGTGGCAGCCTCTAGAACCATACAGTAAAAAGTTGTGAAATTTGGCGCACTGATTGGGCATAGTGCCAATAGTCATTTCACCAATTTTGGACTCTGCTCCTCAGTGCATCTAGCATTACCATTGGGTCAAATTTCAAGGTACATTTTTGGTTATAACATTTGAACTGTTCGATGTAGGAGCAAAATTCTTTTTCCACATTAATCCTTATCTCATGATTTCAACAGCCCAATGACATAATTTTCTACCATATTGGATTTTTCACCAAACTTTTTCACAGTCCATAGCTTTTGTTCAATCTTGCCAAATTTGGCGGAAAAAAAATTAAAAGAAAAACTTATTGACCAATAATACTTATTGGTCATCACATGACGACACCCAAAAATAATTATGTCAGATGTTTTAGATATTTATTCTTGAACCATTTGGAATAAATTCATTATTCTGGCGTCATCTGATTTCTGACATGATGCTGATTCATGTCAATGCAAACATTTTCCATCCAATTTTTTTATATGCCAATACACAAGACAGGAAGGTTAGCTAAGTAAGTTTCATTTCATCTGACTGCCAGGTGTCCCTATAATAAGGAAAAACATTTTTTTTGCATTAGTTTTGAAGTGTCTGGTTTTCCCATTATGATCCTTGTTTTGCCTGGTTCCTTGGAAGCTTCTAAGGTCAGGTGATGCTTGAAAACTCTTTAAAACTTTTCACAGCCTCCAATGTCCAATCCTTTTGTCCAATCCTCACCACTTTTGGCTTGGATTGTCTTCAGACCAAGCTGCATAAATATTGTTGGATGGATTTTTGATATTCAAAACCATTTGCCTATGGGATGCAAACAAATTTGATAGTAAAGGTGTAAAACAGGAAGTGAAATTATATTTTAAAAATGCTTATATCAGTTCACAATATCATGCAATAAATGACATCTGCTGATCAAAACAAATCAAATGGTATAATCATACATGCTTGGAGACCCACAAAGCACACTGAGCTCTGAACCCTGATTTATTTGGTCTCTAGGAGAAATCGTGCATATTTATTATTGTTATGAATTTCTATGAATTCTTTTCATTAGCATATTTTACTAATATAAAGTGTGTTGAAACCCTTGAAGGCATAAAAAATATGAATCATATGTACACACACTAAATATTGTTTTAAGTGAACTTAAAAAAATAAGAGTAAACAGTCATACCAAAATTATACAGTTACATTAAGAATGAAACTCTATATTAATACTCTGTGTTGAGTTATTATATTTCTCTCCATCTTTATTACAGGCATATCTCTCATTTTATGCACAAAGTTCCTTTCCCATCTTCTCAAAGACCACGCATTCTGGTCCAGGTGAGCATGAATTGGACTTTTACAAGATGCTTCCTGACTTTTATTCCATGTCTGACATGGATATCGACATTTTTTTTTGCAGGAGTGGTGGTTAATATGGCATCACAAATGTTTAAATAGGGATGTGTGTTTGTTTGTTCCACAGTTATCTCCACACGATAACCTCATGCTGAGCCAGCCTGTCTCCTCTCCTCTGCCTCTGAGGTAGGTCACACACCCACTGTCTACAGGAGCCAGTTTTACTTATTGAATTCTAATAGTATTCTACTAGGATGCATGATTTCTTAAACATTTTCGATAAATAGCCAAAAATTAAGCGAAATGGACAAATATTACATATAAGTAGTTCCAATACAGTTGATCAAAGTCACAATTTTCAGTGGTTAAATCTCACATGGCATCATATCAGGCATATAGTCTCTATGTACTATATATGTGATGAAGAGTAAGAATTAAGATTCAGCTTAACTGGGGTGGATTTTTATGTTCATCTTGGGTCACCTAGAAATGTAAGATCAAGTATCAGTGAAAAAAGACCGGAACCATGGGTAAATAAAACAAGCCTGAGACATTACTAAGACTCATATCACCTTCATATTTTTGTTTGCTTAATTTTCACTTTCCATGGTTTATTATTTACATACAAATGCTCAGTGTAGCTCCTACTAGTGTTTGCACTGTCTATGGATGTCTAGGTTTATAGGCTTATTAATGTACTTATGCACTCAGATACTAAATATTTTAAGGTACTTAAAATTCAAAGGGAATATTTAAATGAATTTGACAGGCAGATGCTGATGAAAAACTGACTCATCCAAGTTCAAATCAAGGTCTTGTATAATTGAAAAGCCCAAGCATATTTCCTGACACAATGTCTGTATGTGAATGTGTGCTTCCCCTTTTGTGTTGTTTCTCAGTGGTGGAAGTCTCTCCACGTTGCTGCTAAACCTCGGTCCTAAAAACGCTGTGACTCTGCTGGTTCTGGCTGTGACCGAACACAAGATTCTGGTACATTCACTGCGGCCAGCTGTGCTAACCAGTGTTACCGAGGCTCTGGTGTCAGTGAGTGCTGCCTGCAAGGCTTCTTACATTTTTAACTCATGATAAAAATCTTTTGGGGGTTTTTACCTTCACATGTACAATTGCTACTGATTGCTCTCTGTTGAGTTTATAATAGAGCACTGAATTGTGTTGCCTGCAGATGATCTTTCCCTTCCACTGGCCATGCCCGTACATTCCCCTGTGCCCGCTGGCACTGGCCGATGTGCTCAGCGCTCCATGCCCCTTCATAGTTGGTGTGGACTCACGCTATTTTGACCTGTATGAGCCACCGGGTGACATCAGCTGTGTGGACCTGGACACCAACACCATCTCACAGTGAGTGACCTTTTGACATGTGCATAGTTTCAAACCCCTCAGGGAGCTTCACTTAAAGAATGACCTGAAGCTCAGCTGACCTCTTCCACTCTTCCATAAAATTACCAATATTACATTTGCTGGCTTTCATTTATGACAAGGATTTCTTAAGGAGATTCTTGATAATGATTATGCCAGAAGCTATCTTGATCCTGCTGGTCATTACATTAATGTTGAATGAGCAGCACTTTGTAAAAGATAAGACACCCAGTCGCACATCTGGTAACCACATGCTTCTGTTTGTCAGCCAGATGGAGAATGCTGAAGAGTTTATGGAGGTCATGAAGGTCATGTAGCTGTCAGATGTAGTTCTCAACTCTGCTGTCTTTGGGCTTGGCTCTGTCTCCTCTTTTCTGCACTGTTTACCTGTTTCTTCCTCCTTTTAATGATAAACTTGTGTGTTTGTGGTTTCAGCAAAGAAGATCGCCGAGCCCTGACATGGAAGATCCTGCCAAGGAAAGCCTGCAAACGTCTGATCAACACCCTCAGCAATCTCCATCAGCAGCTTGTGCAGGGTGAGTCTGGAGTCAGTATGGTGTCAGCAGAGTGGAGAGTTTTTCTGAGTCTCCATTCAAGGACACATTTAGCACAATTCACTGCAGTAGAAAGACCTGTCTGAGTGGTTGTAGCAGGTTATGACATGTCCTTTTTCAGGTGTCGCTGAATCATTTTGTCACTCATGCAGCTTTTTTATTAACGGTTGACAGAATAAAATAAGGTAACAGTACTGAGCCTTGAGAAGCTTTGAGTTTTAGAGACAGAGTTCAGTGCTTAGCACAGACAGAGTCAATATCTGAATGTCTGCTTAGCCTCGTGATGTTATCTAGGTGCTGATTGATAGTTCTGTTAAGGCTATTAAACATAATTCTTGTCATCCATATACAGTACATTATGTGAGAGTATGTAAAGTATGATATATGTCCCTTAATATGTGCTCTAGATAAACTAAACCATGCTATGTTGACCTTAATGACTACAATAAAAACAATAAATCTCTGCATGTTTGTAATATTATTTGACTGTTTAGATTTATAGGGAATGGCGTGTACTCATTGCAGTCCTGATAGGAATGGTCTAAGAAGTAAATCCTGTTTTTTATGTACAAAACATGTAAATGTTCAAAGCTACTATATCATCATCAGAGCAAATGTTACTTACATTATCACCAAACAGTAAAATGTATCTCCAGATCAGATAGAAATGGAGCCTATTTGACCTTTCTTATGTAAGCTGTGTACATTCTGTACAGATTATTTGCTGAGTCGTGAGGAAAGCCAGATAGATGCAGCTATGAGTGAGCGAGACCCTGGCAGCGACGGGAAGAGTCTCCAGGCGCTGGAGATAGAGATCCAGGAAGCCTTCCTGCGCTTCATGGCAGCCATCTTAAAGGGTTACCGCTCCTACTTGCTTCCCATTACTCAGGCTCCCTCAGAAAAAGCAACTGACGCCAGCTCTCTCTTTGACCTGCAAGGTAGGCTTCTCATCCAAGTATTTTAATTAGATTTAGTTAAACACACCATATTGCGGCTCAGATTGAATCTGATAACAGATGTGCTGTGGTTTGAAAGGAAAACCCACAGCAAAAAAAAAAAAAAAAGTGCAGACAGCTATAATAGTGTCCACCCTGAGGAAATTTCAATGTTCAAAAACAATGAAATCTTAATTCCAGGGTTTTGTTTATTGCTGGAAAAGCCCACTGGAGTTCACTGAGGGAACTCTTGAGCTGTGCAGCTGGGCTGAATGTTGAAATCTGAAACAAGTCAAGCCTGAAACAACAGCAAGGCTGTTGACTGTATATATGTGTGTGTGTGTGTGTGTATATATATATATTACATACACGCACATATTTACACTCCATGGCACAAAAGGGAAAATATTTGTTTTACAATTTACCTATAAAAATCTATGTAAAAACAATGTTAAAAATTAAATGCTGCATGTCCTGTAACAAGACAACAATCTATGGCATGGGACAACAGCAGGATTAGCCGTGACCATCTTGGTCTCCAGTCCATTTTTAAAGCATTTATGAACTCTGACAGAGTGAAATATGAGTGCCAAATGACTGTAAACATGAAGGCCTTTGTAAATATGAAACATGTCACATGACCTGCATCACTTATTTGGACTCCTATCTGTGCACACATACACCTGCTATGCTAATATTTGAGATGAGGACATGATACTTTAAATATTTTAGAAGTCTTCAGTTATATTACTATAAAATGAAAAGTGATGCAGGGGGTCAACTGTACATCCATTGCTATGTAATACAATAATACAAGGAGTAATGATTCCTGTTCTCTGCAGGGTTCTTAAAGAGCCGTGACCGCTCCCATCAGAAGTTTTACTCCCTCATGACTAAGACTCAGATGTTCATCCGCTTTATTGAGGAGTGCTCCTTTGTCAGTGATAAGGATGCAAGCTTGGCGTTTTTTGATGACTGCGTAGACAAGGTAGATTTTTTTATCTGAATTTACTCTTTGCATTAGTTTTTAAAAAAGGGTATAGATGGGTAAAAAAAAGGGTTTGATGTTGGGTAAAAATTGCCTAGATTTTAGCCAGCTCTGCTTTTGCCTCACTAAAGTGTTTAAAGAGTATTTTAGACCACATTCCAGGCATTGCGCCTAGTGAAGATCTAAAAAAAAAATCACTAAACCGATTACGCAAGGATTTGCAAGAACAATAAAGTTATAAGCTTCACAAGAATTATGCCAATTAGACCAATAACTTCAGAGCAATATTCTTTGTTACATGCTCCTTTCTTTCTCTAATCACTCTGCCTTCTCCTCTGTGCCTATTTTTCTTTTTCTCTCTTTTATCTAACCCCTGCATTTATTGCTTGCATGGAAAGCTCTTTGGCACAGAAAAGGGAGGAAAGGTAAGCAGCGAGATTTTGTAGCCTTTCATAAAGAGCAAAAAGTGTTTTTTTTATGGAATTCTTTTTTTGTTTAGTTAAGATTGGACTTAGCAACGAGCATTTTTCTTTAGAGATTAGTAATAATAATAAGAAGAATATCACATATTCTGCAATATTCTTTACAGAATCTGTTCATCAGTCACAGTTTTAGTCTGTGTGTGTTATTTATATATGACTTTATGCTGATGGTATGTGTTATTAAAGCATTAGAGTGCAGTACATAACAGATGCGCTTCTGCATTACTGCCAAGACAATCAGAATCTGCCAGGACGCACCTCATACGCTCCATTGTCTCCACCCATTTCTCCTGAACCCAGCTATATGTAGACATTAAATGATGTGTTGTGCGTTACCAAAACTTATTTCTCATTCACATTGAAGCATGAGTTGTTTTTCTCTCGTTCTCTATCATCCAGTAAAGAGCTGGTGTTGGCGCTGCTCCAGATCACACTGTTCATTAGAGCCATAAACAGTGGTAGTCATTGCCTGCCATGTCTCGTCCTTCACCATTTAAAGCCTGCCAAGGACAGTGCTTTAGCGGTGCACTGATAATGGAAGTGACCGTGTGAGCTGATTTTAAAGTGGGCCAAATGCGGCTTGAGAACATTGTCTGGGTTTGCACAGAGAACAGAATGCTAACTAAGCACGATTTGAAGCAGTTCACAGAGTTGGAATATAGATACCTAGAGGGGGCTTGTGGAGCCCAGCGCATTAAAACACTTCTGCTAAGGCTCGAGCCGATGCCATGATGACCTTCTAAGAGAGCTGGGTGGTGGTTCAGACATAAGCTCTGTTCTGCAATCAAACTCAATCAGTGCTATTGGGTGTCAGCTCTTCCTGCCAAGAAACAATTCTTAGTGTTGTTTCCTCTCTATCGAAACCTGAGTAGCTGATTTTTCTCTCACTAATTGACAAAATAAATGCTTTCTCTCAGTGCTTTGTGCGTGGTGGGGTCTGTATGGTCATGCAGACAGAGAAGTCTGGAAGCTAAATGTGTCATGACATTTATGACACTTCTGAGCTACTGGCTAGTCTGATGCCAGTGCACTGCAGAGTAATGTGTCTGCACCCCGTGAGCAGTGTTTAGTCCAGGTCACTGCACTCAGTGTCTGTGTCTGTGTCTGTGTGTGTCTGCCTGTCTGTCTGCCTGTCTGTCTGCCTGTCTGTCTGTNTCTGTCTGTAGAGACTAGGTGGAGTTGGGCTTCTTGGTGCAGAGGTGAAATAAGCCAGTGTTAAAGAGGATTATCAAGTCTTCCATTCAGTCTTATTTCCAATGTTCTATCCTGTAGCTCTCAAACTGCAGGAAATGCCTTGCCTGTTGGGCCATTGTGTTGTTTCTGTGTGTTTATGGCAAGTTTATAACGAGTTCGCTTCAATCTCAGATGGACAGTGAGAAGCCGGAAGACACCAGGCTTATTGAGCTGGACAAATCACATCGCAGTGAGCACACAGTGTTCATCACACCTCCAGAGCTTCCTCCTGTGCCTGAGGGAGAGGAGCCTTCCATACTTTATAGGTACCACACACACCCACACACACACACACACACACACACGCGCACACAGAAAAAAGCATACATGAGCACCATTACAAAACAACAGTCACGACAAGATAGCCAACTCTTCTTAGCAGCAGAAAAAGCTCTCTGCAATCCTCAGCTATTCTCCAGGGGATGTAAAGCCCACATTAAAAAATCTCCTTGGATTCCAATGTCTACAAATCTTCTCTTCCACCATCAAGATTTATAGACTCCTAGCAGAGCATGTGATCTAATTTACAGCTTTAGAGATTTAGCTATTACTGTGCTGTTTTTCAGCCTCCCATTTTGAGCTTATGCGTATTCAGTCTGAAATATTTCTCATGCACTGTGGCAAATGCCACATATTTTGCAATTAGTCAGTGTTTGCATGGTGCGTTTGTGCACGAGTTACGTCCCAAGAATTTGGAGTCAGAATAACTGAAAAACAAAAGCACTTCTGCTCTGCTTCATTGTAATCAGAATTCACCAGCCAAGTCTTACAAACCTATTTTAATCCATGCAGGAAAAAAACAAGTGGATGAAAGTGCTGCAGTATTGATGGATAACTTGTGTGTGTTGTGCAGCTACAGCGGCTTTCCCGTGCTGAATGCTGAACTCTGTGAACCTCAGGAGGGCCCAGGCATCCCTCTGGCAACCTCAAACTCCAGACACACCAGCCCTGGGAGCCCAGCCGCCATTTTCCGCCGCTCCAAACAGGTGTGTGTCGCCTATCCATCTCTCTATCCAGATCAAAGAGCATGGCTATTGCTGCTCCTCCTTTTTAACTTCCACACACCCAGTCACTCTCTCTCTCTCTCTCTCTCTATCTCTGATCCTATTCCTTTTATCAGGAGATTAAATCAGCCCAGCGCATGGCCAAAACATACTCGTCCATACCTCACATGTGGTCCAAATGTCTGCTGCGCCACTGCCATGGCCTGTGGTTCATCTGCCTGCCAGCCTATGTAGCAGCGTGCCACTCTAAGGTGCGGGCACTCCGAGCTGCCTACGATGTCCTGAGGATGATGCAGGACAAGAAGCTGCAGCCACCTGATGAGGTAAACAGCAAGAATACACACAATCGTTTCTGCCAGAAACTGATGCTGGCTAAGCGTTTGTTTATTCTTATATTTATATGGGCAATTACGCATTAATAAAAATCACCTAATGCAAATGTGCCAGGCTTGGCTAACTCACTAGTTTCCATCTGTTGTCCCCGTGACAGACTGACATACAAGATAGATTTTAAAACAGTACATAAAGTACTGTACATCCCACACATAAAACAAGCATATAATGTAAATACAGCACACAAAACAAATGTATATACCACACATAAAATAAACACATAAACTACACATGGGGCAAAAATACGCTGAATAAAACTCCCAACTGACAAAACATAGCTGAATGATCATGCGGTATGCATTATTTTCTGTTGGTGACAGTCATTTACTGTTGTTCAGTTTTTATTCATCTTTATGTTTTTAATGAATGAGAGAGAAGTACTGGTATGAATGAGCTGTCATACTTAATAAGGAATTGTATTATGTGACTGAACCTAAAAAACTGCAAGTCTTTTTCTTAACCAAAACAATTAAGCTCCAAGCTATTTTTAAACATCCAATATGTGGATAAAACTGTTAAAAAAAAACTGTCTGGAAAAAACTGTCGCATGTTGCTGACTTCTTGCAAATAGCTTAATTAAAAAAATAAAAAAATTAGTTAAGTGTCATTTTCTCATACAGTTTTGTATGCTTTGATGAGCTATGATGAACTTAGTAAAGTGGACATAAATCTAATCAGTTTAATTTGTAATCAGATACTGGCTGTCAGAGTGTCTCTGGTGCACCTCAGAGTTGGAATGGAATCTTAAAATCTGTCTCCCCTCCATTCCTACCTGCTGCTGTTAGGTGCTTCACGGTTTGTGCTTCTCTTCAGGTGTGTTACCGGATCCTGATGCAGCTCTGTGGGCAGTATGGGCAGCCGGTGCTGGCTGTTCGGGTGCTGTTTGAGATGAAGAAGGCTGGAGTTCAGCCCAATGCCATAACATACGGATATTATAATAGAGTGAGTATCACATTTGTATTCACAGGAGGCCACTTGCAGTGAACAATGTAGTAGGAAACATCCTGCAGCTGTTTGGAGAATGGATTATATTTAATCGCTGTGTTTGTGTTCTTCATAATAAGCATTGTCTATACTGCACCATGTACGAGATTTGTGAAGATGCGTGTACAAACGAATGTGGGTTTGGGAGCACCCAGACTGATTTTTAATACCTAATCTAATTTCAGAGCCAGCATATAGTCCAAGGCTGGTTCTTTGTTTCAGGTGCTAGTGTTTCATAAGATAAATGAGCATGCGGGTACATAGGCTCCCGTGGGACAGCTAGCATTTCTCTGCCTTGAAAAAAAAAAGTCCCCAAAACATCTAGAATACACATAAATAGACACACATGTCTGGACAGCTGAGAGTTGTTCCTGTTCTTTCAGAGTAATTACAGCCAGTCCTTGAGAGAGAACACAATCTTCTTAACATAATGAATGGGGTTACGAAGAAGAATTACTCGCTTAATCTGCTTGGGTGTTTGTGTATGTGAGTGTGTGTTAGTTTGTCCGTGTGAGTGCTTGTGCTCATCTTCACTCTCTCCTTGTGTTCTTGCTTGCTCAGGCGGTGTTGGAGAGCACATGGCCTTCGTCCACTAGAGGGGGCTATTTCCTGTGGGGTAAACTGCGCAATGTGGTCCGGGGTGTGGTGCAGTTCAAACAAGTGTGGAGGAGACAAGCTAGACATGCCAAAGATCCCCATCTCTCAGGTACATACTTAGTCATACAAACAGCAAACCAAAAAAGGAAAAATCCTTAATAATAATTACTTGGACTGGGATGCAATGTTTATAATATTTAAATATTTAATAAACTATGTTTCACTGTCATTGTCCAGTTACTTACAGACAGCAGTGTTGGGTGAAGGCCAGTAAACAGACTGCACCACTTGCATTAGTAAAGTGCTGCTTCTGCATTCTTCTCTTTAGAACCAGGTCTCACAATATAAGTTGACAACATATTTAAAACTTCAGAAGTTCTTTATATTTAGGAAAATCTTTTTTCATACAACAGCTCACCCATTGTGTTTCATTCCTTACTTAACACATGGTCTGAATCTGATTGTGCACTGAAACATTCAATACATGCCTTATGGTAATAAACTGGTTTATCTTCGAGCAAATAAAACAGTACAATTATAGGATTATGACAGTTTTTCATCATCATTTCCATTATTTTTAAAGCATCTACATGCATCCACAATCTTTGCCACTCTTGATTATGGCCAATCTTTGCAGTCAGTGTCATGCTGCTCTTGATTTTGTGTTTGTGTTCTTGTCAGATATGAGGAGCATTAAACAACATCAAGGCTGAAAGGTGTTAGATAAAACACAGCAGAGTGTCAGTGAATTAGCAGGGCTGTAAGCCTAATTCCTCAGGAACCTGTCATCTCCATTTTTCTCCATAAACTCTACTAAGCTGCCAGTCCATGCAGCCAGGCATTAATGGGTCCAATTAAGCTGGCTAGGGAAGCAGCTATCAGTACTGTCACACTTCAGCCTAATCTTGATCTTATCTCCAGCGTTCTCACAGATGTAGTAATAGACTGAAATGCAAATGCGTCCAATTAGAGGTCTCATCCATGTGTGATTCAGCTCCATTTCCATGGATTAGAGATCAAGCAGCTGGATGAGAAGCAGTAATTGATTATGCTGTTAATGATCTTTGTAGATTTGCTATTAAACAGGGATAGTTTTTCTAGCTGACTGAATGTTGTGTATTGTTTTTGTGCACAGACGCCAGTGATCTGGACAGCGTGAGCCACGGCAGTCTGGACAGCACGAATGACTCAGCAGAGAGAGCCTCTATCGATACTGACTTCACCAAAATGGACTCCAGCGATGATGGATCCAGCACAGGTACCCTGACTGCCCTCACTCTGGGTCACTCGTGTGTCTCTTCTCTCACATCCTTTCTTTTTCTTCCTAGAGTATCAAGGTCATACTTTATCAGGACTCTGCCCTCTCTCTCACTCTCTCTCTCCCTCTCTCTCTCTCTCTCTCTCTCTCTCTCCTTGCTGAAAGGGTTGAGTAGCTGCAAGAGAGTATTTCGCACAGTGGTAAAAAAAAAAAGAGAGAGCACTCTCCTGTTTTTCTTCTTTCCTTATTTAACCTCTCATTACTACACAGTATTGTAACACACAGCATGAGATGTCATCACACAGGGGGAGAGAAGAAAAGGCGAGGCATAGCTGAATTTTAAGGGGCATTTTATAGTAACATATAGCAGTGCTGCTCACAGGAGAGCTTAAACAGGCATAAACAGAGTTTTGACAAGAGAAACTCAAGCATGCTCAGTCTTTTGTATGCAGTCTCTCAGCAAGAGTCAAAGACAGTGGAGGAGGCAGAGTAGCGAAAATAACATGCATGTAAAAATAGCTTATTTTTTTAGTTTTCCTATGAAGGGACAGAGTGACCATATTTCATAGATTTCAGTAGCTTTATCAGTGCTTCATTAGCATTTTCAAAGCTATGCTGTCAGTGTGTTCTGCGGTGCAGTAGCTGTGTTGTGAAGTCATACCTGTGATGAGTCTGGAAAAAATGCAGGTGCACACTAATTCAGAGTGGCTTGCAAAACCTACTAAATCAGTTATTAGAAATTCTGGTAGAAATTCTGGTAGAAATTCTGCTTGCTTTTTGAGATTTTTAGTACATCATGAATGATAGACCTATTAAATGCTTGCAGCTTTTGTTTGCAATGAAATCCTTTTTGACCAGAACATGACAGTGATGTAATAAATGAACCTGCGAAGTGTAGCTGGCAGTTCATTTTGTGTATCTTGACAAGATTGTGCTTAAACTTTGTGTTTTTTTTTTGCCCTACCACCTTAGAAGTCTACTCCATCTTCTATTTGATAATATGAACCCCACCTATACATTAACAAGCTCTATGGCTGCAATAAATAGCCAAAATATTATTGTACACATTTAAATAATGAGCTTAATATTTCAGTAGTTGGATTATGTTCAGAGAAGGTGGCTACAAAAAAGATTGAGAACCCCTGGTGTAGAATGTGTGATTGTTTTTGTTATAGTTCTCTTTGTCTTTCACTGTGAGTGCTTCACAGTGCCTCTTATGTCCTGTATACGGTCTGTTGCAGGTGGACAATCAGATCAGGGCTATGACTCATTGTCTAAAGAAGAGGTGCGGCTGGGGGGAGGAGAAGAGCAGGACAGCTCTCCTCACATGAAGGAGATGAAGGAGAGAGACAGCATTCCACGTGAGTTGTACATCATGTTGTTTTTCAGTAGTGCAGGTGTGAGCTATAAGACTCCACCATGTGGTGTAGAGTGGCATTGCAAGTTATTATATAACAGTAAAATGTGTTCTCTCTCCTGTTGAAGGTCAAAGTTTGTATATCATACTGAGGTACAAATATGAGCTGTCTTTCTGGAGGCACACTTGTAGTGAGTGTGTTTTATTTTTGTCCATATTTCATGATTACTTTTTGTCCATATTTTTAGTGGCCAAGACAGGAACATCTATAAAAAAGGACTCATCTGCTGCACTGAGACCACTATATCCCTCAGGTGTAAGAGACAGTGCAGCTGTACCCAAACGTCCCAACTCACTGGACATCTTTGGAAAAAATACTGTGAGGCCCAGTACATTAGTGCTGACATCTGATCAGCTGCTGAATGTCTCTGAAGGGTGTGAACAGAAGCAGACTTATCCAGATGAAGAGGAGGTAGAGGAAGCAAAAGGCACCACATACCCACTCAAACCTGCCGCAGAGAGGAGCACAAGTTGCACAGTTGCCACGGAGACTAGCAGTAGCAATGCACACTGCAGCGTGGCACGGAGCATGAGCTTCAGCAGCACTCTAGGCCGTGTGCCACAACGAAGAGGGATAGAATCTGGCTTTGATCCGTTGTCCCTTCTGGCAGCCGAGAGCAAGGCTGGCAAGCCAGATGAGCCAGGAGAGACGGATGATGCCCCTGGAACACGCCGTCACCTGGCTGAGGAGATCCAGCTTCACATGGAGCACTTGAGCAGCCCTGTGAGTCACCGTTCACTCAGCACAGATCTGCGCAGTATCCAGAGCTCCTCGCCACACAGCTCACCTCGCCAGACTGCTGTTCCAGGATCACCAAGCACCCAGTTGCAGCCCCAGCCCAGGAGCAGACTGTTCTCCTCGCCCTCACTGCCACTGGGATGTCCACGGAGGAGCAAGGAAGCCCGGCCCACCTCATTAGCATCACCCTCCTCACCCACCCCTTCTGCCTCCTCCTTCTCCATGGAATCTCTGCTCACACCCACACTAGATGTCTTCAGGAGCAGCTTCATGTCTGCAGGCAAGGGCATGGCTGAGAAAGCTAGCCGTCTCTACTCGAGGCTCTCCTCACAGACTTCCATTGCACAGGTGAGTCCAAATGTTAGTGCAGTTCTGTTCCATTCAATTATAAATTGGCAGAATTGAAAAGCACGACAATTTTTCACTTTAAGACATAGAACCTTGGTGCAGAAGTACACATACCAATTTGGGACTGATATTTAGGACTACAAATTGTTGGCACCCCTAAAATAATAATTAAGAATAATTGAAAACAATTATTGTTTTTAGTTGCAATTATTCCATTGCACAAGTGTATTCTGTCTCTGTTGCCCACAGTTTCCTGAATGTCCTCATGATGCTTGTGTTTTTATCCCAGGACCTGAACTCTGATCGGGTCAGCGTGTCTTCACTGGGCTCAGGTGAGCCTGACTGCTCCTCTCTGTTTGAGGGTGAACTCTGTCCTGACCCAGAAGGTCTTTCCTCCCCCCAGAGAGATGCCTCTCTCAGCATCACTCCCTTCAAGAGGAGTCCAAACAGGAACAGCTGCTACTTAGAGAGTCCTTCTGCACCTCCCAGGCTTTTCCGCCAGGCCTCACTCCTCGGTGAGAGAGAGAGAGAGTGTGTGTGTGTGTGTGTGTGTGTGTGTGTGTGTGTGTGTGTGTCTGTGTGTAGATATCATAAACATTCCCATCATTTTGAATCCCTAATTAAAGCCTGCTAAATTGCAGTAAGAAATTGTATTTCTTGTTGATGGGTGTAATTAAGAATTCACATAAAATGTGGGTGCAGATTCATTGCTGGAAACAACACCAAGAGCAGCTACAGAATCTGGGGAACACAATGAGTGCAAAAAAGGAAAAAAATCTTGCAACATGATGATTAAAAAACAAAGTAACAAGCTTTTTTTTTTTGCATATGCCAAGTCAATATTTAAATGAGGAGCACTGGGTATGCAAACAAGACTCAATTAACAGCTACTCAGATGTAATACCGCTGGTTCTACACTTTTAAAATCAGCTGGTCAAAATTGCATGTACCCTATATAACATAAGAAAAAATATTCTCTGGAATTGCATATAAAGCTTTGGGTCTGATAGCACTAATGGTTTTTGAGTTTTGGGATTTTACATCATTTTGAGGTAAGACCTGACATGGTTCTAACACATTACATAATGCAGTAACCCTGTTTTCACTCAATCTGCAAATACAAAGTCACATGTATTCACCTTCCCTGGCCTGGCTTCCACATTTCCCTCTAATAAACACCACCAGTAATGACAAAAAAAAGTTTGACACAATTTCTAAAATGTGCTCAGCAGCACCTTTATGGTGTTTTATATATCAAATGTAATAAAGCACACTCTGTGGGACAATTGCTGGGACAAAATATATTGCAATATAAGTACACTAAACATTGATATCAGTTAGCCTTACTTGGCATATATTATATCTACAAAAAAAATCCAAACAGCTAGGCCATTTCACATCTTATCCAATCTGTTGTTATGATTGGTGTTATTAGGAAGGATTTTTTTTTATCACTCTCACCTTTTGAATTGGTTACTGATTTAAATATAAAATGTTTTCTCACCGTTATGACACAAAGATTCATAGCAATTTAAATACCCATCATTGTCAAAAATTCATTTTATTTGTCATAATACAAATCACTCAATGGCTTTGACAAAAAGCAGCATATCTGATTATCTGAGTGGGGAATTTGAGTTTGGAAATCACCTAAGAAGGTTCATGAAATATTTATTACAATGTCTGTGCATAATGAGACTGCAGACAGGCATGTAAGGACTCAGTGAGTGAAATATATTTGATCAAGAATATAGCAGGTCCTTGAGTTTGCACATGCCTCAAATAATATTACATACATTTATGTATATCCTCTATTTGGCTCTTGTAGAGTGTGAGTGTGGCAAGATGAATGATTTGTTTCTGCACCAGTGACTGCTGAATTAGGCCAGCAGACAAGCCTCTGAGTGTTTCTGGCACAGAGTGGAGACCTTGATTGGAACTCTTCAATCAGGCAACCAGGCTGAAGTGCTCCCTAATCATCACTCAGATGTGACACGGACATACCCTGCGCCTCTGTAGAACCTTTCTGCTTATTATCAGCTCAAGGGAGTGTGCTCATCTTATGCTGAGCCCTATCAAAATTAGCATTTATAAAGCCGGTTATCAGTATTCATCACTATCCATCATTCTGAAACATGCCCTTATTCAATGGAGAAAATGCAGAGATAAATATCAGTTTTAAGGACCGAGTCTTTCTGCACCTCAGTGAGTGAAGTGTGTGTCTCTCTTTTGTAACTAGGATCCTCACTGGCAGTAGTGAAAGCCCCACAAACCCCAGATGTGTGTCCTGATGCCAGCCCTACACCAGTCCAGCAAAATTATGACATAGAGGTGAGACTGGCTAGACACCAGTGAGATCTTTTACTTTGTCAGTGATTTGTGTGATGGCCCAGGAAAACCCTTCACATGATCATATTTTGGCTGTTTTCCAGAATTCAGTTATGGTGACAGCTGATTGGTTTTTCTGCCCCGCCTCACATTTAATGCTGTTCATAGAATTTATAGGAGAATTATATAGATTGGCAAATGTATCCAGCTCCTTCTGTTAAACTATCAAATGGGCCTACCTCAACGCATGTAAATCAAAATAAGTTGCCTTTTGATATTATGGAATGTAGAATCATGTGTATGTGTATATGTACTGAACTGAGCTGAAGATTCAGCTGCATTAAAAGATAATGCAGCAGGCCTGCATGTTTAAAATATATATTCCAAAGAATATTTGACGCTAATATATCTAATTAAGATCATACACCTACACCAGCAACAATCTGAATTAAGTTAAATAAAAAGGCAAAGTAGCTATGGTAAATATAAATAGAGTACTTGCTATATATGCAGTCAATAAAAAGACATTCATTTGTATACTCTGAGGCCCTAATTTTCTAAGATTCAAAATAAATAATACTACTTTGGGATGCTAAACTGTTTAAAATACTTTATGAATGTCATATAACACTGCAGCCATGAGTGTGATTCATGTTAATAAGGTATTTGTGAGTAAAAGGCTGACATTAGAAGTGCGATGTTCTTGGTTCACGTGTGCAGGTGCGCATGTCCAGCTGCTCAAGCTGCAACACCTGCGAGTGCCTGGCGTATGATGAGGAGATCATGGCTGGCTGGACAGCTGATGACTCCAATTTGAATAGCACTTGCCCTTTCTGTGGCTCAGCCTTCTTGCCCCTGCTTAATGTGGACATCCAAGACTTGACCAGCCGGGACAGGCAAGTAACTCTCATTCAGTCTTTTTCACTAATTCATACAGTGCTGTGGAATTAAACATATAGTTTGTGTGTGTGTGCACAGAATCAAGATACATATAGTTTATTTCCTATATTCATACAAGCACATGTTGAGCCAGGGCAGAGCATGAAAAGTAGTCACTTTGTTTTTGCCCTGATCACATGACTATCAACATTAAAAAGATTATGACTTTGTAATATTATAAACACAAGCATAAACACAAGTTTGTATGCTTGTACATTGTGTTCAGAATTCCTTATCAAGACCTGCCTAGTTCCCAGACGGAAACAAATGATGCTTCAGGGATTGAGGAGGAGCCAAGCAGTGAATCCACAGACAGTGCCTCCACAGACAGTGCCTCCAACAGTGCTAGCAGTAGCACAGTAAGTTCTTCACTGTCCAAACATCCAGTCAACATGTGGCTAAGTTTGCCTTTTCCTGCTTATTGTTTCTTACTTTTTTCATCTGATTTTTTGTCACACTTGTATATTACTTCCATCCCATCCCATCATTTTCAAAAAATCCAGTTTGATGGTCTAAATATTGTTTTGGTGTTGTTTTCCCTGTACTCTAGGAGCCAATCACCGTGCCCTACTTGAGTCCTCTGGTGCTGTGGAAGGAGCTGGAGAGCCTCTTGGAGAACGAGGGCGAGCAGGTTATCTCCTCACCAGCCATTGTGGACCACCACCCCATTGTCTTCTGGAATCTGGTGTGGTTTTTCCGCAGACTGGAGCTGCCCAGCAGCCTGCCTGCCCTCATCCTTAGCTCCAAGCACTGCAGCCAGAACATGCAGGTGAGCATTGTGTTTCCATTTCATCCTCTTGGTGCCCAAATGTGTGAGGGCATGTTCATAATTATTTATTGTGTCAGGAAAGCTTTCATATATCTTGCAAAGCTACATATAAATTTGTGATAATGCTGTTTTGCAGATTGATCCACAGCCTCTTCAGAGCAGTGCCTCAGAGGACAGTAAGAATGTGTTAGTCCAGATTTTGTGGGACAACCCCAAACTGCACCAGGACCCTATTCCACCCTGCTACATGCTGTGGAACGCACACTGTAAGAACACACCTTGTCTCTTATGTCTCAGCTTAATATATGTTCATAATGGACCCATATCTGGCACTTCACCAAAGCTGTTGCAAATGATGGTTGCCTGGCATGGGTAACTTGTGAAGGCTACAGTGTATGTGTATATGGCCTTATTCTCTATCATCCTGGTTGTATTTGTGCAGGTTCAAACTCTAATGTTTGTGTCTCCTCCTTGCTGGAGGAGAAACAGCCTGTGAGCCTGGAACTTCTCCAGTGTGTTGTCAGGAGCATTCAGAAGAACGATGTCTACCAGCCCATGAGCCAGATACTTCAGCTGCTTGGTACAAGGCTAGGATTCATCAGGCAGCGGTAATGGCCTTAAGAAGAGGCAGCCTTTCCATTGTTTATCACTAATGCTGAAAAAAAGCCTGTGCTAATTCTGCATCATTTTGGCTTACAGGAGCCTGTATAGAGATATCCTGTTCCTGACATTGGTGGCATTGGGCAAGAACAATATCAACATTGGTGAGTCATATGATTTCATACTATATGATTAATATAGTAATCATACTTTATACTTTACTTTAAGTAATTACTTTATAGTAATAAAGTAATTGGTGTTGCAAAGGGTGCTGGAAGTCCCGCTTTATACTTCTTTCTGTCAATCAGAGAACCATCCTTACCATGCTGTGCCTTTTGCCTCCTCAGATGCTTTTGACCGTGAGTACAAGTTGGCGTACGATAGACTGACCCCCAGCCAGGTCAAGCTGACTCACAACTGTGACCGCCCGCCTGCCGCTGGAGTCATGGAGTGTAGGAGGACTTTTGGGCTGCCGAGTCTGTGATTTTCTCTCATCATATGGTTCTCCCTCTTCTTCTTTCTCTCCCTCTGTCACCCAGAGGAAGAGATGTGAAATCTGAGACAGCCAAAGAAGAAGGATTCACTACTACCAAAGCTACCTCTGGCTCTGAATAGGGCCATGTAGACTCTTAGACAACAACATGTGTGTGGCTCATTCCCATTTACTGTGTACTACCTTTAAACACTATGTCATATATTGTAAATGTTTCTGTTTACCTCATATAATCCCCTAAATTTCAACTTTCTACACATTTCACTCTTAATTCCCACGAAACATTTAAATATTTAGCCTCACTCAGGTAATACTTACTACCGAGGCCATTGTAGATTAGGAGCAATATCATCTAGTGCCCAAGGCATGGCATCACTCATCACCATTAAATCACATAGAGAGGATCATGGAGTGGTTTTGGGACCAGTAGCAGTGTGTATTTTATTGTTTAAGACCCTTAGTAGAAAAGCACAATGAACAAACCCCAATGAGACTTTGAAGTTTCCTCACATTCCTCTCACAGTATTCTAGTATAACAATAGCACTTGTATATTAACACAAAAGAAATTCACTTTTCTGTATATAGCCTATTATTCTATTGTTTAGAATATTTGTATTATAAAGGTATATTTTAAGACTTGTATTTGTTATAATTGAGTTGTCTTCATATGTAAAGACAGTACCAAGCAGTGTATTGGTTTTAATTTGCAAGTGTGTTGTCTATGAATATGGTCCTGGAGACCATGATCGTGATATCTGTGAAGCGTATTGTCTTTTGAATAGATGAGGTACAGAACTGGACCAAATCAGATGTTAACTCATGAATTATATGACTGTTTGTGAGGAGTGGCAAAATGTGACTGTAATAATATATAAATATTGTAAATCAACTAAGCAACTAAAACAATGCCTTATCAAAGGTCAAATGAGCTGCAGAACTGGATGAAGGCCAACTAAAAATGCATAGAATACATACTCTCTTAGATATTAAGGATGTACCAATACTATAACTGCAGGCTGAAACAAATAATTTCCTTGCCCAGATAAGCTGGTGCATTTATTTTAGAATTGTTTTAGATTAAAACATACATATGCTCAGTTTGGCATCTTACTAAACACATTAAAGGAATACGTAGTCAGGTCCTTTCAGACAGTTGCCATGTTTTCAATATGTTTCTTTTTCTTTTTTTTTAATATGTCTTTATGTTGGATATGAGTTAGTGGCGTCATTTTATCCTTGTGCAAAAGTTCAATCCACATGTACAAATATAGACGTGTTTACAAATTGGCAGCATTCTGCTGTTGGAGCGTTTGATTCCAATATTATTTTCACATTTTTTTAATATATGGACTGTTTATGGTACAATTTGAAATGGTATGAAATGATGGTACCTGAGACAAAATTTTACAGATGAGCACATGAGCATTTAAGTCTGTTATATCTGAATTTAAATGCTAGCTGATGAATTTAAATGTTAGCTGCAGCAAATATATATTTGCATAGCTTAATCTAACTTAATTTGCTTTGGTAATATTAATTGGTAATATTAATTTAAGCTACACTTTATTACTTTATTATATTATTACACAGTCTACAGTTATGAACTGTTACATATTATGCATTGTATGCATTACACATGGCGTGAGATGTTTATGGCACTAGCTATAATGAAGAATACCACTCCAAAGAATTATAGTCTAATCATTTTGACCAGATGCTGTGCAAATTTATAAAATTTGATGCCCTGACACTGCCATTCATGATTTTGCCTGTTTTCTATATCCTAAATCCTTATCTGCATCACTAAAATCTTACTGGTGTTTTGAGTGGCAAGCTAATTAAATGATGATATGATATTTCAGTATGTGTAATAATTTCAGTATTGTTGAAAGTTGGTTTATGAAATGATTTTTGTAAGCTAAAGTACTGTTGTGGCCCAATGCGTTTTACACATATCATTTCTTGTGTTTATTCCTGTTAATATTGTATAGTCCTTATTTTGCCAGATCAAGTTGGGATCTGCAAAAGCTGTTTATAACTGTAAATAAACTCACTTGAATGGTCAATGTTGTCTTTGAAACACATTTATTAGAAATAGAGAGAGGAAAACTGAGTGAGAGAGTGATAAACATGGTACTTTTGGAACACCGTTTATCAGTGTTACATGAAACACCTTCCATGACAGAAAAAAAACGATGGACCATTTTCCCTCATTATTTGGTTTTAGTCCCATAGCAGAATAATCTGTTTTTTTATTATTTCCTTATTAGAACATTAATAAACAAAGACTAATACACAAGACTACTTTGTTGCAGGTAGCTATTTCAAACTTGAAAAAGGAAAAATGTGTTGTACAAGCACAAATTATGATGTTCTCGTGTTGTAGTAATCCATTTTACAAAAATAATTCCATTGCAGTATGAGTGTAAATTACATACTTTACAGTAAACAATTCATTGAATTTCATTATTCTTTCTAAAGGACTACTGCCTTTGGAATAATATGTTTGCATGATACCATTGATTAAACAAAAAAAGAGATATGTGAAGTCAATGCAAAAAAAAATGGAGGTCTATGCTTTAAAGAGTAGTTTAAACAGGTGCTACTAGATTGAAACCCTGATAAGTGTCTGCACACATAGAATACACAAAAAACATGTGAAACATTTGCCAGAATGCTAATATTGGCATCTAAGAATGAGCATAATACAGCTAATACTTCAATTTAGTTCTGCATACATAAACATATAATCCAAAAACCAAACCATACATTCACTATATATCAAATATCTATATAAATGTGTGCATCTGTAGTAAATTAGGGTGGAAATTTTGAATGTTAATAGTATATTTTAAATTTCACTGTGGACTAAACAAAGGAAAATATACATGATTGTATTATACAACACAGAATACTTCAAGTATGATGTACTCGAAATTGTGTGCACAAAAATTAACCAGCATTAGTGACTAACTGAAAGGCTTAAACCAGCTACTATAAAAATGCATAAGATGCCACCATGTGGTGTATTGCACAGTGGCTCACCATAGTCGTCTTACTTGATTCTGAGAGATAAAATGAGAGACTCAACTGTGAATGTATCTGGGTTATTTAGCTTTTCCCAAGAGCAACACTACAAAGATGTCTAATGCAGTGTTAGACAAGCAGCAGTGTTAAACAATAGATACATACTGTATGTAATTGTTCTTCTATGAATCCCGGATAACCAAAAGATAACCATGGCCCCAAAGTGATGTATGACACATTATTTCGAATAACTAATGCTGTCAGGCAGTAGTCCTTCCCTGAAACCATTTTGTCTTTAAATAAAAAGACAAAAAGACATGAGGAATAAATACAATTAAAAAAAAAACTAACCAAGACAGAAGAGATGAGAGAAGGTTCTCTTAAGCTTTAAAGGACAGGACACCTATAGTTCTGACCGTAGTCACAAGCTGCTAAGTGAATAGCTCCATATGGTATACATGTGGTCTGATATGTGTAAGAAGGGGAAAAGAAAATGGGAAAAATGTATTACAGCAGTACGTATTGCAAATACTGCATTATACATCACTTCGTACCATTGTTGGAAGGTCTCGGCATGCATGCACACATGCACAAGAAGGTGCCCAAGTGACTCTCATCTTCCCTGGATGTTAGGAGGGACGAAATAGAACTGATTACACCTGGAATGTTAGCCATTTCAATAGACACTGGGAGTCAGTGTGTTGCTCAAATTGACACTGGACAGATAATAATACGGTCCTCCAGCATAACACTGAGCACAAGGAACACAAAGTAGAGCATGAACATGGTGAAGCCCAGCATTTTATTCATCCTCCACTTGCAGACTGCGATGGAGATGATGACAAATAGGAGCATGAGGAACAGCAGCACGATGGCACAGAAAAGTCCATTGCTGCTGACAGTCACAGGTACCATTCCATGGAAAAAAGAGTACATTAACCAGGGCACTGGCAACCTGTAGACACAGGGGAATTCAACACAAATATGCATAGTAACTCAGGATTAAAATTCTGATCTTAAACATGAGAGAAGTTGTTATTATCCTAATAAGTTGTGCTAAATGGTGTTTCTTACAAAGTTATTCATAGAATTTCATTTAAAGCTACAGTATGTAATATTTTGGAACTTCTCCTACTCTGGTAGAAAAATTCTATATTGCGAGAAGAACCCATTTCTTAAAATGGGTTGTGCAGGATCATTCTACACCACATAATTATCTGATGGCTCTGAGAGGCAAGTAACACACATTCAATGGGAATTCAGGGCGGTATTACCATAGTTATGGAGAAATGTGTTTGCTCAGTACCTACAGCACCCTGAAAAATAAACTTTTTGCCTGTTATTGAAAATGTTATCTTTTTTTTAGCATTATCAGTTATCAGTGATTTTTACACACTCTGATGCAATATACTAATTATTGGGCCAATGACTAGAACTGACAACCTAGACGGCTGGGTTTCCCTCACTGTTTCACTGCTGAACCTGCTACATTAGCCACACTGGTCCTGGTGTCTGGTTACAACCATTCACCCCTCAATCTCTTCATAAAATGGACTGTATTTTATCTAGATCTTTAAAGGCTATTTGGACTGATAGCTCATGTGTGCCAGGGTTTAGGGGCACATATTTTTGCTAGATTGACAGACCACAAGCAGGTAAGCCTGGGCCACATGCTTACTGTTGATACCTGCATTGTATGGTGGTCTAAGCAGACAAACTCTATGCTGTGTGCACTTTCCAAGCACTGAATGAAGATGCACTGATGACCTGCTAGGAAGAGCTTACGATATTAGATTGCATATGGATAGTATTGGAATAAACACTGCAGATTTTGATCCCTCTGTGGGGGAGTTGCTTGACACATTGCAACCTAGGCCAGGGTATGTGTTGCCAAACACAAACATTTACACATGATGCCAAGAGTGGCTAGCACAGTTTGCCTTACTGAATGGCTGCAAATGAACCCTACAAAATCTGCCCTGTGTACCAGGGATGCTTTTTGAACATGCTGCCAAAGGCACCCTGGAAAGGATAGTACAAGTCACAAAACTATCATGGGCAAAAAGACCAGCTACATGATGCCTTTAGGTTACCACAGTCCAGTTCTCCATTCCAGTTCCCCCCAAAGCCTGTCACGTTTGCATGAACGCTAGACATAGAATTATGGCCACAAGCCCCTAACAAGCATCTCCCTTTGACCTCATGGGAGAAGTTCTAAGAAGTGAACTACTTGGGTAGTAGCTATCAGATCAGATCAGTAGGTCCAGATGATAGTTTCACATGGATACAAACTCCAGCTCCACCAATATCCNCTCTGACCCAAGAAGTTCACGCTTAGACAGAGTTGCAATTGAAATTGAAATTGAATCCCACAGTTCAGTACAAAGGGTTCTACAACATAATTTATTGTTGTATGACAGTAATTTCCATCCACTTCAAGGAATTCAAAAGGACTGGCTCTTAATTTAGGAACTGCTGTTTAAAAGCCACCCACTTATGCCGTACATGCCTTGGTGACTTACCCCACAGTGATATCAAATATGTTGCTGCCTACAGAGCTGGAAACAGCCATGTCTCCCAGGCCTTTGCGAGCTACAATCACGCTGGTGATTAGGTCAGGGATGGATGTACCAGCTGCCAGAATGGTGAGGCCCATTATCTCCTCTGAAATGCCAATGGTTTCACCCACCTTTGAGGAAAAAATACAAGTAAGACTCCACTGTGATGGATTCTTCATTATGAATATTCCACGATATTAAATTCCATGTCACTGTTTTACTCATATTCCAGTATATATGGAATCTAAACTAGAAGGCAAATGTGTATAAACTCACCTGATGCGCCCACCACACCATGAGATAGGAGAAAATAGCAATCCACCCTATAGAACCCAGGAAGGTAATGACAAAGTACTTCCTGGATGCCTATAAAGGACAATGATCAATGAGACAAACAGACCAGAAAACAGAGCTTCTTAACCTGTCTCAGGCCACTCTAAAGTATTACTTGATTTCAAGAATGCTCAAATCCAAATATTTAATAAGATTGCTAGCTAACATTTAATGTTAGCTGGAATATTCGTTTAAAATAGAGGTGTGCATCAAGACTGTGATCCTGCAGAATGTTGTGGGATTGGTTGATTTTTACTTTCATTAGGGACGTCAAGTATGGGTCAATGGAAGACTAGTGCTTAGGCCATGGCACTATCACTGCCGCAGCCCAGGTTAAATTCCTGGCTAGGGAACCAACCCCAGCACACTACATTGCATTCCCAGTCCCAATCCCAAGCCCAGATAAAACTGAGGAGAGTTGCATCAGGAAGGGCATCCGGCATAAAAACTGTGCCAAATCAATTATGAGGACCAATGATCCATTCTGGCAACCCGTAATGGGAGCAGCTGAAAGAAGAAGAACAACAATTAACACAGGCGTCTGTTAGACATGACAAAGTGCTTGCATTCTGTGCTTCTGGTGCAAATTTGAATTCATTCATTCATTCATTCACCAATCCTCAGTAACTGCTTTATCCTGGTCAGGGTCACTGGGATTCAAATTATTTGTGTGTTTATATTTTGGGAAATAAAACCCACTAGGTTCATTAAAAATATACGGAGTGGGTACAAACAAAACTGCAGGAGCAGGATTGGTCAGAACTCCTTCAGGGGTGGGCAGGATGAAAAAAACAATTCCACACACACCTCTACTTTGAAACTCTGAACAGGGACTGCTAACAAAGCTATAAGCTGAAGCAATGCTTAACTGAAGTGGCTCAGTTTAAGGCATTATTTGGATTTACTGGGTTTCGGACATCCGGTACGGTGAGCCACAAAGGAAAGACAATGGGTAGAAGGAATAGGTATGTGGCTTGTTTCCGTCTGGTGTCTGGCCACTCCAAGGACAGAGGATCATCTTTTTCCTCTCCATCTTCATCGTCCGTGCCTCCGTCTTCCTGATCTTCATCTTCATCATCACTGTCCTCATCACTGTCTTCCTCACTGTCATCATCACTGTCATCAGAGCCTTCTGATCCCTCTGAGCCCCCTCCTTCTCCTCCTGCTGCCTCCTTCTCCTCCTGCAGAAAGAGACAGAAAGAGAGAAACAAAAACAGAGCTGGAAGTTTAAATGGCTAATACACACTCACCGTCCACTTTAATAGGAACACCTATACATCTGCTCATTTATGCCGTTATCCAATCATTCAATCACGTAGCAGTAGCACAATGCATAAAATCAAGCAGATACAGGTCAATAGCTTCAGTTAATGTTCACATTAAACATCAGAATGGGAAAAAAGTGTAACCTCTGTGACTTTGACCGTGGAATGGTTGTTGGTGCCAGATGGGCTGGTTTGAGTATTTCACACAACAGTCTCTAGAGTTTTCACAGAATGGTGCAAAAAGCAAAAAAACACTGAGTGAGTGACAGTTCTGTGAGTGGAAACGCCTTGTTGATAAGAGAAGGCATAGGAAAATGGCCAGACTGGTTCGAGCTTTCAGGAAGGATATAGAAATTCGAATAATCACTGTTCAAACAACTGATCTGAGATGCTTTTCTGCTCACCATGGTTGTAAAGAACGCTTATTTGAGTTATTATAAAATTCCTGTCAGCTCAAACCAGTCCGGTCATCCTCCTCTGATCTCTCTCATCAATAAGGTGTTTCAGACTACTGACCCTGTACTCACAGGATGCTTTTTTTTGTTTGTTTGTTCTTGCACCATTCTGTGAGAAACTATTGTGTGTGAAAATCCCAGGAGTCAGCAGTTTCTGAAATACTCAAATCAGCCCATGCGCAGAGATCTCACTTTTTCCCCATTCTGATGTTTGATGTGAACATTCACTGAAGCCCTTGACCTGTATCTGCATGATTTTATGTATTGTGCTCGTGCCACATAGTTTGGATAACTGCATACATGAGCAGGTGCTCCTAGTGCTCAGGTGTTCCTATTAAAGTGGATGGTGAATGTATATTATATAATGTCTCTGCTTCATCCCAGTTGTTTTGCCCACCTTCTGTCCCTCTGGCTTTTCCTTGGTGTCTGCCTTGTTAGTTGGTGCACTTGCTGGCTCTTTGGATTCGTTAGGCTCCTCGGTTTTATCATCACCTGTGAAGTTTTACCATCATATGAAGGCCAAACTCAAGAAAACAAATAAAATAAGCAGCCTGTGATTAATATACTTATATTTCCTTCAGCACAGTCAACTATTGATTTGTCACTGATGACATCACTGAATGACTCTCAGATCTAGTTGTTTTTTAAAGAAAGCAATAGATATTTCTACAGCCCTGTTTCCAAAAAAGTCGGGACGCTGTGTAAAATGTAAATAAAAACAGAATGCAATGATTTGCAAATCACTGCATTCTGTTTTTATTTACACTTTACACAGCGTCCCAACTTTTTTTGGAAATGGGGTTGTAGTGGAATAATATCATGATGTTATTTGGCAGCTTTTATCATTTGCAGTGATCCTGAGTCTCATACTTAATTCATGAAAATAAGCTCAATCATTATGATAGCCAGTGTGTAAATATCTTCTGCATTCTGAACAAACAGACATGGACTACAAAAACAAAGCTACTGGCAGAGTCCTCTCTGGCCACCTTTCATCCAGGTCCCAGCTGGTGTGCTGCTGTTTCTGCAAATGCCACATTAATCAGCAGTGTAAATAAGCAGCCGAGCTCACTTACTAGATCGACCAATGAAATCCAAACCTGTAAACAAACCTCTGCGCAACCACAATAACACACTGTTTACTAGGACACTATGATAACATGGTGGAATACCGGAGCTCACCTTTGCCCGATTTTTCCTTCTCTTTGCCCTCTACTTTTCCCCTGGCCATGTTGTTCAAAATCTGAGCCTTGTCTTTAAACTTCACTGCAAACCAAAAGAAGTGAAATATACAGTCAGGTCTAGACTTAAGGCACCTAATAAAGGTAAGTATAAAAAAGCTGAATGCAACAGCACAGATAATGTTATGTTTAACCCTTCTGTTCTGTTCTAATTAGTAATAATCTACATTTTGACATTAACCCAGGATATAGCTTTATAGCTAGGTTATAGATAGGTTTTATAGCAATACAGTTAAAATTTCTTTATCTCACTGAACGTCTAAATGAATGAATGAACGTGTAATTGGAGCTGAATGGAAGACAGACCGAAGAGCAAAAATACTCACAAATGTTTTTTGTTTCAGATTTACAAACACCAAACAATCGCACAAACAAGGTGGCACAAATCACAGTGCTTTGTTACGCCTTGTCATTAGTTGGACATAATTTCTGTAATATAACTATGATTGTATGGTTGCTCATCATGATTGTCTTTTAGACAATGGTCGCTCAATGGTATGATACAATGATACAATGATAGAATGGTATGGTTGCTCATTATGATTGTCTTTTAGACTCAGCCAAGAACATTTTTATGTTTCATTTTTAGTATTGTCACTTATAATTAAGCGATAGCTCACGAGCAAGAGTGCTGTTTTAGCGAATATCAGCGTGGATGGGAATCCACAGCTGGATAGAGCATTGCGTGCTGCTATGCAGCACACAAACTGACTGACAAACTGTAGTAAGTGTAGCAATGGTTTCAATGTAATGAACTATTGCTAGAGTTGGAAATGTATGTAGCAAACAGACAAGCAGAGTGATACAAACAGTGAAAGGCACCAGTGATGTTATGATAAATATCAGCACTCTTGGAACGCTTATTCACTCAAATTAGTGATCTGGAAATAACTGCTAAATAATGTTCATTTTGGGCCGAACAGAACATATAGGGTAAAATATTGGGAAAACATGGGAGAAATATGCTTTTATTGTAATAAATATAATAATACAAATGACAAACTACAGTGGATATAAAAACTCAACACACCCCTGTTAAAATTGCAGGTTTTTGTGACGTAAAAAAAATAATAAAGCCAGGATAAATCATGTCAAGTGAAAACTCAAGTGAAAAACAAATAGAAACATTTTAATAGGAAAAGAAGAAAAAACTTACAATAACCTGGTGAACACCCCTTAACTAATACATTGTTAAAGCACCTTTTGCTTGTAATTCAGCACTTAGCCATTTTGGGTAGTCATTTTGAGCATACAGACTTCCTGATTTGGCAATTTTATTCTACTCTTCCTTGCAAAAAGGCTCTAGATCTATCAAATTACTAGGAGATCTCCAGCAATTTGAGAGACAGATTTAATAGATAGATAGTTGTCATGCTGGAAGGTGAGATCTTTCTTCACCTTCAGTTGTCTAAGAGAAGCCTGCAGGTTTTTGCCAAAATGGATGGCCAAAGAGTTCTACCTGGGTCTCAATAGATGATAACACATTTTGCCACATGGTTTAGGGTAATTTAGGTGGGCTTAGATATTTTTCTCGTAAGAAAGGGGCTTCTGTCTAGCTGCCCTTCCCCATAACTGAGATGTGTGAAGAACTGTCACAAGTGGGGAGTGGCCAGTACTTGCCAGATCTTCCTGCAGTTCCTTTAATGTTGCTGCTGGTCTCTTGGCAGCCTCTCTGATAAGTTTTTGTCTTGTCTTTTTGTCAATTTTGGAGGGACATCCTGTTCTTGGTAATGTTACTGTGGTGCCCCATTTTCTTCACTTGTTGCTGATGGCCTTCAGAGTGTTCCATGATACGTCTAACGTTTCAAAAAGTTCTTTTGTAATCCTCTCCTGATTGATACTTTTTGACAATGAGATCC
>CM074950.1:11892584-11909364 GCA_037577455.1 Pangasius macronema | reverse complement strand
AAGGGTGTGCACACTTGTGCAACCAGGTTATTGTACGTTGTTTCTTTTTCTTCTTTTTCCTAAAACCTTTCTATTTGTTTTTCACTTGAATTTTGTTTACTGCTACATCACATCAAAGGTGGAAAAACATCTGACATGTTTAATCTTAGTTTCTTTTTTTAATCACAGAAACCTGCCATTTTAAAAAAGAGTGTGTAGACTTTTTATATTGACTGTATCTGTTTGAAACATACTGAATGTGTCAAAATTATTGGTGCATTAAAATGGCAATGAAATTCTGATCAAATCCCTCTTATGGACTAATTATTGGTTGCATCTATTTCCTCCTTCCATAATTTTTAGATAAAGAATAAAACACAACAGGGCATGCTATTACAGGAAAATGCTGGGGTTGTGTGACAGGGCCAGACACTGTCCAATAACAGCATATCCTGGTGTATTTTATTCCTCATTTAACGTTTTATTCTACATTTAACGTTGTGGAATGTTCATAAGACATATTGGTTCCTGTTATCACTTTATAATAGCTATAAAACAGTTGTTCCCTCACCAGTCCCTCTTTATTTCTCTGTCTTGAAGAGTCAGAAAAATGCAGCTTGTCATGTTACCAAAAATTCTTCTGTCCTGAAGAGTGTTACAAAGTGTTGACCCTGACTCCTTCGATAAATGTTAACATCCCATTACAGAAAGCTTATATCAGCCATTTCACTGATTATACCTTTTTCTTTGTTAATAAGCAACACAATTTTAACTCTGTTAACTCATTTGATTACATGGAGCATCCACCATACAAGTTCCTTTCTGTACTATAGAAATTATGATATATTAGAATGAGCACATTAACATGAACCTATGAATTGAACTACAGCTAGCACTATTGTCAGTCACCGCTGTCACCTTCTGACACGTCAGATTTAAGAACTCAACAGTGCTGTGGTATAAAAGGTTATAGCATATGTGAAACCCTTTCATTATTTCTGCGATAGATTAATACATCAGAGGGATGTTAATCTTCATATATAAAGCATAACTGACATATATGGACATTAAAATTGAAGTTAGAAAATTTGGCAAACGCACAAATATTAAGTTACAAAGAAAAAGACCCCCATGTTCAGTGAGTCTCCTATTTACTTCATTACATATTGTGTTTCTGAAAGTATATCTCCAATTCCAAGCTTTGTTTCACAAACAAAAGGTAGTGTGCTAGTTTCCTAGTTCCCTAGTTTCCCCGTTCTCCAGCTCCTAGTCATTTGTCTGATTTAACCTCTAATTGCTTTGGGAAAGAGTATGGATTTGATTAATGTATCTGCTATGAAGTTAGACAATAATGTTCAAAGACACTTACATAAAAAGGCTTTTCAAATATGACCTACCCTCCTACTATCATGTAATCTGGGTAATGTTGTGTTTATAATGTCATTAAATTCAAAACTCCACATCTATTAGTGACTTCACAATTTGGAATTTGTCCACTGCCCTTAGTAAAATCAGTAGCATCAGTGACTTAGGACATTTCAGGACATTTTGCCTGAAAATGTGTTTGTCTAACTGGAGACTACATTATAATTTTTGCACTGCACTTTTTTTCACAGGACTTTTCAGTATAATAATAAGACAATAATTAAAAAAAAAACAAACAATGCTTTGTAACAACTATTTATATTTTTAAAATGAATGCCTCTAATTAAAGAATAGTAAGAATTTCTGCTGCTATAATATTTATAATATACTGTATATAATCTTTATTCTCTCTACCTGGCTGCTAGCACTTATGTTCACATTTACAGCTACTTATACTGTTACTCCTTTGCACCACTGTCATCTGATTCACTTTCTACTAGAACTGTGTAATGGTCTGCACTGTAACTTACTGTGCCCATTGTCTTGTTTTGGTAGTTTTGTTCTGTCTTGTGCTGCCTGCACATGTTTGCACTGTGCACTTTATGTAAAATATATGTAGTCTCCTGTAGTTCTGTGTTTGTTTTATGTAGCACCTTGGTCCTGGAGCAGCGTTGCTTCGTTTCACTGTGTACTAACTAGCTGTATAGGGTTGAAATGACAATAAAGTCACTTGACTTGAATTGACTTGACTTGACTTGACTAGTATAACACTTCATAAATACATTCTATATTTTGTTATACACAGGTTTACACAAGACGTCAAATTTATTTATCTAAAGGTCACGTAGCCAAAACATCAAGGATAAGATTATTTTTAAAATCTGCTGCTGAAATAATATAGCGGGCTGCATCACATACTGATTGGAGCTTTAAAAGACAAAAAATCTCTTGTTGATATCCATCAGGGAAGTTGCACCAGTAATTTTGACCTGTATATACAGTGTCACTATAATAAAAGCATGCATCATTCCCGAATGTGTCTTGTATCATATTATCTATGCTGTTCATTTTTAAACAGCCTTTTTGTTCATTTTCAATATATCTGGACCTGACTGTAGATGGCAGATATTTGAAAATACTTCTTTTATACTGCATATGCTGTGGAATTTCACCTGTCTGGCTCCATTACCACGAATATACAACTCACATATAAGCTTATAACACAAGTGCAATTAAAAACACCATTATTTCATTATAACACCAACATAGCAATCACAGCACAAAAATCCACAATAAAATGGGCATAGCAGCACACCCCAACATCTTACCTTTACTTCCCAAAGAGCTGCTGGGCTTTGTACCCCCATTTACCACTGAGTCTAATAAGCAGAGATTCATATGAATGCTTTTGAAACGAACACAATAGCATCTTTAAACGATTTTGTACTTTCCCTGACCTACACATTATTTCTGTCATTTTTAATTTTCATGATGGTGCAATACTGGAAGAATCAAAAGCACACGTGTAAGGGAATACAACAAATGCATGAACCATGTGAGTTAAAACCCAGCCCCATCTCTGAATAAGAGGTCGGTTTATGAGTGAATTATTCAGCACTTCAAAATCTTCAAAATAACAGTGGTATTGTTGCTTAACAATGCAGAAGTGTGCTCTACATAGAGATTCAGGTTTAAAGCCTAGTTTTCCATGCTGGCCAGTGTAGTGGTGTTATATACATCTAAAGAGCTGCTCACTACCCTTCTTGCCCTTCCGCAGGCTGGTCATGATTGAAACCCCATACTGTATGCATTAACAGAGATAACAATTACACAAAGTGGGTCATGTGAAGTGCTATGTAGCAGGTGTGCTGTATCTGTTGTGTATGAATAAGGGAGAGCCCTGATAAGATAAAGGGATTGCGCTGCTGGAGGCTGGCTCTCAGCCAGCTTTTATGAGCTCTATCAAAGCAGCTTAATATGCTGGAGCAGCCCAGTGCTGGCAGCTTGAGCAAGGACCATGAGGCTGCAGCTGGTCTTGGTACTCCAATTCCAGTAGCCTATGATCTCTGGAAATTGCGGAGAGGAGAGGGGAATGGTGACTGGGGATCCGCAGTTTCCATGGAGATCAGCTTAAATGCACACTGGATGAATATGACTTAACCCTGGCAAGCTCAGTCTGTGTTTTCTTCTGGCGTTTATGTATATCTCACTGCGTACGTGTGTGCAACATAAATGAAACTCCCATGATATGAGGGTAATGGATAGTTTTATTGTATAGCTTATCACTTTCACCTCCATGTGCATTGTTTTTTCTTGTCATTTGTGAAGCATCTCAAAATTACAACTGTAACAACTGTAGGGTGGCTTTACAAGAATTTAATTAAACTACTGTACTGCTGCATTGAAAAGCCATGGGATTTTCATGCAAAATTAAGTGTGTAGCTCTTGTGGAGTCAAGATATGTAGCTAGTAATCTTAGTATGATATGAAAATATTGTGATTATTTTACAGCTCATAAATCTCGAATTAGTCATATATTTTACTGGGTCGTGTAAATACAAGTAAGCCGTACAAGTCACCACACTGTTCTATTTTACGGACAGAGCCATGACTATTCTTATTTGTCATTTCCATCCCTGCTTCCCTAACTGAATCACTCATCACTCCATAGACTGAGAGAGGCATTTATCTGCTTAGTCTCAATCTGGGTTTAGTGCTGCCTTCACTTGAAACGCTTTGCTAATCCATTTTACTCAGTGAAGGGCAAAGGGACTCCCACCGTGGCATATTTCACTGTTTATCTACAGAAATGGCTACTTTAATCAAAGATTGTGTAGAATATCTTATTATGTATTAAAAAGCTAAATGCACAGGATGCAAACGTTTTGGACTCGAATTTGTATTATACTATACATAAAGAAGAGAACGAACTTGTCACAGTTCAATTTGTCTTACTGTCGTTTACTTACTATGTTGCTTATTAAGTCAGAATTGCGTTCTTTACAATATCTCTAAATGACATTGTCCGTGGCATAAAAATCCATAACTTATGAAAAGGACATTTTTTTTATTAGTCTTTAAATTTAGAGTAAATACCTTGCCTCTCACATCTGATCAGATGACCATGAATCATGGTTCGCAGCTTTACTGGATACACCGTTATTTAAAAGGCCGCATGACTTCTACAATTTATGCTAAGTGGCTTCCTTTTATAAAGGGATGCGTCACTGAAGTGCTCTTACCCTCACCCAAAGGATCCAGTGTGTGAATCATGAGCTGGAAAATGGTGTTCCTCATGGTGCTGTTATGCAAAGATGCTGAACTGCCCCCTCGTTGTAGTATGGGCTTAAGCTGAAGATAGGGATACAGACACACATTTCATTTCACACAGACATACGAAAGATGAAGGTAGGTAGCATTCATTCTCATAATGTCAAAAGAGCTCGTAACTAAATAAATGTGATTTACAAAAGTATAAAACACTGTTGGAAACCAGTGGTATCTTTACTCAGATTAAGAATCCCATTTTCATACAATAGGACATGTGAAACTCATTACACATCTAACATAGATGACTATAAATTCTGTGCATTTTGCCCGTTTGATTTATTTNTTTGATTTATTTTGTTTCTTTTTGCTGGTATGAGAAATCTTTCGCTTTTCTTCATTTTAACTATTTTTTATTACCTTTAATCGATTCTTGTCCTCTGGTTCAGGAGTGGAATTATCATCAACTGATGTCCCATTTTCCTGTGAGAAACAACGATTTACAGAACAACGATTACAGAAGACCAAAGTCACAGAAACTGAGAATAATTTCTTCTTTTAAATTCCAATTCATATGAAAAAAAATACATGTTTGTAATTAGATGCAGTGATGATGAATAATTAAGTTCACATGTCCTCAGAGGTTGAAATGGGATCAGTTAAGCTGGTAGTGTGATTGAATCTCCTGAATCTCAAGAGAGCACAAATCACTGTAGTACACATTAATAAGTCTAAACAATTTCAACATTATATGTATCAAAAAAATGCATCACGTTTAGATGTCTACACAATTATTATAGTTATTTGAGAAAATCAGTTTGTGTGGCATTGAAATCAGCTGGTGTCAAATATTGCCTATTAGGTACTCAATGTCAACCATTGGATAAACATCTAGTGGACTCATTTATTAGTATATATCATGTCGATATATAGCACATAAGCAAAGATGGAACTGTCCAAACATCAGTTAATCAGATCCTCAAACCACAAATCAACTAATACCGTGTTCAAATAGATAAACCCTAATATCAGCCATGTAGCTGATAAAATGCAAATATCTAACCGTAACCCAACTTCACATTGCACATCCATCACCTATGCTCAGTAAGAATGAGTACATGAGGAAGGTGTTCTGAGACATTCTTTACGTGATCTATTCTCTGAGACATTGAGAAACTTACAGAACGGATAGTTTATTATGAAGCTCTTTTTATTGTATTATTTTTTTAATGCCCAAATGCACGTCCCTGCATTAGAGCTGATATCTTTCTTATGTGTTCTTAGTTATTTTTCTGTTCAGACAGTAATACTTAAACTTAAATCAATAAGCATTTACACAATGCTATAGAAATTCCTTATTGCTCCTTTTGGCTCCAGGGCTTCACTGCCCTTTACCCACATTTACAGTAGTTGTGTGTCCCCTGTCTGCAAAGTAGTTTTCCCCCTACATCCTGTGTCATATTCCTTTATGAGGTTTGGATTGTCCATATTAACAATCTGTCTGCATGTAGTACTGATTCTTGGAAATGTCCTTCATGTTTTCTTCCAAATACCAAATACCATACATTGATCATGTGTAACATTACACCTGCCTAATATTGTGTAGGTCCCCCTTGTGTCACCTAAACAGCTCTGAGCCATTAAGGCATGGACTCTACAAGACCTCTGAAGGTGTACTGTGGTATCTGGCACCAAGATGTTAGCAGCAGATCCTTTAAGTCCTGTAAATTGTAAGGTGGGGCCTCCATTCACTGTACTTGTTTGTCCAGCACATCCCACAAATGCTGGATCTGATTGAAACCTGTCGAATTTCGAGGCAACACCTTGAACACTTTGTCATGTTTCTCAAACCATTCTTGAACAATTTTTGCAGTATGGCAGGGTGCATTATCCTGCTGAAAGAGGCCACTGCCATTACGGAATACCATTGCCATGAAGGTGTGGAGCTGGTCTACAACAATGATAAGGTAGGTGGTATGTTTCAAAATAACATCCACACAAATACCAGAACCCAAGATTTCCCAGCAAACATTGGACAGGGCATCACACTTCCCCTGCCAGCTTGCCTTCATCCCATAGTGCATCCTGGTGCCATGTCTTGCCCAGGTCTACCCGTCCACATGATGTAAAAGAAAACATGATTCATCAGACTACGCGACCTTCTTCCATTGCTCCATGGTCCAGTTCTGATGCTCATGTGCCCATTGTATGCGCTTTCAGCAGTGGACAGGGGTCGGCATGGGCACTCTGATCAGTCTGTGGCTAGGCAGCCCTATACACAGCAAGCTGTAATGCATCGTGTGTTCTGACACCTTTCTATCATAGCCAGTATTAACTTTTTCAGCAATTTGTGCTGCAGTAGCTCTTCTGGGATTGACCAGGTGGGCTAAGCTTCTCTCCTCACAAGCATCAAGGAGCCTTGGGTCACTTGCTGTCCTTCCTTGGACCACTTTTGGTAGGTACTAACCACTGCACACCGGGAACACCCCACAAGACCTGCCGTTTTGGAGATGCTCTGACCCAGTCGTCTAGCCATCACAATTTGGCCCTTATCAAAGTCACTCAGCTCCTTACACTTGCCCATTTTTTCTGCTTCCAACACATCAACTTTGAGACCTGACTGTTCACTTGCTACCTACACCTTGACAGGTGCCATTGTAATTAGATAATCATTGTTATTCACTTCACCTGTCAGTGGTTTTATTGTTATAGATGATTACTATATATTCGCATGTAGTAATAATTTTATAAAACACATTTGAATTAGCTGTTAAAGGTGCATTGGTTAGATTAGTCCTTTTTCAATATTAGGTCTATAGGTTAGGTGGGTTTGACATTTGAATGTTTTATGTTTAACTCCTAAAGCCCATTCCCACCCATGTTCATAAAACTCCACCTCAAGGATCTATGGTGGCCTGGAGAGTGTCTATAAAATGACTTGAGAAGAAGTCCATCCAAATACAAACATGTACAATGAGTTTTCTCAGCAACTTAATACACTTTTTCTAAGGTCACAGCTTAAACCATAGTTTTTTGGGTTTTTTTTTTAATCATGTTCTACATATATTCCAGGTTATTTGTTCAAGTAAGGAACAAAAGAAACTGAATATTGCACCTTTAAGGAATTTTAAAAGTTCATTTATGGTAAAGCTACTATGGTAAAGTGTTACTTATCAGATAGGAAAGTCAGGCTCAAATTAAAATTCTTATTAAAAAAAACATCTTTATATGAAGAAGAGAACCTTTTGCTTCTTTTTTCAGCTACTCCTGTTCAGGGTTGCCACAGTGGATCAACCGTCCGGATATTTTGATTCTGGCACACGTTTCTGGCATCCATTTTCCAGGCTTGGGAACAGCACTGAGAGTGCAATGACCCTGGGGTTGGTTCCCTGACTTGGGCCACGGTGGTGAGAATGCCACATGCTAGTCACTAATCAACCAGGGAACCCAATGAAGAAGGCCTTTGTTTGTCACAATATACAATACAATACAAAAATTCTTCTCTTTGCATATCCTAGCTTCTTAGGTAGTGTTAGAACTTGAGCCCCCAAATTTCTGATCAGTAACCAAGAACATTAACCACTGAGCCACCCTGGCCCCTGTATGTATATATACATTTCCTTATATGCTTTCTTATGTTTAAGCACACAGATTTCAGAAAACATCCTGACTGGAGCTTTAAAGCTAAGCATTAAAAGTGCAAAAAAGGACCAAAGATACTCTATAATCTGATGTTCCTGAGCTGGCATGAGTCACTCTGACAATCCTGTAGTGGTAATTTACAATCAGCACTGTGTCAGACATAATGGGTCAGAATTGGCAGGAAATTTGTTCACATACATTATATGCCAATAACAGCTGGTAACAAATCAAGTGAGAAAAAGAGTGAGTGAAAAAGTCTGATATTAAACTGTAAAGGAAAGGGGACTTGGTAATGATGGAGGTTTTTTCATCCTGTGGGAAGCTAGTGAATGATAAATGGTAGTCATCTGATGAAAAATTGGTTTAACTAGTAAACACAGGTTGTGGACCAGCTAGTGACTAACAGGCGCTGTTTATTTCTTTATACTTTGTATTTTAAATTTTGTTATATTGGGGCAAATGTCATCTGGGGCATCTTCTCACCTTCTGAATGTAACTTATATTTATTTCTCTATGTATTAGCAAGTGTGCTAACACTAATGCCTAATGTTTTTTACTTACTGGAGAACAAAAAATACAGATTAGGTAATAAAATAGAACATGCATACATTGGGTGAAAGTAAGAAGTGAGAAGAAATGACAGTTTTGTTTCCGACGCTGTATTTTAGCTAGCTAGAGTTAATGGACTAACTCTATCAGCCTTAGAGATGTGTGTAGCCACCCCAGATAGATATGAGGCAACACAGTAGCTTGCTGTGAGATTACAGTGGAGCAACCAAGAGGTTTTGCTCTTCCACCTTAGTGGAATGAGTGAATGTGACAGTCACACTGAAGTAATAGATATGTTATATGATAAAGCTTAGCTGAGCAAATGAAGGTTTGGGGCCTTGCGCAAGGATCCACCTGTGGGAGTGTGATGTTGCTAGGATTTGAACTCACAACCTTCACATCAGTAGCCCAAAGGCTTAACCAATAAGTCACCATCACACAGTAACACTTTTATTCTCTCTCTCTTTCTTTCTCTACAAGTGAGTTCATAATTGGTCTCTACTGGAGTTGGACTGTTTTTTTTTTTTATCCCAGTCTATTGCAGTCATTATTTTTATTTGTTTTCTATTTTATTCTATTTAGTTAACTCTGTTTCCCAAAATATAAACAAACTAATAGTGAAATTTAAACCACTGCAACCCTGACCAGGTAGATGCTGTAAATTCATCCCACAACACCAAAGTTCATGAATGTGGTCTTTCTTTGTCTCGCGAGCTTCATATCTGACCACTCAGTGTTCCCACATCCAAAGTAGTATTAGGTAGAATTCTGCATTTGATCATTTGAAATACTGCACATTAACTATAGTAAAGCAGCTTATTTAATGTAAAGTAGTTGTGCTGATTAGGGGATATGCTACCGTAAGTACAATTTCCCTGTTAATTTTCCTATCATCTGTTTTGTACAGCACTGTTGAATTTGTGAATTTGATTAGTCAGAAGGTGTTGATTAAATTTCTATAAGCAGCTCTGAAAAAGTGCTGGCTAAAATTCATAGGTTTAAATAATGTTTAAAATAAACCTGTTCTAGTAACTGCTAATTGACAGGGACTTGTATGGTGGATGCATGCTCCACATAATTTAAGCCAATCAATAAATGGATTTTTTGTTGTTATTTGAACAAAGTAAAATGGAGCTTTCATTTTATTTAACATTTATGGAAAGAGTCTCAGGTGTCTGCACAATCAATGATTTTATGCCACAGGGAAGTCTACAGTACAGAGGAGTTTTTCAGTAATATGGCAATGGCAACTATCTGTGTAAGGAATAAAACACAACAGGACTTGCTGTTATGGGAAATGAATACATGACTTGGTGGTGTGATACAGCCTGAAGTGGATGATTGTCCTAGAATGTGCTGAAGTGTTTTATACCTCTTATACCATGCCAATCTGCCAATGATTACAAATTTTAATTTGTTAATTACCTCTGTCCTGAACACACACTTGTGGCAGAAAACATACTGAATGTTACACAGCACAGACACTGAAGACTTCTTCCAAAAATGTTAAATAAACATCTTTTTACTGAAAGCTATAATGATATGTTTCATTTTGTTAAATAACAACTGTTTATTCCATTTATTATTATTTATCCATTTATTATTAGCCTTAGATATATAGTGTTCTTCAGGTTCCTGTGAATGAGTTGTTACTATAAAAACTATAAAATATTAGAAGAAGCTTATTAATATAAACCTATCATTTGCTGGCAATACTGCCCAAGCTGTGTCATAGAAAATTAATAAATACATTCTGATCAATCAGAATCAAGCATTCATTAGTGCTGTGGTGTACACATAATATAAATGGTAAATGTAATTTGCTTAAATGTAATTTGTTATTACATATTAATTTTTAGTTGTCGACATATTTCTGTGGTATAAGAGAAATAAAAGCACCCCATGTTAATTAATTTCATATAACAGCATGCCCTGCAGTGTTTTACTCCTTAATTAATCATCGGTGTTAAATATGTGCCACTGGGTTGAGTTCTACTCAGATACAGGACAAACTCATAAGCCTTCTTACACCCTTTAAACACTATATAAGCTCCAATCACACTTACCTAACTTAAACATGCTATATGTTACACAGTTTGTACAGAGCACAGCCTGATAGGATTAGGGTTAACAGTGAGAATGGCTTTATTTCAGCTAGCAGAGGAAAATACTATCCGGGCTTAAAAAGGGTGTATGTGCTGATACCCTGGGTACAAAACTGAAATTTACCAAGTCTAATTAAATATATATATATACTAAGAAAATGTCTTTTATGGTCATGTGAATCTACAGCTATCATGTTATAGCAAATACACTTTAACTGCAACAAGCTTTAAGGATAATTCAGTACAAGAACTGTTAAACTTGAAAAGAAAACTCTAATGCACAAACAAAAGATTGTCAGTATACTGTTTTTTTCAATAAGCATTATTATTTCTCAGTTTGACACGTTATTTGAGGTGAACCTTTTCTGTGTTACTTCTAATCTTCTTCTCAAGTGTGTGCTTGTGTGCGTGTTCGTAAAAACATTACGGTAGATTAGTGCGAGTGCTGATCTCTCCAAAGCACCCACTAACCACAGTGTCTAAGCTGAGAGAGAAAGTGAGGTTGAGGAGGAGAGCATATTGTAACTAACATTTTATTAATATTTATTGGATTCTCACTGTCAGTCTGTGTGAGCTACGTCACAAATGGCAGGACGGCTCATTAGTAAGGTCTCGCTTCCATAAACACAAGAGATCCTTTTCATTTTGTCTCATCAAAGGCTGTCAAATGTGCGTGTCTGTTTAATGAATAAACATAGGACAATCGAATTTTACTGTTCTCTGTGCAGGACAATGTTATAATACCTTCGCATAATACCTATTAGACAGAACTGAACAAATTATTATTTGCATATTTTCTGGTATGCATTTAGAGCTTCTTGCACTGTGTCAATAAAGTTCTTTAAGAAGAGTTCAAGTGTGTAATATAAAACAAACCCAATCCTGTTTTATGGCTCACTGATTATAACTAGGTTGGACTGCTTGAATACACTGACTTAGCAGGCCTCTCTTGTGTTAGTCTAAACTGTGAAGAGATTTTCTTAATGTACCCCAAAAAAACAATAAACAATGCGGACACACCTTCTCAGGCTCCTCAATTGGGATGACTTTGACGATGTTCTTGTGCCTGCGGAGCTGAGACTTGAATGCTCGCTCAATCTGGACGTTGTATTTCATGAAGTAGACATAGAGTGCATAACCACCCACCAGCATTATGCTCTCCCACCACATGATGGTATTGTCCAAGAAGAAGATGATGAGCATGATCAGATCTAAGATGTAGAAGGACACATCTCTGAAGAGAGGCCACCAGGTGAGATAGAGCATCTCCCGGGAGAACAATGCACACATTCCTATCACAAAAAGGATGTTAAATACAGCTGACCCTACGATAGTTCCAATACCCACGTTGCTGTGTGAGATAAAGACACCAATCAAGGAGGTGAAGAGTTCAGGAGCAGAGCCTCCAGCTGCCATGAATGTTGCTCCAGCAACATCATCTGAGATCGCCAGCTTTTTAGTGATGACACCAAGAGTAGGGACAAAGAACTCATCACACACAATGGCCAAAGAAACAAACATGTATATCATCCCAAAGATGTGCAGACACACCCAGCCTTTCCGTCGTTCTTCAATGGAGAAGATGTCCTGAGGGTATTCGCCCTTCATGTGAGGGGGCTCTGCAGGGCTGGAGATGGTGATTGTGGGTGTAGGGTGAGTGGGTTCAGGTGCTGGAGTAGGAACAGGAGTGGGTTTTGGAAGGTCTGGATCTACATAGATGCAGCGAACAATTGTCCTGTTTGTAGTGGTCACTGGACGTAATGCTGTTGTTTCTGCTCTCTCGGTTCTCAGAGGGGCGGTGGATGCAGTCGTGTCTGGTTTATGTGCTGCATGAGTTGATGTACCTTCTTCCACAGCAGCGGTGGTCAGCTTAGCTGCTACTCCTGGTTTCACTACCAGTCCTTCAGTAGCATCTTCATGGTCAACTTCGGCGTTTTCTCCAATCTGAGGTTCTGGCCAGGGTGTTTGTAATCTGGTTCTAACAGTTAGTTGGTATATACAACATAGCAAAACTCCAGACAGGAGAAATATAATCCGGGTCAGCTGAAGTCTCTTTCTACGAGTTAGATACATTTTGCACTGCGTTTCCTAAGGTAGTTGCTCTTGTCCCAGATAATATATCCCAGTGTGTCCCACCAGGTTATGATGGGGTGTGAAGGGGCCTGTCACAGAGTGAAACATCTCATGCTCTCAGGATTGGAGGATTCATCTCCCAGGTCTCTCGCTGCAAACAATAGGCATAAGCTTTAAGCAACAGGTTTCTGTGTGTAGTCCTGTTTGCATGCCTATTATAGCATTTTAGTGACAAATAGTCTAACTATGCAAACAGACACGGTGCGTTAGTGCGTAAAAAAATGACAAAAACGTGAAATTGATTTAACTGCTTATTTATAGAGCAATAATCTCTATAACAAGAGCAATAATGTCTATAACAATAGTAGAGGAAACAGCTACTGAAAGACAGAGGAAACCATTAAATCGATGTGGGTGTACATACGTTTTCTCTATTAAGTGACACTTCATTTGTTGTATATTAGACAAATCTAAATCGATTTAGATAGCCTAATGAACCTCAGTCAGTAGCAACTACAGCAGGATATCTATTCTTTCACTGTTTTACGCATAGCCAAGGATAATATGAGCAGATTATGAGCACATTTCATCGGTTATGAATGAGTGGAATGAGATTTTTGTGATAGAGATGTTTGAGAGAGGTGTTTTGAGAGAGCTGTACTTACGGAGCGGTGCGGTGGTGTCCGTGGCGCGGTGCTGATGAACAGCTGGGCTGAACGCAGAGCTCCGGCGCTCACGCACTCGCACACTGCGCGCAGCAGCTCAGGGCAACTGGGACGCACAGCAGGACAGCTCTCCACCGTGGATCAGCATAATACCTAATACCTGAAGTCTTTTTAAGAAGATTATCTGTACTGTCTCCCGACACTCTCATTAACCTATGTCTTAAACCATTTTCATCCCAATTATTTTGATCTTTTGTATTTTAATTGTTTATTTTAAAATTGTCAAAATAAAATGAATGAAAACTGACTGGAAAGAAAAAGGTAATAATGTATAGAAAGCTGTATACTAAACTTTGGACAGATTTCTATGGAATGCTATAATAACCTTCACCAGCAAAATAAACTGGCTGAAATATTTATCAGTAATAGACTGCATAGATATATTGCCTTTCAATTGCTACAAATGCTTCATCTTTAATACTCTCTCTCTCTCTCTCTCTCTCTCTCTCTCTCTCTCTCTCTCTCGCTCGCTCGCTCGCTCCTCGGAACAGAATGCAGGTTTTCATTGTCCCTACCCGGTATCATTAAGGGGTGCACACTCACTCTCCAAGCTGCTTTTGTTTTTCTGGTTTCAGAATGGGTAAAGTTTCGTTTTAATCACATTTATCAGTTCTTTTATTGGCAGGATAATTGTCGTAAGTGTTACAGTTCTTTAATGCTGACTGTTTTTAGGTTCGGGCACGATTTGAACGCAATAAGTTCTCAGACGCTGTGGTGTTGCTTGCTAGCTAGGTAGCTCGTTGATTTATTAATCAACGACATCGGACAGATTTTGTATTTAAGAACAGAACGGATTATAATCGTTGTTAAGTGTCGTAGAGATGCGTTGTGAAGAGCTACTGAATAGGTGTTTAACCTGAGACAGTAGTGTTAAAAGTTAAACGTAAATTTGGCTCTTATCCTTGTGATACTGTATGTGCTGTAATGATGTATTGTAAAGTAATGTGATACTGGTTACCTGATACTTAAAGTAAGTAAAATTACCTGTGAGAAGGGAAGGGTAACGACCAGACTGTACTGTACTGTACTGTACTGTAGCATAACAGTATATTACTAACCCCACCCAAACAGGCATAATTGGTTTCTGCACATTCTCACAGGTGGGATGTGGGAGCTTCCATAACTTCTTCAGAGTGTGAATAAAATACTTTTGCCATCATGCCAACTGTGGTTCTTATGGACGCGTCACTGTCCATGACACGGCCTGTGTCACTGGAAGGCAGTGAGGAGTTTCAGCGGAAGAACCTGGCTGTCCATGGCCTGACCATGCTATTTGAACACATGGCAACAAATTACAAGTTGGAGTTCACTGCACTTGTCGCCTTTTCATCCCTTTGGGAACTGCTGGTGCCTTTCACCAGGGACTACAACACTCTACAGGTATGAACTATCCTAGTACAGGACAATTACTGTTGATATTATTTTAATTTCACCTTATGCAATTTGGAAAATGGAGTGTTTCACTATTAGGTTGAATGTGGTTCTTTTCTAAACTAAATGATGACCTCAAACATGCATGTGTTCATATTGAGGTACATCAGTAAATTAAAGGTTTGATTTGTTGTTAAACAGTTTGGTTTGCTAATTTTATATTTTCTCTTTCAACTGCTGCACAGGAGGCCTTGAGCAATCTGGAGGACTATGATAAAACCTGCCTGGAGTCAGCACTGCAGGGAGTCAGTAACATTGTGCAGCAGGAGTGGGGCAGCACCTGTCCCTGCCAGGTAGTGTGTGTTCTGTTAAGGACATGGAGGGATGAACACCATTCTTCCAAAGATATTCCCACAACTAGTGTTTGATGATGGAGATGGAGAGCGTCAACACAAAATCTCCAATAGGTGTTCGATTGGTTTAAACTCTGGTGACTGACAAAGCCATAGTACATGATTTGTATAATTTTCATACTCATTAAACCATTCACTGAGCCCTCATGCCCTGTGGATGAGGACCATGTCATGAAGAGACCACTCTCATCAGGATAGAAATGTTTCATGTTCAGTAAGATGAGGATGATCAGTCAGAATAATTTGCATTAATTTGCAGTGACATTTCCCTTTAAAATGTCCCATGTGTATATTAACTGCAATAGATGAAAAATAACCAGTTCGTGACAACACATCAATTTTAAAACTGATACACGAGAAGTGATTGTAGATGCAGGTTGGGTTGCAGATGCAGGTCAGATTTTAGGTATTATTATATGAAAATGTTTTGGTGGGTTACAGTATTTATTTCCCAATAGCAGTCTCAGGTGTGATACTAAGTGTTGCGTATTTGTGTTGGTGAGTAATTCTGTTTTCTGATTTACCCCAGAGGTCCTTGACCTATGATATGATGCATCATACATTTCAGATTGGCATTACCACTCAAGAAATCAGCATTCACATACTTTCACTGAATGTACATTACCAGGTCACATCTGTAAAGAATTTCATTACCTTTCCTAGGCTGTCACTCTGAACTTCTTGTTCATGGTTTTTGTTTTGTTTTTTTGGTTACTGTGATTTATTTGACGGCCTGTAGGTGGTGTTGGTGACTGACGGAGCTCTTGGTATTGGTCGTGGTTCTCTGCGCCACTCCCTGGCCACTCTGAAACAACGGGGAGAGGAAAAGAAGTTTCCCCTACCCTTCCCTTTTCCCTCCAAGCTCTACATCGTGTGTATCGCCAATGCAGAGGAGGTACTGTTAGCAAATTAAATAAATGCTCTATTGTTTACCCTTACCTTCTGTTCAAGTTATTCAATATATATGAAAGGATGTGTATCAAAAAACATCACAATTGACTCAGTTTCTTTGACATTAATCCCTGTCACAGCTCCTTTGTTATTTATTTACATGCACTGGACAGCAGAAGGTCCACCAGGCATTTGAAAGTGTTTTGTTTGTCCATATTCATACAGTTAGGTCCGGACGTATTTGGACAATGACAGAGTTTTGTGATTTTGCCTTTATACTCCACCACAATGGATTTGAAGAATATGGCATTTAGCATTTAGGAGTTACAGCCATTTTAAGCAAAGAACTTCCATTTTCAGAAGCTCAAAGGTATTTGGACAATTGACTGACAAGAAGTTA
>CM074950.1:11878304-11892484 GCA_037577455.1 Pangasius macronema | reverse complement strand
ATGCCATATTTTTGTGGAACCTCTTAAAATAAAGCTGAAAGTCTACACTTCGATCACATCTTGATTGCTTTATTTCAGATCCATTGTGGTGGTGTATAAAGGCAAAATCACAAAAACTCTGTCGTTGTCCAAATACTTCTGGACCTGACTGTAACTATTGTTAATAGTGCTACCTGAGATATTTTAATTACCTTGCTATAAAATACAAAGAGGTGGCCTCTGGTGCTAATTTCAAAGTGAACAGACCATGTATGTTATCCTCATGTAACCTTAATTTGGACATTTTTTTTTTTAATTGCAGCTTCAAGCCACTGATGCCATGGACAATTTGGAGCAACTTCTCACCTTAAGTGGTGGAGAGGGACAGATCTTTACTATGGATGGACCACTATGTCTGAAAAGTGTTCAAGCAATGTTTGGGTGGGTAACTATATCGCTCCATCTGTATAACTGCTACACTGTGTGGTTTTTGCACAACATATAGCCAGCGACTGAATGGGAGTACCATGGATTGCTTATACCTGTAAGTCTGTAAACATATGTTGGCAGAAAGTTGATTGACCAGGCATACATGCCTTTCCATGCCGTGCTGCGCTGTGGGAACCTAGCATCTGATGTGCAGGTGTTTCCCAGGCCAGAACCTGTGCTGTTGGATGAAGAGCTTGACCCAGTACCAAAAACAGTGCACACAGGTACCATTTGCTGTTTTCCTATTTTGTACACATTTACAATGGAACATTAGGAATGTAACTTTGGTTCTGTGACTAAGTGGGGATCACCAGAGCAGTTTCCTTTGGAACTAGTGAAGGTTCACTATGTACTGGTATCCTTGTACTAGTACTAGTAGCAAAGTCGTCACCTTCGTGGCAATTAGATAATAGCTAGCTTGGGGTGAAGGAGGTTTCACTAAATATTATCTGAGGCAATGGTCATCATTTTAAGACCAGTATTTAACAGAAAAAAATGTACAGCTTAGAAAAATATTTTCTGCAAAAACACACACGTACATGCACACACACACAAAGTCAGGTCCATAAGTATTTGATAGTTTTTGAAATTTTGCCTCTGTACACCACCACAATGGATTTGAAATGAAGCAATCAAGATGTGATTGAAGTGTACACTTTCAGCTTTAATTCAAGGGGTTTAACAGAAATATTGTATTATCCATTTAAGAATTACAGACATTTTTTTTAGAGTCCCTCCATGTTCACAGGCTCAAATGAAATTGGACAGTTGACTGATAAGCAGTTTAATGTTTCATTTTCCTCATTATTTCATGACAAATTAAGAGGACAAAAAGGTCTGGAATTGATTCCAAGTGTTGAATTTGCATTTGGTAGCTGTTCAATATGCAGTCCAAAGAGGTGTTGATGCAAGTGAAGGCTGAAAAAAGAAAAAAACAGACCTATCAGAGAGATAGCAGAAAGTTTAAGAGTGGCCATATCAACCATTTGGTGCATTCTTAAATGCACTGGTGAGCTCAGCAACACCAAAAGGCCTGGAAGGCCACGGAAGACAATTAAAGTGGATGATCGCAGAATTCTTTCCTTGTTGAAGAAAAATCCCTTCACAACATCTAGCCAAGTCAAGAACACTCTGGAGAAGGTAGGCGTATCATTGCCAAAGTCTACAATCAAGAAACGCCTTCATGAATGTAAACACAGATGGTTTGCCTCAAGATGCAAACCACTGGGAACACTCACGGACAGAATGGCCAGATTAGATTTAATTAGCTAAAAAACCTCTAAAAAAAGAAAAAGGCCTGTTCTGATGCAAGGTTAACTTCTACCAGAATGATGAATAGAGAAGAGTAAAGAAAGGAAAAGATCATGTTCCAAAGCATAACACATCATCCGTCAAGCATGTGGAGGCAGTGTTATGGCATGGGCATGTGTGGCTGCCAGTGGAACTGGGTCACTGGTGTTTATTGATGTGACTGCTGATAGAATTATCAGGATATAGTGTATAGAACTATACTTTCTGCTCAGATTCAGGCAAATGTTGCAAAACTGAGTGTTGCTGCAGTGCTATCATGCAGTCGTGGCCTAATGGTTAGAGAGTCGGCCTTGTAACCCAAAGGTGAACCTGAAGTTCGTGGGTTCGAGTCTCAGGTCCGGCAGGGATTGTAGGTGGGGGGAGTGAATGACCAGCATTCTCTGCCACCCTCAATACCATGACTGAGGTGAGACCCTTGAGCAAGGCACCTGCTCCCTGGGCGCTGCAGCAAAAAAGGGCTGCCCACTGCTCCGGGTGTGTGTTCAGTGTGTGTGTGTGTGTGCACTTGGATGGGTTAAATGCAGAGCACAAATTCCGAGTACGGGTCACCACACTTGGCTACACGTCACTTCACTTCACATACTTGCATGTTAACTAAGTTTAAATAAGTTAAAATATCTAATAATATATGTATACTTTTTGTTTCAGAGTTGGAGATTGTGGGTTTTATTGAGATTGGTGATATTGCCAGTCCTCCAGTCCTGTCTAGACACCTGGTCCTACCCATAGCTGTTAACAAAGGTTCCCCCTCCACTTCAGATTCTTTGTTATTCACTCCCATTGTATTTGCACTGCATCTGATTTCTGCTTTTGTGTTTGCTCTCAGAGGCAGATGAATTGGGAGCAGGGGCTGCTGATGAAATGGAAGAGGAGACGTCAACCAATCAGATGGCAGGAAAGAGCCCGAATTTTTGTGTCCTTCTGCATGGCAGTCTGAAAGTGGAAGGCATGGTGGCCCTCGTACAGCTGGGGTAAGAAACTGTTGAATAAGATAATCAAGCCCTGTTCCAGCATATCTTTTGTATACACTTGCATGGTCCCTTGTGGCCGTCTCTAATCATGAACCTCCTCTTTTAGGCCTGATTGGTTTGGGATGCTCTACTCACAGGCAGATAGTAAGAAAAAGTCAAATCTGATGATGTCGATTTTTGAGCCTGGCCCAGAGCCTCTACCGTGGCTGGGGAAAATCTCTCAACTTGGACCTATTTCAGGTAGAATACAGATATTTTGAATTTAAGATTGATTTTGAATTTTTATCTGATAAGAGGCAGTTCGACTTTTAGGGGAAGATGAAAACTTGATTAGATTTTAATAATAATCTAAATAATTTATCTATAAAATCCAAATCATTTCTCTGTTTTTGTCATTAAATATACATTGTTACAGTGCCATGCATAAGTATGCAAGGGTGAATATAACTGATTACACACTGCATTACTATAAAATATTTGTAACAATATTACCATCATAGATTTAACTATGCTCGTCTGTCAAACTATATATTATTACATTTTAAATTAAAATCCTTTGGCTTTGTAGATGCACCAGAAAATCCTTATGGGGAGGATGATAGCAAAAGCCCTTTCCCTGTCCTACCCAAAAGCAAACGCAGCTACGCCCAAAATGTCACAGTCTGGATCAAAGCCAGTGGACTGCAGGTATGTTAATGCCACCCATGAGTCCTGTCAAGATCTGTGTAAGGTTCCATATGCTGTGACTGGTATGCTAGAGCAGGACTGACCCTATGGCCTTATGGGGTCGTGACATCTGATTTGGTGGCCCAGTTCACAGCACCTCACTGACAGAGAATACAGACTGACAAGTTACAGACACAATACAGTACTACTGAACATATAATGTTAAATCCTCAGTGATTGCAGTCCCATTTCTGTATTCATGTTCTTGGCAGGGAGCAATAAATAGCTGACATTTTGCAGATTAGTCAGCCAAATTGCTGACAAAATTGCTCACAGTGCAAAATTTAATGTCTTTTCCTTGCAGACAGATGTACAAAAAATCCTTCGAAATGCAAGAAAACTTCCAGAGAAAACACAAACCTTCTACAAGGTAACATACTGTTTAGGAGATAAGTAGGGAGGCTAAATACTGGATGGTTCTTATTTATTTTATTTTGAATGACTGAAAACTTTCTGTGTCTGTGTTAAAGGAGCTAAACCGGCTGCGTAAAGCTGCTCTAGCATTTGGTTTCTGGGACTTGTTAAAAGGTGTAGCTGAGCTGTTGGAAAGGGAGTGCACCTTACTGCCTGACTCTGCCCATCCGGATGCTGCCTTCCAGCTGTCCCACGCTGCCCAACAACTCAAACTGGCTAGTAGTGGCGACCCCAAATATGCAGCTTTCGATCATGTCATCACCCCCATGCTCACTGACTTCTCAGGGGGAGGAAGTGGGACTGACAGGATGTAGGTGAAATAACGTCTCCTGCATAAAAACTTTTAAATGTCACTGGAACCTGCTTTGCTCCTCACTGCCTTTTCAACTGTGAAGAGGCTGGAAATATCGCAATAAGATCCTGGATTGTTTCATTTCTACAAGTTAAAGCTTAGAAATAGGTAAGGAGCTATGAATTTAGTGGCACAGGAACCACTGATTCATGGCGTGCCTTTTGTACTGGATGTATCCTTGAAAGAAACCTGTTTATCAGAACCTATTTCTCAGTAAGTATAAGTTTGTTTGTTTNTTTGTTTACATAGCATTTTCTACAACAATGACCCAAACGAAATAAAAGTGCGTCTCACATTTGTAATGTAGTTGATAGTAATCATTCATTTGAAAGCTTTATTTTAAACAATCATCAGTAGCCTGGTATTCAGTAGCATAGACTAGTTGTCTGTTTTCTTTATGTAACAGCAGATTATTGCCCCTCTTGTGGGTTTCTGCTGCTTTGTTTAAAACTGTCACAGTCCCTGAGGTTGTTGGTCTCTATATCAGTTTCTCTGCTCTTCTGCAGAGATAAACACACAAACACGTTCCAGGGAATGACTGATAGGGAGAATGTTACTAACTCTGTCAACTCCAAATGCCCAACCCATTAAAAACATAACTCACAATGGAAATAACATTTAGCTTTATAAATACTTTAATCCCTGTCAAATTAAGCAATCTGCTTTGGGTTTGAGAACTAGACTGTAAATGCACTTTGTTTGATTCAAGCGGAGGAATGGATAATCCTGCTTCTGTAATGATCTCTCTAGATAGAGAGTGGAACAGGATGGGCTGAGAGAGTCCTGGGTGAAGGCAGGACACTTCAGTTCTTCCAAGGGCATCTCAGTTGGCTTTCCTCTTTTTCATGCGGAACCGTCTCCTCCTCTGCTTGTAGAGATGACGGAAGTTGCTGAAGAGTCCTGTAAAGTGTGCAGTGGTGTAATACAGATCAGCGTTTGTACACAGCAATAAGATTATATTGCAGTTCATAGCACAAGAACAGCACATTTCAACATAGCAGTGTGACTTTCAAACAGGAGACTCACCCAGGAACATGAGCAGCAAGTAGAGCTGCAGGACGTAGGAGAAGCTGAGGGAGGAGCCGAGGGCGTCAGGCAAAGGGATGCTTAAGAATTTAGTGTCGTTGAAGATGGGGATAGACTGGATGACTGCCACAGCTGATGGACAAACAAGCCAGAAACAAGATCTTACAAACATCTGAACCAGACTGCCTGATCTGATTGTTATCAAACACTTTATAAACATCAACACAGCTTATAGAGGGTGAAACCGATTTAAAAATATTTAACATAGTATTTACTATTCTCACCTTCAGCAAGCACACCAAGCGGGTACAGGGGAATCCAAACAGTATACCGTAGCCAAGTCAGCGTTTTCCATTCAGTGTCAATGCAGGCCAACATGTAAAAGGGGTACCTAAGGTGAATAATCACATGCGTTTATAAAAATAGATTATTTAAAAAGTTTAATTTTTATAATCCATTTTCACCAGAATCTACTTTCAAAAGCTAATTATTTCCAACACTGTTGTATTGATGGGCTTTATATTTTATATCCTTTTGCTATGTATGTTAATGTGGGCACTGTGTATGTGTATGCTAATGTGGGCACTGAACTGTTAAAGCCACAAAGTTTCATGTGACTTCCTTAGAACTAGCAGTTGCGTTATGCTGAAAAATGTTATCATTTGCTTCAACTTTGATACATACACTATATGGCCAAATGTATGTGGACACCTGACCATCACACCAATATGTGCTTTCTGAACATCCCGCTCCCGATTTAGTCCCCCTTTGCTGTTATAATAACCTCCACTCTTCTGGGAAGGTTTTCCACTAGATTTTGGAATGTGGATGTGTGGATTTGCTCATTCAGACAAAAAAGCATTAGTGAGGTCAGGCGAGAAGGCGTGGGGTGTCGTCGGTGTTCCAGTTCATCCTAGAGGTGTTCGGTGGAGTTGAGGTCAGGGCTCTGTAAAGGTCACTCAAGTTCTTCCACTCCATCCTTGGCAAATCATGTCTTTACTGACCTTGCTTTGTGCACAGGGGCACTGACATGCTGGAACAGGTTTGGACTAGGCCCGTTAGTTCTAGTGAAGAAAACTGTAATGCTACAGGATACATCCTATACAATTGTGTGCTTCCAACTTCCAATAGGTTGGGGAAAGCTCACATATGGGTGTGATGGTCAGGTGTCCTCAAACTTTTGTCCATGTAGTGTATTTCTTTACAAGTGGGTAATTTATGTTTAGAAGCTCACCTAAATATCTCAATGGCACTCCAGAGATAGAAGACAAAGAAAACAACAGGTTTGTTCTGCATTTCCTCTAGGCTCCCGAAGATGACAAAAAGGACAAAGTTCCTCCCCATCACCTTTAAAAGTTTGGGAAGGCAAAATAAAGTTTTTCAGTTTTAACTTCAACTTTCAGTTATATTCAACACTGCATAAGTGCAGACCACACCTTTATTTATAAATGAGTGGTATAACTGTACACCCAAGATACTCAAAAAACTGTTTTTCTGTTTTCCCACCATACAGAAATCATACACTAAAATGCAAGAGGATAAACAATTAGTTAAAAGAAAAGAAACTAAAATGCATAATTTACATCATCCCCTTTACTGCATTCACTAAAAACGGTCAATAGAAAAACAGAAGAGTGATGAGCATATGCACATAGTTTTATAGGTAAACCACCCACCTTCACACAAACTGTACTTTTCAGTTTAAAAAAAAAAAAAAAAAAAAAAAAAGACGCTTGCTGTGTACACGTTTAGGTTCAGTATAGTTCTCAGCTGTGTTAAGGTGTACAATAAGGCATGGCCGTGTCTGAGTCAGTGCTTTACGCAGTTCACTGTAACATTTGCTTCCTATTAGCAGTGCACACATTTCTTTTTGTGACTTACTGTACATTTCAAAAGACTTTATTCAGGTCTTATTCCTAACATTTATTGATTCTCAATGTTATACTTACTGCATGTTTATTATAGATATAATATTATATAGATATTGTCGGTGCAACATCAGTTCTAGAGCATTTGTACTCGGGCAATCATTAGATAAAACAGAGTGTCACTATTCCCCTTCATTTGCTGTGACCAAAGACCATAGGCATAACAACAACAGAAAGCTGAGAGTGAATTTTAAAATGACCCAAAAGCCCATGTTAAACTAACGGAGACTAAATGTATTCAATGTAATGAAATGCCATGGCTGCATACACTGTCTTGCTCAAAGGCTGACAGTGACACATGACACACAGTGCACTTTTACTGCTATGCGCAGAAGAACACAAGACACAACCAGCTGCTAATACTGATGGTTTCTTTTTTTACATGCCCTAATATGATTAAATCTTTATACAAAATAGCAGTTATTTATGCTCAGGATTTTGATTATAACAGCGTACCAGTAATTCAAAGCGGTTACTTTCAAACATCTACTAGGAAAATGGAGCTCCCTCAGTCTGGTACAGTAATGCAGGACTATAATAAATACGCAGATAATATTGTTGCTTACAAAAGTATCATGAGAAACCAAAAAAAAAAAAGAAATAGAACTCATACAAAATCTAAGTTAGTCTATCGTTTAGTAATTTAGGTATAAATGTTTGCATAATTCAATGTGAACTAAATATTTTCAGCAGATTTACAAACATTTCAGAACTCGTGTGTGTGTGTGTGTGTGTGTGTGCGCATGATGAACGCCAATGACCCAGACATTAACAGGCACATACACAGCACAGCTGATTTGCATTCAGTCACAGAACTTCATCAAAGGCAAAGCTCACAGTGCTTAAATGATAAGTAAATGGTAAGCAGAAAGACTTTCTTAGCGATAGAAGTGGAAGTTATTTTGACTCAAGTCTATGCAAATATATTATTTAACAGAGTAAAACCACTTGAAAAGGCCAAAATCTGGGGCTGACTTACAATAAGGTGAATTAGATGTGGATTAAGTGAAGTAAAAAGAAAATGGTCTGACATAAAAACAGAGTAAAAATATATACTTTACCCAGTGATCGTGCACATCAATCACATCACGCAGGAAAAATGCTTTTTTTTTAAAAAAAAAAATATTTAAAGCAAAGTGTCTGAGTGAACTTTCTCACACACACCAATTCACCCTGCCTGATGCCATGTGTTGGAAAAGCATGTGTCATAGGAAGTGTTTGGCAGCACACTAAGGCGTATATCGCACATTGTCGCTTGAGACTTACCAGATTGATCACTTATCGGTCACTTAGTGCTGGCTCTAATAAAGTGTTACACAACATTAAAATAAGATGTGGCAAACAGAACTGACTTACACACTGCCTACGCCTGTTCTCCTTTTATACAATGGCCTTCTTAAACAAATGACTGAGCTTATTTGTCTTCATTTTGTCTTTAATTTTCTTGTGCGTAAATGTCCACATGTTCAGTGGAACGAGTAGAATATGAACGTTTTTCTGAAATTATGAGATTTTCATGAACACCAAATTTCTTATGTAAATGCTCATACGAACGATTTATGAATAAATCACCCTATTCGTAGCCAGCGCGATAAACGAGCCCCACTGAGTGCATGTTAACTGTACACTGCTGAGTATCACACGTCTGAAGTCTACATTAATTAACACAGGAGCATTAATTAACAGCTAGCGGATGTGGCATTTACTGTGTTTGGTGTTTGAATCTTTGTTGGCTAACTAAATGTGCTGTGACTAACAGAAGTGGGCAAGCTGAACACCTCTTGTTTACCCAACTTATGAGAGGAATTTTCTGGGCAACCAGATATTCAGAAGTTCCTGCAGACTGTAAACTGAGATCTTATTAATGTTGATTAATCATGAAATGGACAGTCTTAACATCTTGACTTATTGTACATTTGACATGATCTACAGCTCTCACCTGTATAAAGGCAGGCATTACACCGGTCTTGACTAACCCCAGAGCAGGGTTAATCACCTCAGCAATGGCTAGCATCTGACAGAAGTACATCACATCAGCAATGGTGTGAAAGGTATCATAGAAAGAATCTATTCAAAAAAGAAAAAAAAATGAATGTAACCAATCAGATTATCATTCAGAAGAAAGTAGACATCATCTATTATCTCATTATTAATTACAAACCACACTTGGAAACATTTTTTTAAGTACTTCCATTGTCAAAATACAAGTCTACAGTGCACATCAGGACTGAAAAGGAAGTCAGATCTTTTGTATTTTGGGTGACAAACAGAAATTTTATAGCCTTAACAAAAGCTGACCTCTGGGATAGATATACAATAGATATGGATAGTGTAGTCTCTATGTAGTTTTAATATAAAGCCTCACCTTCCCTAAGTATGAAAAGACGAACAGTCATGTTGACAAAGATCCAGGAGAACCCAAGGAACTGGACCAGGTTGTACATGAAGAGATATCCTTTTTTCAAGCCTAGGAAAGCTGTGGGAAAACCAATCTGTATCTGCACAAGTGCTATTTAGAATTTTTCTTTCTTTACCTGCCTTACTTTTGAAAAATATTCTTCTTCTGCACTGGAAAATCAAAAGTTCACTTACGGTCCTTTGGAATCCTTGACTCGATGCTTATTTTACTTATTTTTTCCTCCTGTGCAAGCATAAACAGAGGTTAGTGAGAGCCACAGTGTCTTCTACTGTAATGGTTCAGCACTTGTGAAGGAAGCACATATTCGGTTTTACTGTAATTCCACTCATAACAAAAACATCCTCTAATTTAAAAGTCCCCCAACCTTTTGCCTCAGCTCCATCTCAGCGTCTGACTCATCCAGCCAGCGGTCGAAGTCAGGCGCCAGATACACAGGCTTCTTCTCCTGCATGGTGAGTCGATCCCACCAGCAGTGCTTCTGCTTTCTCACTGTGATATTCACCTGCCGCTGCGTGGATTTGTGTTTTATCTACAAACATATACATGCCAAAAAAAAAAAAAAAACTTTCAGCATCTTGAGAAAGAGGAAAAGACACTAAAGGACACTTCAGTGCATTTCAGTCAATTAACAGGTGCCTCGCAAATCTCACTGATTTAAATGAGCAAAAACGCAATTCTTCTTCTGTATGTACAAACAACAAAATACTACATAAATCTTCCTCATTCCAAGAAGAATGTACACTGAACGTGTTTCTTCACTGGCTGTGTATGATATCTGCTATCTGAAAGCCAGCTGTCATCAAGGCTTGAGCTAACAAGTCATCTTTACTACATACTTATGTTAAACAATCTATAGCCATTTTAAACTGTCCGAACATTTCAAAAGTGTTGAATTACTTTGAAAAATTCATGAACAGTCATCAAAACATCCTACCTCAGGTTTCACTGGATTTAAGAACTCCAAGCTGAATTCATATTCATTTTCTCCTTTCGCTCCATGACCCTGACCTGGTACAAAAACATTACGTGAAATAGTTCAAAAGAAAGCAGCACTAAGTATTAAGAACTACTGCATATGGTTAAAAGACCTACCTCTAAACTGGAGGGTGTTCTCTTGTACACTTATGTCAAGGTTCTGCAAAAGCGACACACACACACACACGCACACACAAAACCAACAGCGTTTTTGCATTTCCTGACTTCCTTTAAAACAGCCTTAAAATAAAACAGACAAGACATCTGTGCTATGGTAAATACAATAAACCTACATTACATTGCTTTAACAGATGGCCTATGTTTGATGAACTGCAACCAAACCTGGAACAAGTGATCTGTTGTGTGAGCTGAAGGTACAGTAACCTCAAAAGTCAGGCACTTGATATGCATCATTTGCATCAAACTGGTATTCACAACAGGTTACTACCAGTTGCGTGGAAGCACAATAATTGCACTATTGTCTGAAAGTCTTCAATGCCTACATTTAGAGCACTATGACCATGCATGAGCACTGTAAAGATGTTTCACAAACATGCAACCTACTCTCAGAAAAGAGCAACACACAAATGATGGGGGAGGGTGGAAGTCGTCCAAGGAAACACCTATCCCTGAGTACAAGCCACATGCTCTCTCATCCAGTACCTGAAAAATGTCTGTAAATAAAACATGACTGCTACAGATGGCTTGTAGTCTTGGTGGAGGAAGCCATGGATCTGTATCTATAAAGAGCGCAGGATATAAATGCTGCATTCACAGGATATGGTTATGTTGTGTTGTGTTGTGTTGTGTTTGCTGTTTTCAAAAAAATAAATAAATAAACAAACAAACCCACAAACAACATTCCCTTGTTTTAAAGGGTTTTGCATGCGGACTTTGAGGTCCTGTTCCAGAGAATCAGGTTTCACTTCGACAGTTAGTCTTTAGTAACTTGGTAATTAACTTTCCAGTGTACGTATTTGCTTATTAATGCTGTTTAGTAACATCAAAATATTGACAGAATGTCAAATTGCTAGCTCGTTTAGCTGTCAAAAAACCGGCAAATACATGCATACGTTTTATATATATATATATACCAGTAGCAGGACAAAAAAGGTGCCTGCTGAAAAGCTACACATATATCAGCACATTTATCATTTATAGGTTTAGAAAGAATTACAGACAAGCTGCTAGATAAACAAGCTCGTTAAGTGAAGTTGGAGCTAGCTCTCTGGTGAAATGGCAGCTAGCTTATGCTAGCTCTCGCTATTTCATTGAGGAGAGAGACTCCACCACTGTTACCTTCGCATCGCTTATCTCCACCCGCAGATAAATTTCGCCGTGTCTCTGGGCCCAAAACACGTGCGGTGTGAGAGTCTGCATCTTGAGATGTTTATGCGGCTCAGGATAATATTCACTTCAGTATTCACTCGAAACCTGGGCTGAATAACTGCAGACCCCCGACACATCAGCACCAGGCTGGCGGAAGACGCACAGCAACCGTTCGCCCAGAATATTCGGCGGTGCGCTCGCGCGCGCGCGCCTCTGTACAGTACGGCCGCGGGGGCGCGCTTTTTTTTTTTTTTTCTTGACGCCTCCTGTGTAGGAGAGGAATAGATTGTGTGATAGGCTGCCATTTAGTCACCTCTTTATCTGAGCTATCTCGTTGTTTATTCAAAAAAAATGCAAACATGGATTAAGGACACAGGCGACGAAGAGTATAAAAATTTGTGTAGACGTTAACGTTAATACGTCATACTGCCAGTGGGGGCGCTGTCATCAAGTTGACGTCACGTAACGGCAATGTTGACGGAAGTGAAACAAAGAGCAACAGAATTTCAGAAACACGTTTCTACATTATTCTGCTTTGCACTTTATTAGCGTTGCCTGTTACAAGTTGACAAACACTTCATCCGCGTGTGATGAGGAGAAAATGTAATCTGTTATTTAATGAGAGTTTCCGGTGACCTAGCCCGTGCCATGGAGCCCACTCCTGACTTTGCTAACGTTAGCTCAGCGCTGAGCCTGAGTCCTGCTGCCTCCAGAGTTCGTGTGCTTCTAGGTGTAACTGGTAGTGTTGCAGCACTTAAGTTACCTTTGTTGGTGTCACAACTTCTCGAAATCCCAGGGGTAAGTTTCTAAGGCAGTATTATTAGTTTGGGAATGAGGGTAGAGTATTCGTCGTTGGAAAGTCAGTGTGATTGTAATTGTATGGTGCTGCTTTGTCCAGCAGATGGCAGTGTTTCTGCTCGGTCAGGTTTTAGTGTTGCTAGGCTGCTGCATCCCAAATCGTTCCCTACTAAAGATTGAACAGAAATCATTTTCATGATATTTCATCCCCTCCCCAAATTTTATCCCTTGCTAACGGCTGTCTACAAGAAGACATATGTTTAGTGGAAGATTGTAAATTTGTACCTTGTTAATAAATGGTTTAGACCAGGGCTGTCCAATCTTATCCACAAAGGGCCAGTGTGGCTGGATCCACACCTGATTCCACATGTTTAATCAGTTGGCTTTCAGTAGACTCGGGTGTGGCTTCTCTTTGTCTGGAATGAAAACCTGCACCCACACTGGCCCTTTCTCAATAAGATTGGACACCCCTGGTTTAGACCACATTCATGCATTCATTCATCAGTAACAGCTTTATTCTGGTCAGAGTCACAGTGGAAACTGAGGCCTATCCTGGGAATGCTTGCTGTGATGCAGGAATACAGCCCAGATGGGACACTAGTACTTCAATCAGCACTAGACACACACCCACACACACACACACACACAGGGAATTTAGCATAGTCAATCACCCAGCATGTTTTGGGAGACTCTAGATCACCCTAGACCAGTTTGCTTCTTTAAAAATTGAAAGTAATCCAAATCAGCTATTACAAATTTGTAAAACGCACTCCTTTCTTTTAAATTATTGAGAGAAGGTATATACTGTCAAATAATCTTTAACCCTTTCTCCTTGAAGATTGAAATACGCGTCGTCACCACAGACCATGCCACCCATTTTTACAAAGTTGCTGAGGTTCCTGTCCGTGTCTACACAGACAAGGACGAGTGGGAGGTGAGTATGCTTGGTATCTTTACAAGCACTGTTGCAGATCATGAAGAGATAAACATGTGATTTTTGTCTGTCTTAGATGTGGAAAACGCGCTCTGACCCCGTGCTGCACATAGAGCTGAGACGGTGGGCCGACCTGCTAGTCATTGCTCCACTGGATGCAAACACGCTCGGCAAGATAGCCAGTGGTATTTGTGACAACCTTCTGGTGAGACTATGTTTCTTTTAATATAGAGAGATATACAGTACATCCAAAAACATTGTCAAATAAAAATATCCACTTTTGCCCTCATATATGCATAGAGAATTGTTTCTAAACATGGGTTATGTAATTGTAGTTTGGAAACCTGAATATTGATTAAAAACTTTGTTAGAAGTGGATTCTAAATATTGAGTCATGGTAGTTGATCTGTGAGAAGCTCTGCAGGTCCCTGGAAGTGTCGTGGCAAATACTTCTACAGACCAGAATAAGAAAAATGAGTTACAAAGACAAGGGGTTCTGGATGCCAAAAATCTATAGACTTTATTGAAT
>CM074950.1:11855950-11868427 GCA_037577455.1 Pangasius macronema | reverse complement strand
TCAGACCATTAGGCCACGACTGCCCCTATCCTAATACCAATATCAGTGCAATAACTTAACTATGACATAAGGCTTTCTACAGCTATGTAGAGAACTGTAGGGAGTATGTCTCATAGAGGCTGAGCAAAAAAGTACAAAGCAGGCTTATTGAGCCACCAGAACATCTTCAGTAGGACTTATTAGGAAGATATTCCATCAACTGGTGTTTTAATGATGGTGATGGAGAGCACTAATACATCATTCATCATAGGTTGAGTTAATTCACTCATCAGCCACTTATGGATTCTGAAGACCATAGCATATGATTTACATAATTTTCATACTCATCAAACCATTCAGCGAGTTCTCATGCCCTGTGGATGGGGAACCTGTTATCTTGGAAGCGCCCACTCCCATCAGGAGAGAAATGTTTCGTCATAGCATAAAGGTGTTCAGTCAGAACGACTTTGTATTGATTTACAGTGACTCTTCCTCCTAAGGGCACAAGTAGACCCAAACCCTGTCAGCAACAAAGCAAAACAAACCACATTTTTGTTTTTCCTTTAATTTGTCACCTCTTTGTAGTTCCTTTTTTTCACTTTGATTTTCATTTTGATGAGATATGACATAATATTTACCAGTAGAAATAACACTCTAACACTTTCTAAAAAGATCTCACCACAGATGTTGCTTCGACTTCTTGATCGAGCAAGCAGTAACTTCAAAAACAATAAATGTTCACATCTTTAAATCACTCTCTCCAGAACATTCCACTAAGACGTGCACAAAACATTTACTAGGAAAGCGTGGTACATGATGATCATTTACAGCTATGCAAGCTCGATAATTGGAGCTTGTTCAGCCTGTTAAAAATGCGTACAGTACCTGTTTCTAACAACACCTGCTACATGTGCTTATAAAGCAATTACAACCGGTTATACCACAGTGCAGTGGAATCAATCAGATCTGATTGGTCAGAAGGTGTGCATCATTGTTGTAAAATTGTTGACATTTATTGTTGACATTTATTTCACATTTATGGACGAGACAGACAGAGAGAGAGAGAGAGAGAGAGAGAGAGGAGATGCTAGTGAGGGAACGACTGTTTATTACGGCAGTAACATAAGCAATAATGACTGTTGCAAAGCGCTTACAATTGATACTCCTTCCATAAATGTTAAATAAACGTCTCCTAACAAAAAAAAGTCATCACATCATTTTATTAAATAACAGGGTTTTTTTTATTTGTTTATTAGTCTTAGATTATGTGAAGCATCTGCCTGACAGGTCCCTGTGACCGAGCTGTTAATATAGAAACAGTAACATATTAGAATGAGCACGTTGATATTAACCTCATTCACCTTACAGCCAGATTCATTCTTTCCCCCTTTGTATTTCTACAACAAGTGCAGCACCAATGTTTTATTCATGTGTTAGTGTGCATATATGGATGCCATAATACAATTAGGGTAAATAGTAATGACTAAGTGGCGATCTTGAAATCTGGCTGTGAGTTGCAAAGTAAGAGAGACATCCTACAATAATTTATTAAAAATACTAAATGACTTACATTGATAATTTTTTCCACAAGTCTGTGAGTATTGCCTAATAAGGGAAATGATGCTTTATTGAAAAATGCTACTAGGTGAAACAGGCTAATTGATTTGAATTACGTTCTGTATTTTTTTTTTTTTTTTACTTTTACCAATTTAATTCTTAGGGTTTTTTAAAAAAATATTATTATTAATTCTTGTTTTTTTTTGTTTTTTTATTTCACGTTTTTTTTTGTTTTGAACCCTTTTTTTATTTTGCAGATTCTACTCCTACAGACGATGCGCGAAAGGTACTTCTTCTTCCTTTGTTGCCCCACACTGCTTTCTTCTGTTCACTCACTTCATTCATGAAGCTAAGCTTTTGATTTACTTGTCTCTCTTATCTTCATGCTCTTGGCTGGTAGTACAGCTTTGAGTTCATTCTTTAAATGCAGAGAAGGATGCAGGAAAGACAGGATCCCACTCATGCACGGTTGCAGGTAGAGCCACCTTCTGCGCAATGTGATCGGATGCTGTGGTGAGCTGTAGGAAGTGATGTGGTTTGGGATCTCGATCAAACCTGTTGCGCACATCCCCCCTCTAGCAAAGAAGCATCGCAGGCATCCGTTGATAAAACAGTGCAGGTGTTTACTTGGCCTAGTTGTCATATACAGCTTCCTCTACTTTTTCACCAAGGGTTTTTTTTTTCAACTCCCTTTTACACCACACATGCAGGAGACTTTATAGAAAGATGTTTTTGCCAGATACTTATTTTACACCATCAATCTTCTGGGCCAGATTTACTCTAATTGCACTGGATAAATAAATTGACATAATTTAACATAATTTAGTAATTTTCTCTGGCCATAAAATTGCTATTCACTCGGGCTTGTCTAGAGGTCTTCCACTTGCTCATGTCTGTTTTCAACCTTTCTTTATGTTTCTATTATTATATTCTTAATCTTGGTAACAAATCAAAAACAAACCTAATGGTGTCCACATTGTTTCCTTAATTGCTTTTCCCTCTGGTCTTCTCTGGTACCTTTATACAGCTAATAATCAGTTGTGTAAATCCTCTACTAATTTTTGCAGTTTAATGAAAAGTCATGGAATATGGCCATGAGACGTCTTTCTACATGGTTATTAAAGAGCTAAAAAGATACACACTTCATGCCGGGCAGTGTATGATAATACAATAAACTGTATTAAACGGTTCCTTGTTGCTGGGGTGGATAGCATGTATGTGTTGTGCATAGTATTTATCTTTCCCATGGAAATGTGAATGTATTGAACCTTTTAAAAATGATTTGGGATCATCAGAGGTTTATTAGTATATTTAATTAATAGTAAAAGTCTAAAGGTACTACATGCACCTTTTCAGGTCAAAGATGCATAATAAAGATACATACAAATGGTGTGCTCTTAAGGGTCTTACCCCAGCAACAAGGAAGCTTCAGTTTAGTACAGACAGTGAAGATGATTGACTTTTTTTTGTGTGTGTGTTTTGCTTGAGTAAAGAAAAATGACTTTAACTTTGCCCTTGTTTCTCTCTAGGAAGAGAAGTGAGCTCCACTTTTAAAAAAGAATGTGTGCAATGCTCTGAAGCTGAAGTTGAAAGTTCATTTAACGGATTCGAGGTGCACTGCATATCACCACGGCCACACGTGCCAGATGCTGCCACATGCCTGGAGAACCTGAAGCGAACTTCTTGCCAGAAAAGCCTTAGGAGCATAGGGAGGGTAAAGGGTGCGTGCAAGAGGACGTTTTTAGGAGACGACACTTCCTCTGAAGAAGATGGGCCTGCTGAGGAATCTGAAAGCTGGACTTTCACCAGCTGTTTGGAGGTAGAAAGATGGGAAAACGTACCGGCAGCCTGCACCGATGTAGAGGCTCACATTGAGGTCAAGATCGAGTCAGACGCTGAGCAAGAGCCGGAGAATTCCTGGGGGCGCCCCTTGACCTCTGACGACCTCTCATCAGAGAGTACTGACGAGGATACCGAGATGACCTCATTGTCATCGTATGCAAGACATGTGACCAGTAGCACCAAGAAGCGCTCGGACATGGTTCTAAAGCTCAGGAAAGTCTATTATACCAAAGGCAGACAAGGCCAAGTGTCCCACTACCAGAAAGTCCCGGATCAGTCTGAGGTTCAGAGACGGAGACACAGACGCTGTCACCGGAAAAAGAAACGTAGAAGCACAGAGTCTAGCATGCGAAACAGAGTGAGGAAGTTCTCTTCGAGATCACAGCACTGCCCCTATCTCTCTACTCAGTGTACTTCCGAGCATAGGATGAGATGGGTACTGCGCTCGGCAGTACAGAACACCCACCAGGCCATGAGGAACAGCTACCCAGATCTAGTGGGCAAAAGGATCCGCCATCTGTATGAAGAAAATGATAAGACAGAGGCGTGGTACAAGGGTGTAGTGCTGCGTATCCACGAGTCCCATCCCAACCCGCTAAAAACTGTATTCGAGGTCAAGTATGACAGCGAGCCAGAGTGGCAGTACTACCTGGAGCTGCTAGTGGACTACACAAAAGGGTGGCTTCAGATTGAGGACTGAAGAAGTTGTGTGTGTAGAAGCATAAATGGTTTTTAAAACTGTGAACTTCTTTCCTTTTCTTTGCATCTTTTAATTCTAAAGTGTGAATATTTTTATCATGCTTTTTAATTCGGACAATCACATTTTAAAATAGATTATATTTATAAAGACTTGGGTCTGTTTAAAGTTTTAACAGCTGCTGCACCAGTTTTGGTAAGTTATAGGTTTGAGATATCCCAAATCCAAATGTTTCAGGTGCTCTACATTCCAGGACTGTAATCAAGTACCAAAGGACTTATGTTTCCTTTTTTTTTTTTTTTTTTTTTTTTAAATTGAAGCTGCTGTCTAATGGTGTTTAAATCAGCCATAGCTAGTGACGGTCTAAAGTGCCTTACCATATTCTATAAAACGTGCTGTTAAAAACNAGAGATTGACAGCCTTGATAGAAAATGGTGGAACTGTTTTTAGACACAATTCTGCATTTCAATAATGTTAAGGGATTTTTTTGTTCTCCTAAATGATGCTATTAAAACTTCACTTTGGGGTTACTTCACCATGAAATTGCTGCTGAGGAAAACGTGTTTTGATTTGCCTTCTGTTTACATATTTTTAAAAGAGCTAGGTGTAGCAAAATACTTGAACTAGAAATACTTCATCCTTTTGGTTTCTGCATACATGTTAAATTCCTGCTTCTGTTTTTAAAAGAACCCTTTCACTCTATCTGTTGATGTAGTAAATATTATCGTCACAGCTCCCTCTTATGGTTAAAGTGTAGGCTCTTATCCACTGTTAACAGATTTCATGTGTCAGGTTAAAGAAACCCAAATGCACTGTCTGAAATTCAGCTTCATCTTTACAAAGTACAACAGTGAGCAAAAAAGAATTGACGAAAAAAAAATAAAAATTTTTGCAACATTTTGCACTTTAATATTCATTTTCTCCAAAACAGACAACTAATTTATTTCACATTTTACACTATGTATATAAGAAACCAAACATTTGAATAGCATAAAGATATGTAGAAAAGTATTAAAACTTTCTCTTTTTTTTTTTTTGATGTCTGAACCAAATAAAAGTAGCTGCTTATTTTGTTACTGTGAATATTACACTGGGATCTTGGCGGACTACGAGACAAGACTGAATATACTGAGATCGTTGAGAAGCAATCGGTCTGACAGACGCAGGAACATCCATGGTGATCTGCAGGAAAGAAGCAGCCTTGAGATCACTGGACACTTTCACAAGTTCCACTTCCAAATGTGAAGGGAACCAGGGGACTGAGAAAAGTTTTGATTAAATCCAATCAGTAGAGATAAAAAAAAAACAAAACATTTTAGTAGTCAAATTAGCAATGTTTACGTGAAAGACCCCTCACTGCTCTCAGCCATCTGTGGATTTCTGATGCACATGGAACACCTCGCTGAAGGAGAGCTCTATTGACACTACCCCCAACACACACACGCAAATTAGAGAATGCCTTTTTAAGACAGTTTTAAATAACGTTTTGTAATGCACTCCCCTTCTGTCCAGTCCTTTTCTTGATGGACATTGAGCATGAGCCACCACATGAGCTCACCTGCACTAGTGCTGTGTGCACGGATGCCCTGCCTCAATCCATTGACCACCAGCTAGACACAGAAACCCCCCCACCAAGCACACACACACACACACACACACACACACACACACACTCTCCATACTCAAATCAATCAACACTGTGGCATATCACTCTTGTACACATGTGAAACCAAACGTACAACTCCAACCATGACGACATGTAGGCTCAACCATATCTGCTAACAGAATGCTTTGCTACCAAACTACTAAAGCTCTTGATGAAACTCATTGCAAGTGACACATGTCCTCATGTGTATAAAGGCGTCTCAGGGTAAAGTACTAATCAACAAAAACAGTGCAACTTGCAACTTGTTTAAAAAAAAAAAGGGGGGGAGGGGATCAGCACTTGTACAATGAGAATCTTTAATACACATGTCCCCTGAGCTAAACATGGTTAAAAGCACATGAAATTTCACAGCAAAACAATAGATGACCGACGACCAGATCTGCACGGTTCAATATACATGTGCTCGACATTGGCTCAATGCAGACAGCTTGCTTTCGCTAATGCTGTTAACTGAACAGTTTCATTCATACATGTCAATGCCTTCAAACCTGCCCCACAAGTGCACCAAAGAACTTTTCTGTTTTTTTTTTTTTTGGGAAGAACAGGAACCTTAAGAGAGAGAGATGCAGAGCATATAAAAGGTTACATTCAAGCAAACGATATGTATAGTGTTTGTGTGCATGTAACCTTATATATATATAAATTTATAAATATAATGAGTGAATGTCACTCAGTTTGGCTCCCAAAAGTTATCACTTTAAAATGAGATCACAGTTCAAAATCTATTTACTCGGGAAAAAAATACACAAACCAGGAAAAGCCCGGTTGAGCGCCATATTCTTTGTGGCTGGCATGTGTTCCTACAGGTGCTGTGTCTTACAACTCTCCATAAGAATCGTGTGAAAACGATCGCATCGCGTTCTACGTCTCGGGCTCTTCAAGACAGTGAGCTCTCGTTGCTTTGAGCTAGTCAGAACTGCAGCAAACTAAACGTTCCTCCTTGGCATACTGCTTTTTTTTTTTTTCTTTTTTTTTTTTGGCAGAGTTCAGTCTTCAGTCTCCTACAGCCATGCTCCGGTTTTGACGGAGTGAAAAAGATGGAGAGATTTGGACTCCTGTTTTGGGTTAAGCATCCGACGTCCGAAACGCTTCGGATGAGGGACGAACGAGGGCGGGGAGAGACACTCATTCTACACAGCAAATATACATCTGTTTTTTTTTTCCTTAATATTTGAAAAGAATAAATATTTCCTTAAATTTAAAAAGTATGCAAACACGTGCCACTCCTGCTCTTTAACTCCCATGCATATGCATTATGTACAAATTGAAAAATACCAATTTGATTTTTTTTTTTGTTTTGTTTTGTTTTCAGCAAACATTCAGCAACCCAGACATGGACCTGACCATGCGAGAGGACATGATCAGGACAATTAAAGCCATTATGAAAAAAAGTCCACTGCCTGCACACAAACAGGCCAAAATAAAAGAAAATATGAAATGAAATGAAAATATCCATGAAAAAGGGAATAGATGATGGGGAAGAAGTGTTACAACACCAGCCTGGACAAGTTCTTTTTTCTTTTTTTCTTTTTTTTTTTTTTTAAACCATCCACTTGCTTTTCTTGAATCTCAGTCTTCACGCTTGTTCACCGTTAACAATACTGCTGTACACATTATTGATTATTTTATTTTGAATATTCCTTTTTCATTTAAATAGAATTTACTTTCAGTCTGAAAACCGAAAAGCCACAGAAGGGGGGGTTAAAAAAAAAAAAAAAAAAAAAAAAAAAAAAAATAATAAAGCGCGAGGAGGGTGGGATGGTGGGGCGGCGGGGGGGGATAGGGCAGCAGCTCGAGGCTTGTGCTGCCCCGGTTCAGTTGCATCAGCGCTCTAGTTGGTGGAGGCACTCTCCAAGAGTCTGTAGCAGGAGGATGCTGCCTCAATCCTCGATGTACTCCCACAGGTCTTTTTCATAGCCTTCGTGCACATGCTGCAGCAGAACTCTCCGTCGGCTCTCACAGTATCTGCACACAACAGTTCATGTTACACAGGACACAACGTGATGCACTATCACTACATTTAAAACATTGCGTTGTGAGGGATTGAGTTATACTGCCATGGAGACAGACAGCAGTCTTACTCATGAGGTGACTAGCACAGCCTGAAATTAGACAACTACTCACTTTTGGCTTCACATTCTCAAAATGGCAACTGGCCCGACAAACTCATGACATTACTTGATTTTCTCCCTATTTCAAAGCAAGTCTAAGTACAGTGAATGGAATATATTCAACCTGTTCCAATTCCTCAGTCACCGATATACTGTCGGCGTTATTTATGGCTTTTTTTAATCAGATATTCACACAAATACAAATGAATTCGAGGTGAATATTTTTTTGACATCTTTCAGATAGCTTAATATTGTATGTGACTGTCTTTTCTATGGCTGTAACATCACCTTCTGCACAAACAGCAAAGGTTACTGAAATCATTAGGACTGCATTTGCTGTATTCCTTTGTGAGGTCTTGCTTTTTATAGGAAAAGGGCAAAAGAATTTTTTTTTTCCACAATCAAAACCAGAGGGAAGACCAAAGATTTTATTTGGAGGCGTCAAAGTGAGCCAAATCCCAAAAAATGTGAACGTAGGTTGCAAAACAAGTTTATAGTCCACCCTAGTTATTTATTTATTAGCTAATGCATGTTATCCCCTATTCAACAATTTAAGTGTAAAAATAAAACTGTATACTGACATATTGGCTTCAAGTTATGCACACATCCATTTTCTATAATAAAGGTTGTGCCATTTGTGCACAATAATTAACAGAACAGCATTAACACAATAGCAATCTCAGTGAATAATCTTGAAGGCTTGCTCAGTGGGATAAATGCAGCTGTGAACCAGTCGGGTAAAGGCTGAGCCCGCTGCCCAAGTCATTCCAGATCAGTCTTTCTAGTGCTCTGGAGAATACGTCACCCACATCATACTGCATCACAGTCAAAACTTATTGGCTCACTCAAGAAAATAATTCTGTTCTCAATTTACCATTTTGAAAAAAGTGATAAACGATTGAAACATCCCGAGCCAATCGCCTAAAAAAAGGATTTCGCCCAGTTCAGGTTTAAGGAGAGTTAACAGGAGGCCCTGGAGAGACCAACACGAAACAAAATGAAAAACCCCAGCATATTTAACCACTTCATAATATTTTATTACTGTTAACATTATTTGTAAATTGTTAGATTTGACTCTTCTTTCTAAACCTGGTTAAATGTTTTAGGTCAAAGTCTTTGTCTCATTTGCATGTCTAAAAATCAAAAGCAGGTTTTTGACCACTTCGGCATTACCATATATGGCCATGGAAAAAAGAAAGTACACCCTCCTTCAAGTCTATGTTTTTATTTATCAGGGAATAAAAAACAATTGTGTGGTCCTCAACAACTTCTATAAATAAACCAATCTGGGGAATTTGGAGGCCATATCACCACCTTGATCTCTGTCCTGTTCCTCAAAGCATTCCTGAACAATTTTTGCAGTGTGGCAGGGCGCGCTAAACTGCTGAAAGAGGCCACTGCCATTAGCGAATAACGTTGCCATGAAGAGGTATACTTGGTCTGCAACAATGTTTAGATAGGTGGTATTTGTCAAAGCAAATTTGTTCTGATGCTCACGTGCCCATTGTAGGCGCTTTCAGCAGTGGACAGGGGTCAGCATGGGCACTCTGACTGGTCTGCAGCTACGCAGCCCCACACTGTGTGTTCTGACACCCTTCTACCATAACCAGCATTCATTTTTTCAGCAATTTGTGCTACAGTAGCTCTTCTGTAGGATCAAACCAGACAGGCTAGCCTTCTCTCCCCGCGCGCATCAACAAGCCTTGAGAGCCCATGACCCTGTCACCGGTTCACTAGTTGTCCTTCCTTGGAACATTTTCGGTAGGTACTAACCACTGCATATCGGGAACACCTCACAAGTCCTGCCGTTTTGGAGATGCTCTGACCCAGTCGTCTAGTCCTCACAATTTGGCCCTTATCAAAGTCACTCAGATCCTTACGCTTTCCCATTTTTCCTGCTTCCAACACATCAACTTTGAGAACGGACTGTTCATTTGCTGCCTAATATATCCCAAGTACAAAATGCAAAAACTCTCACTTGAGCTCATCTGCACAATCCAACTATTGTGTTTAGGTATGGACTGACTATTGGCATGGCCAAATTCGGGCATTTCCTGATTACATGACAGAGACCTATCCTTGTTAAAATGTTGAATGTTCTGTTTTTTAACAGCAATGTTATAATAAAAGTGAAAATCTGTGCAACAATGGACGGAGTGGGTGGGTCCATCAGGTGGTTTGCATCTAACAGAAATTACAGCCTAACAACAGCTTTTTAAGTTTAATTTGATGTTGCATTTCAGTCTTCATCCTGCTATTTGGCAGAATAGAACTGGTGCCACTTTGAAAAGAGCAGAACATGCTATTCGAATAGGGTAAAATCACTTTCTTTTGCTTTAATTATGCACTTTCCAAAATACCTTCAGAGAAAACAGAAAGGTTCTCTCCACTCCAGCTCTGCCCCACTTATACACTCACAATCAAAACCACTAATGCTGTATGCAGTGAATGAAGCTAGCGTAAAGGAAACACAGCTAAGCCTAATAATAAGCAACCAGCAACTATTCACTCTCTATGAAAACTCCAGTTCAAGCAACAAGGGACATGTGACAAATCGAGAAAACATTAAATTCATGTAAAATACTTATAATGTATTAATGATGCAACAATGCAAATGGCTAGCTTTTATAAATTCGACAGGCCAGTCATACAATGCCAGTTGCCCAAGGTCCAAGGTTTCTGTGCTTAGCTTTTCAACAGAACACTTTCAATATGGTTTGGATTACAGAAAATCAGTGGCATCACTACACTTACCTGTATTTGTCTTGTACTTTCTGCTTGATGTCCTGCAGTGAATCTTGGGAAATGTCTCGCTCTAGGTATCCAGACAACACCTCAGTGGCATTCTCTAGATCAGCCTGGTTGTTCTAACAAAGAGAAAACACAGACCACACACACTCATACACATTTCTTCAGATCAGCTGCGCTGGGGCTCGGTCACTAACACAAAGCTGATTCTTACAAGCTAAAATAATCAACTACGCTAATCCAAGCAGTATAGCACAACCTTATGAGATCTACACCTTACCTCAAAAATAATGGACTGGTTGTTCTTCTTGAGGTAGAAGGCAAAGACATAGGTGAACATGAGCGTGGAGCGGCACTGGCACAGCACGTCCACGGCCTTCTTCAGGAACTGCACCTCAATCCATGACATGTTATGCTGCTGCATTTCCTCCATCTTCTGCTTGACCTGCGCGTACAGCTTATGCTCGAAGCGCAGGCTCTGCATGTGGTTCATGTAGCGGTTGCAGTAAAATAGGTACCTCTGCAAGGCTGCTCTGGAGCGCTGCAAAGTACACACGTATACAGTTGTCTGTTAGCAGAGCTGGGTTAGAATCATATCCATTCAACCACAAATTGTATATATAATCAGGTCTGCGAGTTTGGCTTACTAAAGGATTTGCTGTAATTGTAAATATCCTTTGGTACAACTTCGCCTACCTCTTGTGCATCCCTCGCTGCCTTGGCATCGTCTTCATTGTAGCGATTGCAGTTGTACCTGGAATGACAGCAAATGTGTTTCATTCCTGCTTCAGGCTTCTGTTAGTACAAACAAACAAGGGCTAACCGCAAGACCATACAACTCTGAACTCACCAGGCTGATCCGTGGGGTTCCCACGGGCCTAAGCAAACCCAGCAGAACTCTGCTTTGCAGTTCTGGTTCCGACACACCATGTGGTTGCAGCCTCCATCCTTCTCTATGGTCACATGGCATTTAGGACATTCCTGCAGCAAAACAACAAGAGAAATATGATCTGATGTAGCCACAAGGTAGAAAAGAGAGCACTGAAAACTTAGGATCATCCCACATCACTGACCTTAGTGTTTGCTGCAATCCAATTGGACGTTTCACTGTCGTCATCACACTTTTTAATCCATTTTCTCAACCACTGAATGGGGGGAAAAATATGCATTCAAAAAGTCAAAACCAGTCAATGTGCTAGGTATAGTACCAAATAACTCAATTGTACAAATGCAACAGAGAATCAGTAACAACATGTGCTCCATAGGAAGGGTTAAGTATGATCTCATGTAAAGAAGAGATGAATCTACGTCAAAAAGACGCAGAGGGACAAGATGCTTCCTTTGTTTTTACCAAGGCTCCCCATGCAATAACAAAGCCTGTCTCTAGAGATGCTCTTAGCACAGACACAGAGAGAGGTAGTGCCTGTTTTGCCAGGGAAGGAACATGTCTCACCAGAAGCAAAGCTTTGCACATCTTTACAGCATTCTCTACATTCTTTACATACAACAATCCTGCAACATTTGCAGTTTTTCAAGACCCTTAAAACCACTTTCAGATTCAGAGAATGACAAGATGCCCCATCACAAGTATTTGAACAATGACAGAGTTTTTGTGATTTTTGCCTTTATACACCACCACAATGGATTTGAAATAAAACAAGCAAGATATTTGAAGTGTAGACTTACAGCTTTATTTTAAGAGGTTACACAAAAATATGGCATTTACCATTTACAGCCATTTTCAGCAAAAGTACCTCCATTTTCTGGGGCTCAAAAGTATTTGGACAACTGACTGACAAGAAGTTAATTTACCAGGTGCGGTCCATTCCCTCATTACCTCAAGACAAAGATAGCAGATAAAAGGTCAGAATCCTTTC
>CM074950.1:11843048-11855850 GCA_037577455.1 Pangasius macronema | reverse complement strand
TATATATATATATATATATATATATATATATGTATGATTGAATGACTGAAAGATAGATATAGTTAATTTATAAAGTCACTTCTAATCAAACAGCATAAAAAACACAAAAGTCATATGAATCATTTATCATTGTGCTTAACCCTGAGGCTAGAGGCATTTATAATCAATCTAAAGAGCGATGTGATTTTGTCATACCTTGCACTTTACTGGGTCGTGCCAGTTCTCTCCACAGTTGAAGCTGCATTAGGGAATGAAATGAGAACACATTAGCATGACTAATCACAAAACAACACAGTCCTCCTCCCTGATAATTATTACAGAGAAACTCTTTCCAATGACTTCTATAGTCTGGACTCCAGTCTCACACTCAACATAATATATGCATTTCTACAGTCCAAAGTAGGAGCAAAACCAGTGCCAATCTAAAGCATTTACTAGTAAGCTCATATTAGTAGTTTAGTTTTTAATGGTCATCCGTCTGTATACTTCCATACAGTAAAATGAAGTGTGCTGTTTCTTCAGGTCTATGATGGTTTGCGTTCTCTCTTATCTTGATCAGTCAACATAAGAGAAGAACTCAATGTCACTTGTATATTTGATACATGTGATTGCCACACCATGTCCTGGGCCACAAGCTTACTTATTTCATTCCTACGCTCTCTCTGTGCTGGTCTTTCTGACATAAGCATGCTTGTCAATCTTACACTAGTGAAACACCAAAAATCAGTCCTCAAAAAGTGGTGGAAAGAGGAGGGAAAAAAAGAACAGAGGGGATTTTTAAAATCTTGTTTCTACCATGCAGAATCCAGAAGCTGCATTCAAACAGATTTAACATCAACTGAAGTCCAGCACCAAACAACGAAAATGAATCTTGCCAGAACTGGAGCCTTAGCTTTATAATTCATACTGCTAGCGACTCATTCACTGTTTAACACTTCAGGCAACTAATTCATTGACTTCGTCTGGCCCATGACTCATTCATTCAGCTCACACTAGCCATGTGTCGCTTGCAAGCAAGTCAGCTCTTATACGTGAATGTTGAGGAGAGACTCGCATACAGAAATTGTGTTTAATTTAATTGTAATTTAATCAAAGTGCTTTAACTGAAATCTCTGGTGAGATGTATAACTGACTCTCAGCTGTATGTATAAGACAGCAGGATCAATTTTATATAATGCTTTACAAATCAATGTTATTTTGTTAATTAGAAAGGAAAGTAAGATTACCTCAAACAATTTAGCCATAATTAAGCAGAGAAGAATGATCAGTCGTCCAAATAATGCAAACTTGGTCCATTTTATTTAGTAATAATAATAATAAAAAAAGAGAAAAAAAAAAACACATTTAGGAGCCAAAGGCCAGCTATTTCTGTTAAACTGAGCCAAATGATCTGACTCGCTGAAAAGAGATAGATTTCCACTTATAAACATGCATTACCACAGCATCTGGTCAAATAAAGTTTATTATTGCGATAAAATAAGCTTAGTGCCTGTGACATGCACTGGGTTTAAAAGGGGTATTTATTATTTTGCACTGGTTACAATGCTTCAGAGAGCATTTTATTCCTCAAAAACAGCACGCAATCATCTCCCATTTAAACAACTGCAGAGCAAAAAGGAGGATGCAGGAGATATCAGAGGAATACAGAACAGCCAGAGAATATACTGCTATTAAGTTTTGTCTATGGCACAAACACAGTGGACTCTGCATAGTCATTATCTTAGGAATTTAAGGACTCGGTGGTTTTGTCTGTCAAGTGTTTGAACTCAAACTGGCCCCGATATACATGCATACACAAAATAAGTCTATATAGCTTCTACCCCCAAACAGCCTAAATAAATAATGTTGCGCAAGTTTCCGTGGGTGACGTGCCCCCACCCTTCATCTCCTGCAGATGGTGTCCGAACACAGGGCCAATACAATGTTTGAGTCAACAAATGATTACTAAGGTTCAGAAAGAATTCTCTCAGTATCAGCACAGTCATCCAATATGAAAATCTAAGACATAAAAGCCAACTTAAATCAGTGACGTCAGCAGTAATCTGTGAGGGAGCGGAGGAAGGCCACAGCAGGTAAATCGCTTTATTCCAGCGTGCTGTTCCAGTCAGAGGGATTAGGGAGGAAACTTTAAGCGGAAAGTTATGGGTGGACAAGGTGACAGAGTTAGCGGGGAGGGAAAAGTCTGAGTTCTGGTCAGTCAGGTGCTTTGCCTGGCACTGGAGCCGGCTCCAGCGATGCCAAGATTTTATCAGATAATCTAATATGTGCGGCTCGGAGGCCTCTTACCAGAACTGCCGGCCACACTTGCAGCGAACAGGTTTGGCATCGGGGTACTGGACTTTGACTACGTGATGGCAGTCAGGAGCTGGACACCATTTTAACAGTCGATTGCACTGCACAGAAAGCAAAAGTCAAATTTTGCACAATTCCTGAATAAGGTGATTTCCATGTATGCAATCTCATGCAAAATCTTAGTTTGCATAACTATTCAAACAAGATGTTCAAAATTACTACTTTAAGTCTTCTTTGAGGTTAACTCAGATAACCTCCAGATAAACCAGGAGAAAAGCAGAAGCACTTACCTCTACAAAACTATTGGTTATTAAATGTTGGTACTTCAACTTCACTTTCGAATCTGTTATCAGTCGCCTGGAAAGAGACAAACAGAGAATAACATGCTATTATGCCTACTTATAGAAAAATATTTTTTTAAAAAGTCAAGCATTATTAAGTCATTATCTTTGTTGATTTCTTTCTTTGTTTAAAAAGAAATGCTCTCTGGTGGTGAAAGTCCTGTATCCTGGCCTACCTGATAACAATGAAGTTTCCTGCGATTTCTCAGGATCTGGTCATAATCAAAAGTCTGCTCTTAATGCCCTTAAAAATACTTCATTGAATCTACTTGAACTGAGAGAACAATTTGTTTAACATGTACTAACATGCTTTTCTTTCACCTAAGGAAGATTGTGCATTCAAGTAGGATTAAAAATGCATATAGATTCATAAATAAACAAATAAAATAAAAAGGCCAGGCGATTGACTTGGCCAGTGTAAAACCTTCCACATTTTTCCCCTGATGAAGTCCTTGGGTGTATTGTCAGTGAGTTTTGGGTCACTGTCTTGCTGCATGTTTAAGTTCCTCCCAATTAGATTGGATGCATTTCTCTGTAAACTGGCAGACAGAATCTTTCTGTAGATTTCTGAAATCATTTCCTTGCGAATTCCACTCTGACCTTCCCATTCTTACTGCGGATGAGTGCTTTGCGTGTTGTGGCATGGCCTCTATATTTCTGCTCTCGAAGTCTTTGAACGGTGGATTGTGATGCTTTCACGCCTGCCCTGTGGAGGTTGTTGGTGATGTCACTAATTCCCCAAATGCCTTCATTGTATGGCAAAAACAAAAAGAATTGTCCATGCCATTGCAATACTTTCAGAGGGAACTGTACATCCAGTATCTGGCCTACCTTAGCAACAGCAGCAGCTATTATAGAATATATCGCTAAAGATCCATACACAGTTACGTCTACTAGTTATGCACTAGTATATAAATAACTGGTGAACCATTTGAACAGCCAGTATTTGAATAATGAAATCGCTATTTAGTTATTCGTTATGCCGCTTGAAGTCAATGAGAAAGTGTGAAAAAGTAAAACCGTGCCTGGCAATATTCTGATGCAGAAAGCAGCCCGGTTGTGTTGTGTAAAATGGAGGTGAGCACTATGACAAAGTCTCAGGAGCAGGAGGTTTTTACTCCTCACGCAGACGAGCGGGCAGCCAGATTCGAAGCTCGCGGAATGAGAGAGAGAGATAATACATATCCGATAATGTTCCACACAACTCTGTTTAAAGTACTAAACTAAAAGAAGACTTGTTTATGGTTTCTTGATTACATGACTAACTGCTTTGTTTTTGGTTTATTAATTTCAAAAGAGAGAAATTAAAAAGCATAATCAGCGATTAAACTATGAACATCTCTACATAATTTGAACCAATGTTCTGCTTATTTTGTTTCAGTAGCACTTTACTTTATACGTACTAAAGCAAATTAGGAAAGTATTACTTATAAAACAATCATTTTCCTACCTCAAAACTTTTGGGTCAAAGGTCAACTTCCTGTTTGATGATGACCACCACCACCATTATGTCATACCAATTACGTCATGTTATTTCTATCAATGGTTTAATAAGACTTATCAGGTGAAAAAAAAAAAAACAACTGCTACATTTATCTGTCCCAATACACCTCAACCGAAACCTAACCCTTAGGCTATATCAGGTTTGTACATGAAGTACATTTTACACCAGAACACGTGCAGCACATTTCATTTTCATTCACTAATCGCTGCTCTTACTAGGAGCAGTCACTTCTGTGCCTTCATTTACTGGTTTAGTAATTATAATCTGTATGCATCTGTTCTGACAGATCAATGTAAACGTACATCGTCACTAAAGGTTTGTTAAGCCAATGAGATTTTCACAGCTACACTGCGTCAGCACTTTCGCCAAGTCTGAATTTTGGCCAAGAATACACAGATTCAGTGTAGCTTTTGTCATGTGCTTAATTTCTACTCATTATTTCTCTTTATAACACAGCGCTGTCGAATTCTCAAATCTGACTTGTCAGAAGATGTTGATTCATTTTCAATAACAGCAGCTCTGACAACAGATCGCCTACCAGGCAAATAACAAATAATTTTTAAAAATGCCCATCCTCTTTGATATGGTGAAGTTTTCCGTGAGGAGACATTTGTTTAGCGTTTAGGAAAGACTCCCCATTGTCAGCACATTGTAACAGTTACAGGGAAAGCTGGGGCTTTAGGCTTTCCAGAAAAGTCTTCAGGGCAGAGGGATTTGGAGTATCTCATCAACATGACAAGCTGCTTTTTTGCCTTCAAGTGAGGGGGCGGGGCAAGGCTGGCATGGGAACAACTGTTCATAGCATGTGTAAGAAACGTAAGGATCTAACTTTGTCTCGGACATCCCACAACATTAAACATAACTATAAATCAATAAAAAAAAATGAAATGTCATTCTTTAATAAATACAAATTGTAATCATTGGCAAATTGCTGTCACTTCATGATGTGCTGTTATTGGAAACGAATCAACTTCGGGGTGATAATGACCCTCCGCTTCACATTACACCCGGTCACTGATTATTTCCCTAAACCAACACTCCCTGATGTGGTTTATTCCTTACCTATGACATCTATCAATCACAAACACATACATTCCTCCAGGAGGAGGAAAGTTTAACTGCTTTTAAAATAACATTTCACTATTATATTCTTACTAGATATCTTAACATCCATTCATTAATTCTTATGAGTATTAGAACATTAAGATTAGGCAGAAGACCAGAAGAAGGAAAGGTTGCTGGGGTTTTTTTTGGCTATAAATGTACCACCTTTACTTACTCACTGATGCTACTCCTCTTACACACACTCTTCAGATTACGCATGTGCACCAATGCCTGTACGGCAAGAACAAAATGTAGGTTAATACAATTATTGTGAGCTTTACACCAAGGTGGGACAACAGATTATCCTCTGTGCTAACAAACATATCATTCAGCTGGCATATATTCACAGAGTACTCCTTTTCCTCATATGGGTTTCCCCCACCCCCAAGGGCTTTAGATCATGACCATTTCCAGATAAATCACAAGAAACCTCCTGACCTAGAGCAGGATGAACACCTAGCCACACACTTTCAGCATACATACACACAAATATAAACAGCTCAGCCACTTACATAACTGTGTTGTCATCAACCAGGATATCACAACTATGTGCAGGACAGGAAATGGTCTGGAATGAGAACATGGATATAAAGGATGATTTTAAAAAGGCAACTCAAATGTAATTTTTTACAATCTATCACCAGAGAGATAACTAGAGAACAAGAGGGCTTAGCAGGATTCTCTGCTTCTTAAATATGTTGGTCTCAGAGCACAACTTGATATACATACACATACATACATACATACATACATATACACACATATACACACTACAACAAGGGGAAAAAAGCTATCATGCTGATCCTTCTTTGCATGTGTCTCTGTGTGTGTCTCTGTGTGTGTCTCTGTGTGTGTGTGTGTGTGTGTGTGTGTTGGGGGGGGGGGGGGGGGGGTGTGTGACCCTTTGCCATAAAGACCTCATACAATTGTCCAGATGAGAGGTTCCTAACCCTGGTCATGGAGTAACCCTTTTTCTGCACATTTTATTGTTTCCCTGCTCCTAACACTCATGATTCAATGACTCAGCTAATTAACAGCCCTTCCGGAGTTGAAGTGGGTGTGTTAGGAGCAGAGAAAACACTAAAACATCCAGGGCAGGAGGTGCGCTGGGACCAGAGTTGGGAACAAGATAAACAACTTTGAGATAAGACAATAAAAAAAGAAACTGGGAAAAAAGAAAAAAGACAGGAAGAAAGGGTACCTGGCCCATTCCTTCTTCTATGATTTTGGTGGTTAAGTAGTCGCCCCAGCACTGCATGCAGAACTTGTGCCCACATTCCAAACCAGTGAAGTACTGTGAGAAAGAGTCATAAATCAATACAAACACTCAGCGCAAACACAGCAGTTTATAACATTACCCAGCGCTTTATAACATTATCCGGCATCATGTACAATTACCAAGTCACAGTTTTGTAAATTAGTGTCATCTGGAAGACCAAAGCAGTTCTGTCTCCTAGCGAATGGCCAGAAACTCTACAGGAAGTTAGCACACAACTTTCTTAAGCATTAAGCATACTGAATTCTGTCAGAGAGTGGTTTCAGGCTACTGGCTGCGTAATTTATCCAAGTGCCTCAACAACCTTACAGGAAAAGCAAACATTCTCAAACAGCTTTTCGAAAGTGAAATTTATGCATCTTCCCAGCAGCCATTCAGTAAAATACAAATGAATATGGCTTTGACACAAACATTAGTTTAAAAAAAAACCAAAAAAAAAAAACACAACAGTAGGTAAATTTTAAAACACAGCTGGATAAACAGCTTACACCGTGATGTGTGTCCGTTTGCAGTTTACACCGATGTAGTTCAATGCTCAAGGGTTATAATTAGGATATTTCGTACAAAGTAAAAATGTTAGAACACTGAAGACTTCTCTCTTAGCAGATCTCGAAATACGCTTCCAGAGAGAATGGTATGGTCCTTGCTGTAACCATAAACTGTAACTTATCTTCAAGTCACTGTAAGTTGAACTGGTTGCCAGGTATACTGATGTCACGGCATAATTAGTACTGCACTGTGAGTGAGCAGGTAATCAGTTCACGCTCTTAGAAAACACTTGCTACATGCCAAAATGCTTTATGTCCATTGCTAAGACCACACTAAAGAGGCTAACTGCTAATATCAAACTGAAAACATACATTTGACATCGCAGGGCTCAATGGAAACTTATAAATTATAAATCATGAAACTTGTGGGGTTTTTAACCATGTTATACGACAATTAAACCTCAATGCTGTTCAATTCTATAACCTGTTTGGTCTAAGCACAGAGGACAGTAGTCCTGACTGTAACTTAAATGATAGGATTACACTAAGGATCTCGTTCAACACGTTATTCTTTCTATAGTAGCAGCCCATTCACAAGGACTTTATAGAGGAAGCTCCAGATTACGTAAGGCTTATAAAAAACTAACTCTCCTGTAAGTGTAAGAGATACCTGTGTGTGTTGTGTAAGAGATACCGGTGTGTGTTGTTCCGAATCTGTTGTATTTAGTATCCTAAAGACAACTAGTTTACAAAAGGGTTTCATCATTCGTGTCCAAAAGCAATAGCATAAGGCATTATGTCACAGTATGTGGTGCAGCTACAAAGCTAAAAACACTGGGTGTGAGATACGGTTTGTTCATTTTACTGTATATTCATGAAAGGTAAAAAAAGGTTGTATTTTAAACACCCCGAATCACAATGGAATAATATTTTGTGTTGTGTTTATCCCAAATGCAAAGAAGACATTTGAAGTAGTATATAATTTAATGCTTGCCAAAACAACTGTGAGAAAATAATTTAATAAGGGCTTAAAATAATGCTGTTATTCTGACAATAATCTCTCCTTTTAGCAGGTTATCCCCATTCCTGTCCCAGAGCTAGTGCGTTCCTCCGCATAAGCAAAAAAGCATTACACTAGCAAAAAGAAATACACAAACTTGTGAAAGTGTGGAAATCTGAAGTCTGATCAAAAAATTATTATCTAGATTAGTTGAAGCAACCTGACAATGGGGGGGGGGGGGGGGGACATAAGAACGAGGGAGAGACAGTAACTGCCAAATCCCTACCTCTCTGACTCTAAAGCTCTGGTCTATTGGCGTCTCCCAGTTTAACTTGTGTAACAAAGTTGATACATAAACATGGATAAATGTGCATCTACACAAACAGTCAACTGTCTCAGATCCTCTGTAGACGCTACGGCTCTTCTGCTCCTCCACCCTGCTGCTTTATATAGAATTTGAATAATCCAGAGAATTAAAAAAGTGCTAAAACTAGACCACTGAAAATGATTCACTGTTTCCCATACTCATATGGGAGTAGCCCATCAGCTGAAAACCTCACAACTCGGTTAATGTGATCTGAGCTCATACACCACAATACATTATCACCAAGCTTGAGATCTTTTCACCTCAATGCAGTCTGTTGGAAACGCCAGCAAACGCTGCGGCAGTGTAATTCGTTTTAATATCAGGATGCCAAGTTAGACTGGTAACAGAAATGCAGAAAATCCCGTATGGCTGTGGACCACTGGACGGCACTCACCGAATTAGGATAGTTGAGATAGCAGATCTGACATGGCATATCCTGAGCTGACGATCGTGTATTCATGAGGCGCGTCCTGGATTTTTTACTAGGGTTTATGACATGACATTCGGAAAACAACTTATCCAGGTTACCATCGAAGTACCTGTAAAATACAAACGGGTTGTGTTTTATTCAGATTTGACTACTCATCGATGAAAAATATGAGCTGAGGAAAAACCATAAAAAGCAAACTAAGCTTTAGCGATAAAGAAATGATGGAAAACTTTTACCTTTCCATAAGCTTTTCCTTGTCCCAGTTGAAATGACTAAGCAGTATTCTTGTGATTGTTGCAGGATTCTGTAAATTCAGAATTTTCATTAGACCACGTAAACACTTGGTTTATTCTGTCCATACGCTGAGAATAATGGCACTGCATGCTATTGAAAATATTAGTAAGTAAAATGAATGACATTTTAATACAATTTGATTAGCAGTTTTCCTTGCTTAAATCAGGGCAAGCGGCTCAGGTCTAATTCAAGGTTCGGTCCATGTAAGCCTTTACTTCTAAGTGCGAAGTGTGTACTAAACAGTTTAAACAAAGAGCATAACGGGGATGTTTTGTGTATAACCTTCGAGGCTTACAATTTTTGTTACGTCTCTTGGTGTATTTCTGGTAAGAGGTCTCATACAAATATAAACAGAACTGTTGTCCTTCGTAGCCATATTCACTAATACGGCGAAAGCGCAAATACTGATCTTTTAAACCAAGAGGTATTGACTCCCACCAAGTTGATTTAGCTTGCAGGTCACACTTTATAAAATGATCCTGATATGAACTACATACTATAAATAGATGGGTGGATGAACCTCTTCATTCCAGCGGCTCTGACGTGTGATTCTGTGCTTTCAAAACTGGACAAGAAGCAACAAAAGCAACATGCCACAGTGCCTGATAAAGCTAATGGAATTAAAGACTGCAAAACAGGTCCCATTTGTGTGACCAGCAGCTTTCACAATCTAATACAATTATAAACAATGGGGGAAAAAATGTGACCTTCAATATTAATGATTCAAGCCAAGATATGAAACAACTGTTTCTATTTCATTACGTAAACTCTACATCCGGGTACCTACAAAAAAATTTTAACCTAGTTTTGAGATTAAAAACAAACAAACAAACAAACAAAAACCAAACAAACAAAAAAAACATGCCCCTTATTGTAATTATAGTCTGTGCCTCATTACAAAAAAAGCATATTTTCTTATCATAAACCTAAAATATTTAATAATGGAAGTGATTTTTGACCTGGCCCAAATAATCCCTACAGCTTAGCACATACACATAGCATTACCGGTCATATTATTGGCGCTATTACTACATTATAAGGGTCTTTCTTCTGAAGAAAAAAAAAGAAAAGTAACCATAATAAGCTGTAAATCTTAGGTGAATTGCAGACGAACATTTTAAGCCATTTATGAAGCCTAACAGCCATGATAAAGCACCAGTTCCGCCATGTTGTTGTCGCGACGAAACACAGCCTGGATAGCAAGCTAGCCATGTAGCTGACTTTACAACTGATCTTTCTGCGCACACAAAAGCTCTGTGACACCAAACGAGTCGAAACAACAACTCTTAAAAACAGTGTACATGGTCAGATTATGGTGTGCTGACAAATATCATAGGGGTTGTAAACTTTTACACGGAACGTACTCTCAAAAAGAGTTTGTATTAGCACGTAGGAAGCTAGGCAGCTAATTAACTACCTAATTAGCTTAGAAGGGTTGTGTGTGAGTGTAAATATATATAAACTAGCTAGCTAACATATTCTAGATATTATACGGCCAAAAAAATAAATAGGTATTTAGGTTCAGTGAAATGACAACAAATTAGCCAGGCTAGGCTAGCTGTCCAGTGTCATTCTTGTCATGGTTGTTTATCAGGGCGTTTATTAGTTAACGTTAGTTAACCACCTCTTCTCTACTTTACACTATCAACTCAGATAGCTAGTTATTAGTTATCCTGAGTAACTAACTGAAGGTTAATGTAGGAGCAGCTGGAGGATTATCAGTTAAACCTGTAAGCCTGTAAGTGTGCACCCAGTGAGACGGCTAATCTCTAATAAAACAGCACCGTTTCAGTTTTCGGTTAAACACTGAAAGCTTTCCACAGTCACTCTAAGCTCCAAAACATTTACCTGGATGACCTCGTTGACCTCCCTGATGCACTCGACCATATGCTGGAGGATCTGCTCGGCGGTGAGAACTTCAAAGCGGTAGTCCTCGTCGTCCTGTCCCGGGCCGAGGCCGCTGCCGCCGGTGTCACCGCACTCGTCTCGCTCGCCGCCGGCCACCACGGGATCGACCAGCTCCACGTCGCCGAGCTCCAGGGTGTCGTCCTCGGCTTCCTCTTCAGCGCTGTCCTCGCTGCACTCCTCTTCCTCGTCGTCGTATTCATAATTGTAACCCTCGTCCGAGTCCATTACTAGATCGACGCTGGGTCCTGACAAGCCAGGGTATATACGGCTGTCTGAGAAGAAACGGCGATTATGGAGAAATAAAGAACGACCTGGAAGTGGGGGGGAGAAAAAAACCGCTTTAGCCTCTTAGCATTCCTGTTTTTTTAGCTGCATTGAAAATAACAACAGATCGGACGCTGCTGCCGAGCCAACAAAGAGACGTACAGCGTCATCAACCGACTGCGACTTACGTCATGCGCGTGCCGAAAAAAGTTAAGCCCCATGTGTATAAATATATTCCTTATATTTTAGTATGTTTTACAAACAACGCGACGCCCATATATATATAGTAACTATATATTAGTAACTACATTTAAGAAAAGAATCTAAAACTATAGCAGATCATGTGCACCGACAGAAATCTTCTTTTTATGACAAACAGCGTGAGAATAATTACGGAAATAATCAGTCAGTCTCTCACTAAGGGTGGACTATCATAGTCTGGGCTATATGTTTATTACATCATATTTATTTAGAGTTAATGAGCTGGTTGCATGTGCAGGCTAATTCTAGGAGTGTGTCCAAAACTTTAAAAATGCTGCCTACTAAGCCTGTATTTTGGAGGCAGGAAAGCATCGAGTAACGTCCTACATATCCCACAATCCTGTGCGTCAGCCAGGGTGAAAAAAAATGCAGCGGAAAAACACTAGAAGGAGGGCGATCAGTTTGCAGATAAATAAGTCATTTGTAATTATTTCTGACTTAAGATTTTATTTCTAGCGTCAGAAATGATAGTATAGTCATCACGGAATATTTGCTCTGTTGTCCCGCACAACACTTTATTTCGTCTGGTATTGTGATCGTTAGCGTTTGTCGGTAACCTAGCAACGTGGTTGTCTCAGAACGTCTTGCGGCTGACCTAGTACAAGCCACGCCCCACGAACTGTGACGCTATTTCCGGTTCCAGGGTAGCATCTCATTGGATAAAGTGTCCATTGACTAGACCAACGAAGGGAACATGGTTTATCCGGACATCAAACGTTTGGATTCGTTATGACGTGTTTGCAAAACTGTTTCTACAGATGAAAATGGCTCCCACTCCTACTTTATATACTAAATTTTATACACATTGTATATTTTCAGATACATATCTTCATAGCATTACAGACTTTGAAACCTTTTATGTCAGTTGGTCCCTCTGGTTACTCACAAATATTCATTAATTCATTTTAACAGCTGTATCCAGGTCAGGAACAAAGAGTCCAGAGTCTGTCCCAGGAATGCTGGGCTCGAATCTGGGACAAGCCCTGAATGGGACATCAATTCAACGCAGGTCACCATGTGCACATACATTCACACCTAGGGGTAAATTAGAGTTGCCAATCCACCTACCAGCATGTTTTTTGGGGGGTGGGAGAAAATCAGACACCCCTGGAACTGTGAGCTGGCCATGTTATTTGCTGTGCCACCATGCCTCCCTCACAAATATTCAACCAAGAACTAAATAACCAAAAAATTTGTCTCCAAGAAGAGATCCGCTGTACATGATGCCCAGGCCTGAGAATGAAAACTGCATTTTTAACCAACATACAGTCTG
>CM074950.1:11827943-11842948 GCA_037577455.1 Pangasius macronema | reverse complement strand
ACCCTACTGTCTTTTGATCAAGTGTTCCCAGGTCCCCAGAGAACCCACCCAGGTTGGATACAGGACACTTTCCTCAGCTGTCTTCTCACAATGCCAGGACTGCTCAAAATGAAAGTGCTGCCAAGATTGCTAAGTAGAAGTATAATCTGGTACTAATTATAAATGTCAGAGACATTATTTAGACCTTTTAGTAAATTCTCGGTTATATTAAAAGTGAAATATGTTAAATTAAACCCTTAGATCACCTTGGGTGTAGAGTAAATCTTTTGCTGTTATAATTTTCAAAAAAGTAAAAAAAACAAAAAAAACAACAACTAATCAGTTACAAATTCTAGACTTTAGCAAGAACACATCCTTCTCTTCAGGAGGTGAAATGTTGCTCAATTGGGTTAAGGTCTGGTGATTGACTTGGCAAGTCTCAAACCTTCCACTTTTGTCCTCAATGAAGTCCTTTGTTGTGTTGTCTGTGTTTTGGCTCATTGTCTCACTGCATGATGAAGTTCCTCCCAATTAGATTGTATGCATTTCTCTGTAAATTGGCAGACAGAATGTTTCTGTAGACTTCTGAATTCACTCTGCTTCTACCATCATGAGTTACATCATCAGTAATGATTAGTGAGCCCATTCCAGAAGCAGCCATTCAAGCCCAAGCCATGACACTACCTCCACCATGCTTGACCGATGAGCTCATATGTTTTGGATCATGAGCAGATCCTTTCTTTCTTCACACTTTGGCTTTTCCATCACTTTGGTAGAGGTTAATCTTAGTTCCAGAACTTTTGTGGCTCATCTCTGTATTTCGTTGCGAATTCCAGTCTGGCCTTCTGATTCTTACTGCTGTGAGTGGTTTACATCTTGTGGTATGGCCTCTGTACTTATTTTTCGAATGGTGGATTGTAAAACCTTCATGCTTGCCCTGTGGAGGTTGTTGGTGATGTCACTGACTGTTGTTTTTGAGTTTTTGTTCATAGCTCTCACAATGTTTCTGCCATCACCTGCTTTTGTTTTCCTTGGCCAACCTTTTCGATGTCTGGTAGTTAGTACACCTGTTGTTTCTTTCTTTTTAAGGACATTCCAAATTGTTGTATTAGCAATGTCCAATGCTTGTGCAATGCTTCTGATATATTGTACTTCTTTTCTCAGCTTCAAAATGGCTTGTTTTTCTCCCCTAGACAGCTCTCAGGTCTTCTTGTTAGTTTATCCTTTTTAACAACAAATGCAGTCTTCACAGGTGAAACTCAGGGTTCAAACCAAGAACAGACATTCAGAGCTATATCAAGAAAATAAAGTTGAAATTATGATCTATCATCTCATATTCATCTTTTGTAGACATTAGAGTAGACATTCAGAGCTATTAATTGTTTAAACAAGCAATATCACAGGGCACACCTGCACCACAAAAAACACCTGTTCCAATATTTTTGATCACATGAAAAATGGGTGGGCTCAAACAAACGGTGACATGTTCTAAGTTGTAAATATCAGAAAACTTAAATTTCTGAATCTGTCATCTCATATTCTTCTTTTGATCTCAAACCCAAATGTCTTGAATGTATTGCAAAAAACAATAGAATTGGCCTCGCAGTTCCAATACTTTCGGAGCTGTATCTTTTGTAGCATGGCTAAAATAAAAAATTTCGTGTTTTGTACCAGTAGAGGGAGCCCGAAACTGTACTCTTTTTTCTTCATACATTTGCCAACGTTTTAATATCAAAATTAAACTCAATAAACTCTATATAATATTGATGCTTTTGCTTTTTGTATATATCTACTGCTTAGCATAAAGTTATTTATGTCGTTAGGCACTGCTAAGCGCTTGGAAGTCGGAACCTAAATAATTAGCTGTGTTCCTTACCGGAAACATTTAATGACGGTCCGTATTTTCCCGTTGCCTTGGCAGCCAGAAACGAACTGGCTGTAGTTGTGCTGCTATCAGTCTGGTTATGATGGACATTCAGGAGACAGGTAACCTAACTAACTGTTTTTCTTTATATTTTCTATAAACACTTTTAGCTAAGGTAACTTCATTCGTGAAATGCTTGTGCTTACATTAGACATGGTCACACGAGTGTTTACCAACTAGCTAGCTGACAAATTAGCATTAAGGTTAGCGAGATGTTAAGTAGCCAGCAGGTTATATTTTTGTTACCCTTTTTAATAAGTGTAGCTTAAAGTTCAATCAATAAAGTTGTTCTAATCCTTTATATCTGTAAGATCTGATCACTAGAGAAGAGAATATTGTTGAGATGAGAGACTTGGATGAGGAAGAATTTGCTGTCTCAAAGTGAGTCTCTCTCTCTCTCTCTCTCTCTCTCTCTCTCACACACACACACACACACACACACACACACACACACACACACANTCTCTCTCTCTCTCTCTCTCTCTCTCTCTCTCTCTCTCTCTCTCACACACACACACACACACACACACACACACTTTTATATATTTTCTTATATATATATTTTTGTTCTAAAAATAAAATTGATGAAAAAGCTTTAATTCTGTGTCATGTATATAATGCACTGCTTCTTTTTAAGATCCTCAGAGGCAGATGCATTGTTTGATACTGTAATCGGGAGCATTGAGGACATCATAATGGGTAAGGTCTACAGACACTATCATGCGTGTTGCACTTCATTAAATTATTATTAGACTAAACATTCTGGTATTCCTGACAGAGAGTGTGCTGCTCTCTGTGTGCAAACTGCAATTAAGATTCAAATCGCATTACAGAAGACGACTTCCAGACTCTTCAGCGATCCTTCATGGAGAAGTATTTCCTGGAGTTTGATGACACCGAGGAGAATAAGCTCATTTATACATCCATTTTTAATGAATATGTAAGCTGTTTGACCTTAACTTGTTAATTCATTCTCTGGAGTCAGTTCTCGTAATTAAGGAACTCATTACTGATCTTGTGGTACGCATAATCAGATTGAGCTCTTGGAGAAGTATCTGGAACAACAACTGATCGAGCGGATTCCTGGGTTTAACATGAACGACTTTACTCATTCTCTGAAGTAAGTTGTTGTTTATGTTTAAAAATAACCCTGCTTCCAATGTCAGAATGCTCTCCTTTCACTCATATCAACTACTAATTTGCAGGAAATGTCGTAGTGTAGACTAAATTCTGTTTCACATATCACAGAATGTCTCACATATTATTGTTGTATTCTTTTTTTTTTTAACTTCTGTTCTTTTTGTTTTTTTCTTCATCTTTACTGTGTAAGGCAACACAAAGAAGAAGTCTCAGGGGATATATTTGACATGCTGCTCACTTTTACAGACTTCATGGCCTTTAAAGAGATGTTCCTTGATTACAGAGCCGTAAGTACTTGTTTTTATGTTGTCATTTCAGATATATCTGATATATGCAGTGCTTTGCATAAGTATTCGCCCCCTTGAACATTGTAGAGTTACACACTAGCACTGAACTGGACTTAATTGGGATTGTATATTCATTCACAACTTTATTAGGAACACATGTACACCTGCTCATTCATGCAATTATGCACCAGTCATTTGGCAGCAGTACAATGCATAAAATCATGCAACTACAGGTCAGGAGCTTGAGTTAAATTTCACAGAAATGTTTCCTCGTCTTTTTCCAATCTTCACCAGTCCAGCTTCAGTGAGCCTGTGCCCACTATAGCCTGAGATTCCTGTTCTTGGCTGATAGGAGCGGTCTTCTGCTGTTGTAGCCCATCTTTTCTATTCATGCAGTTGTAACGATTATGGTTATGTGAGTTACCATAGCCTACCTGTTAGCTGGACGAGTCTGGCCATTCTCCCCTGACCTCTCTCAAGCCTCTGCTCACTGGATGCTTTTTGGTTTTTTTTTACCATTCTGTGTAAAATCTAGAGACTTGTACCTGGAAAGCTCAGGAGTTTGTTAGAGAACAAACCTAAACAAGCAGCATGAAGACCAATGTGCAGTCAAAAGCCGCCTGTGGCAAAGTTCTGTAAAAGTATTCCTGAGGGTTTGGTTATTAGAAACAAATGCTGAATTTTGAATGTCCCACAGAGCATGATTCTGTTAAAAAAATGAAAAGGGTAAAGAGGAGATTAGTTAGAAAAGTATCTATTTCAGATCAGGTTGTAAAACTAAATCATGTGGAAAATATTAATGGGGTGAAAACTTATGCGAGGCAATCTGTATCATCTTTTTTTTTTTTTTGCCATATATTCATAAAGCATCTCAGAAAAGGAGAGAAAAGAGAGATAAATTTGAGACAAACATTTAAAAAAGATGTTTGACATGATTATGGAAGTATTTAGATGATATCTTGATATAAATATATTATCCTGTTGTTGCTTTTATTGGGCATATGTATTATTAATGGTGCAAAAGAGGGAGTATGAAATCACTGAAATGGTGCACAGGCAAATTACAGTATGCTGTAACACAACCTAAATGAACACACGAGATGTTCAAGATCATAACTTACATGAAGCATATAAAAGCTCGTTACAGATCATTTACAGATTTGACTGTCTTCTTCGTTCCTTCGTCCAGGAGCGAGAAGGAAGAGGCCTGGACCTAAGCACTGGCCTGGTGGTGAAGCCATTGAGATCATCTACTTCCACAGCAATCACTTCTGCGACAGAATCAAACTCTTTCTAAACCAAGAAGCATTTCATTGTCATATATCCAGAAAACTGACTTCATCACCCACAGCATTTAAATTTCCTGTACAGCTACGTAGTTTTTTTTCCCTCCATGTTCTGGAGCCTAGTTTGCTGCCATATTAGCGTAACGAACGGGACCATGAGTTTGCTTTGGTTTAATATTTAAACTTGTTGTTAACACGTCCTGCTTTCTAGTGCACTTCCTCCCACAGTATTTTGAAGGTTTACTCAGAGATTCAGATTTTCTCTCTCTACTGTCTGTGATATTTTGTTACAACACTGCTACATTACAGGTGAATGTGGTATCTGCTGTAGAAAGAGTAAAGCTGCTGTTTTGTGTGTGTGTGTGTGTGTGTGTGTTGCTGTCTGATCGAAAACCAGCGCGGGAAACATATTTGTCTTTCAAATCATACTAGGTTCATTAGAAATGTTTACTTATATTTACTCATCCCTCATTAATCCCTTTACAGAACGCCACCGTATAACATGCCTGCATTGGAACAGTTTATTAGAAAGGTATTATGAAAAGTTTTGCAACTTTTTATACAAAATTTAATCTCATGGTTCTTTAAATATGTGGCTTTCTACTCCCGTTTATCTCCAGTTCAAGTTGTAGGCAACTCCCACATGTAGATATAAAAAAGTTGTTGTTTTTTGTCATGTTGTTACCGTGTGTATGGCCTGAATGTTTGACTCCACAATTTTTTTTGTCCTTGTATGTAAATATTACTGTATGCTGAAGAAGTAAATAAATGTAATTTAACTCCCATCAAATATCAAAACATGAAAAAAAAATGTTTATGAATACACTTGTATTGTAAAACATATAACTTCTAAACTTCATGAATTAAATACATGTTTGATCAGGTGTAAATTTAAAAAAAAAAAAAAAACTGAAATACTCATCCTGTATAAATTTACAAGGTTCTGTACACTTCAAAAAATTCTATATTAGTAAGTAAAATATCTTGAATATAGCCAGAGTTATCGAACATTTCTTATTAAGTCAAATATATTATTCAGCCTGGATTTAAATGCTTTTACATATTTACATTTATTGGCTTTAGATTTTCTGATCCTATTGGCAGATATTTTTGCTTCTTCTTTCTAGAAAATGCTTAAAATTTCTTTCTAGAAAATGCTTAAAAAAAAAAAAAAAAAGTTTATATATGCATACATTAGGTTTATTGTAAACTTCTAACAGGAAATAGATAAATGTGAGTATGGTGAAGATATGCTGGCTTGGTAAGATGTCATTTTCTGCTATTTAATAGCACAAAATGCTATCAAATGGCAGTAAGGTTCATCATGATCTCCTTTAGGTGACAGTAAGAATTCATCAGAGTCCCTTGTCAGAGCATAAGCACAGACACGGTGTGTCTCTACACAGGAACAGTACTCATAGCTGCGTTTCCTCCCTCACCCCTCCACTCCATGTAAGCAAAGGCGGCGTTGGTGCTATAAGCCACCGTCACGAAAATGGCGAAAAACTGAAAGACAAAATACATGCGGATTAAACTCCCCTCCAGGCTTGAATCGGCGTGCTTTTGTGATTTCTAGAGCTCACAAATGATCAGCAGTATCAATAGTTTGAAAAGCAGTTTCTCAGTTGTAACACCACAGACCCCACATCTTTAAGTTTTTATATTATTGACCTTTTGATCACTATTGCGATGGCAGATTCTTTCCCAACAGGAAATTATACCCCTGTTATGTGCTACTCAGTGCTTTGTATGGACTTTGACCAGGCTTGGTATGAAAGCTCAACTTTTTAAAAGTGCCATAAACTCATATGTACTGCTCCATAAACCTTCCCTGTTGATGAGGCCCTCGTTTTGCAATCCTTAGTGCTTGTTACAGAACTGCGGCGCTTGACGATTCAGTCACGATAAAATACAGCGCATGCACCACAAATAATCTGTATACATCTACATAGACATGCGATTTAATTAACGGAAAATCCAACATAACTTGTTGAGATACCACAAGTCGCCAGAACAGCTTCAGTGTACGCTGGCGTCAATTCTGCAAGTCTCTAGAACTGTACTGGAGAGATAAACACCATTCGTCCAAAAGATATTCCCTCAGTTAATCTTTTGATGATAGTGAATAGATGTTTAAATGGGTTGGGATCTGGTGACTGCGAAGGCCATATCATATGATTTATATCATTTTCATACTCATGAAACCTTTCAGTGACCCTCATGCCCTGGAAGAGACCACTCCCATCAGGATAGACATGTTTAATCATAGGAGAAATGTGATCAGTCAGAATAACTTAGTACTGACTTGCACTTTTGTGTTGACTTTGGTAAAAAGGTGTGATAGTAAATGGCTTCACTCACCGCAGACGCTGCCATGTGATTAAAGTGATAACCACCTCCAAAGATAGTAATTGAAACTGTGTTTGCCAGAAAGGCTGTGAAATACAGGATGCTTGCAACTGCATAAAACACCATCAGCTAAAAGAATGGAGTGAAAAGAGGGAATGTTGTATATTATATGATATAGGTTTATCTTACTATGTTTGATGATACAGAGTAATGTATTAAACTATATTCCAGTAAGACATCCACTTACTGCCAGAGGCCAGGGTATGGAGGAAAATTTCTGCCTCATACCCAAAATGAGCATGATGAAGAGCACAACGGTGAGGATCCACAGTGTTATGCTCACAAACAACACCCAGCCATAGGCAGGCACCAGCCAGTAGGCAGCACTGGAGATAAGCGCCCACACCAGCAGGCCAAAAACCTACAGCGAGAAGATCATTTAAACATCTATACTAATAAGAGTTAATAACTGAACACTGCATTCTGTTAAGAAGATGAGAAGAGATGAGAAACGAAAGACGAAAGTAAAAACTGAAAATATACAAAGAATTTGTATTTTTAATTGAACGTATTGAAAACGTGAAAACTCTCTAACTTGTTCCAGAATGAAAACGTTATTATTTTTAATTTTTAAATGCTTAACCAGGTCACTCACTCTCATTAACCTCCTTATCCTGATCAGGGTCACGGTGATACCGGAGCCGATCCCATGAACACTGGGAGTGAGTCAGGAACACAACCTGGATGGGACACCAGTCCATCGCAGGACACCTTTCACACACTCATTCACCCCTTGGGGAAATTTATCTTAGCCAATAAACCTAATCCCATGTTTTTGGTAGGTGGGAGGAAACCAGAGAACCCAGAGGAAACCCAAACAGATATGTGGAAACATGCAGAGAAACTCCAAACTGAAGTATTTTCTGCATGCCTTTTCGAAGACGGGGCAATGGCAGGGAAATCCTTGGACAAAGTATTTTTCCTTGGATTCTGGAACCAACAAATCACACGTAGAAGGTGGTTCTGGTGTTAAAAGTAAATGCTGGTTACGTGCAGTGTTCGCTTTCATTTATACCGTAGGCGTCCCTGAGCAGAGAAGGCTTTCATATGTAAAGAAAGTTATTCTTTTATTTCATTCTAACTGGATTCCAACTAAAGAGGTGACAGTGGAACATTGGAGTGGGAATGAAAAAAAAAATGGTTTCTCTTCAGAATTAACCAAAATAAAAATAAATTGTTTCTAATCTCTGGTTAAAAATATCAGAATTAGAAGGTACTACAGTGAGTATTCTTCTTTTTGACCTTTACTACGTATTAGGTGCATATAGTGTACATTTAAAGCTTTACTCGAAAATCTAATTATGATCTGTTTATGTAGCATTTAAAGGTGCATTATATCCATGTTTTCTGTTGAAAGACACATATTAAAAGCACAAAAGGTAAGGGCACCTCCCAAGCGACAAGGAAAGATACAGTTTAGTACTTTTTTTAGGGAGAGTATAGCCTAGCAGTCATTTCAATCATGAGAGCAGGCTGGAAATGACTTCTGTCCACATAAATGCTCATCCATGAAAGGTTCTGGGCCTGAGCATGATGCCTGCATTACCTTCTAAAGGTTCTGACTAAATGTAAGTTGAAGTTTAGCATTACATAAGTTACATTTAGCATTAACCTAATAACCTGATTATTGTGGCCACTTTTACTTTCTATTCTATCACTGTCTGATTAAGTGTTTCCAATAACATGGTTGAGTACAATGCATATCTTTTAGCCAAATCAATTATTCATTCGTAAAATGGTCTCAGCTTGCTGATGGCGGCATGAACCTCCGGTATACTGAAAAGGCATGACACCTGAGATCTGACATACACGACCACAAACAGGGGTCTTGAGGATTGGAACTAAGGACAGGCACAATAACAACAGCAACAATGATAATAATAATCATCAATATTATAGTTGTTAATTATATAGCACACTTTCTAAAGGCCAAATAAAAGTCAGCACACAATCGTGCACAACCGTGAGGAGATTAGATGAAGTTTGCTTTGGGTGAACTAGATGTCAGTTTGTATCATATCATTCAAGTTCAAGTGAAAGAACTAGCAGGAAGAGTATAAACAGTAACATACTTTACCATTCCACTTTTATTATCACTGTACCTAATATAATGTGGAATAGCTGTAACACGACCATCATGTCATATCTTCTGCACATTAAACCAGATTACAGGTTACAGATAACTGTAGTTTATCCAGGATAGGCTAAGGGTGGAAACGGTTATACAAGGTGGGACAGAAGTACGTCATGCCTTCGTGGCTACTGAGTACAGTACGTGATCATCTCAGCAACAAGCATTTTATAACTGTGTGTTTATATAGGTCTGAACTTTAACCTCATGCAATTTTTATAGCTTTATTATTCCATTAATCTAAAACAGATTAAGACACAGATTATGCTTTATCCTGTTTTACCAAGTACCAATTCTGAATAAAAATTCTAAATCTGATTTAAAAGCAGAGGATAAATGGACATATGGAGTGCATGGATAATTATTTGTTAGCATCTCATCACTCTATCAGACTTGCTTGTTGAATCCTTGGAGGACTTGCTGAGACATTATTAAGATCAACCATGCATGGCCAAAGCAGCTGGCAGACAGGCAGGAGAAAGTGTAAATGAGAGGATTGAAAGGGTGTAAGATGACAGGCCACTCTATATCACACTGAACAATCAAGCAAAAAAAAAAAAGGTTACACATTAGTTGATTGACAGTCTTTTGTCAGAACTTACAATTTCTACCAGCAAAAGTATCCCAGGAAAGCTCTTAATGAAGTTGAAGTCAACAGCTGTGTTCATGGCGTGCACGGGACCTGTCTGAAGCTGAGGCAAACTTGTCTGAGTGTTCACCTTCCCAGGAAAATCCGCCATTCCCAGGTATTCCAAATACAGAGGCTTTGTGAAATAGGTAACGTTACCCTTTCACAATAGACGAAGGTTGGAACAAGATAAACCGAACAGAGGAAGGTTCATAGATCCAGCCAATGCAGGATCTTCCCAGCAACTCTATCCAAACAGACAGGTGCCTTATGACACCTGCTCTCTCCCTCTCTCTCCCTCTATCTCTCTCTCTCTCTCTCTCTCTCTCTCTCTCTCACACACACACACACACACACACACACCTCACAGTCTCTGTCACATTGTTCACTTCTCCTGTGTAAAAGACTTCTCCTGTGTAAATAGGGCTTGTCAAGAGTTAATAAATAACTTTATCACATGACTTAAATTAAATAAATTCCTGACAGTGTTGCCCAACCAGTCAAAAGATAAATAATGAATAGATGAACACACAAAGTCTGAAAATGATTAATAGTTAGTAACTGTATAATGTGGTTACAATAATTCAAATACCATGATGTAAACATAACTGTTGTATCTATAATTAAAAAGTCCATTCTGGTTATTTCTAGGGAAGCATTCATGCTGGGTGAGCCATAGAGCCATGTTCAGTCTCCGGAGTGAATCCAGGAAATATGGGGCACTTAATGTGTATTTCTTCTAAAAAGTGGTCAATACTGATTTTTTTTATAGGTAAAGTAACTGTTTTACCAAGTATTAAATACAGTAAAACTTATTATTGAGTACTTTTTTCTTTTGTTATATTATTAAAAAAAAAAACTTAAGCACATTGTGGCTTGACTGTTTCAGATGATTGAATCTAAAAGCCATGATTAGACAGTCTAAAATAGTTTTGCCTTGAGTCAAGGCAAGTCACCTTGATTGATAAGGCACATATGAAGGCAACAGTGCTGGATTGTAAAAGTTCATTTAAACAACATTAAATAAAAGACTGTAACAGGACAGGGCAAATGACTAGTAAGCAGCGAAGAGAGGCCAGTGCAAGTCATATGCTATCTCATCTTTGGTACCCATAATTAGACTCACAGCTGTTTTTTGTGAACTAGATTCGATACCTATGCTTTTCTTAAAGAAGTACAACCAGAAGTGATCAAATCCTCTGTCATTGACCCTTGTGCATTTTCCAACTGTAGGCTCTATTATCCTAGAAAAGGCTTAGATCAGCAGTAAAGCTCACATACATGAGGTCTTTTAGTCAGGGTTTAGACTTCATCACAGTACTGGAACAACACTGGTTAAAGTAGTAAATGAGCTACAACTGACCTCTCAACTTATATTACTTGACACAGCACAGCTTTTGCAATCGTCAGTCAAAATCTTCTTTAACAGAGAAACAATAATTTTGTTGGAGTTAAGGGAATGGCTCTTTCTTGGCTCCAATCTTATCTGACTGACTGCTATCAGTTTGTAAATATTAATGGTGACTTCTCTCTGCATACACAAGTAAGGTTTGGCACTTTTCTTTGTCTTTTGAAGCTTATGTAGATAACATTACTAGGGTGGCTTTTATCTTCTCAGAAACTTTGCTAAGATATGAAATATAATGTTGTTACAGGATGCAAAAAAAATAAAAATAAAAGGAAAGAAAGAAAAGAAAAAAATAGTTCGTGCCACAATTTTACCACAATAGTGTGATTGCACTGTGGTAGCACTTTGTTAGTGGTAGCACTGGATGTTCCAGTAGGTGTATAAAGAAGCAAAAGTCCTCACTAGAGCAAGAAAGTTTTATGACACAACCCTGTTTTATTCACATTATACTGGCTCGCAGTAAAGTAACACCTCACAGTACCTGCAGTGAACTTTTGGTTTATTATGAGCTGCCTTGCCTGCTTTGATCAAAAGTTGCAGGTTCTTTATGAGTACCTAGAATAATAAAAGCAACAAACTATAATCATAAACACAGTCCTGTGCTTATCCCAGGATTCCCACTCACGATATGTTCATACCGAACATAATTTCAACACAATTTAGTACCAGACAGGGACATTTCTGCCTGTAAGTGGTATAAGTGGCTACTTTGGGCCCCGCAAGCTTCAGATGGCCCCTAATAAAATGATAAAACTTTCCCTACAGTGCAAACATACTTTACAAAGCTGTGGACCTTTTCTGCCCTTTTCATTAGTCAGGGGTGCCCTCTGTTGGTTTGACTATTACAGATACAACTGACATCTCACCACCTTTCAACATAACTGCATGATGTTGCTGTTGCAGAGACTCTTACACAGCCAGACGAAGAAATTCCTGGAACTTTGACACAGCTACTGCTCCCTCAAACTTCTGAATCATGTTTACCTATGTATGCATGACTGTCAATTATTTCTGATGCTGATAAGATAAATATCATACCCAGAACACCAAGTCAGCTAAGATTTCATTTTTCCAAAATGACAAGATGGCAGGAGCTTTCAGTACCATTACATGTTCAGAAAGCTAGTTAATGGAGAAAAGGTCATATGAAGCTGGCTAACTTACTCTCAAAACCCGAATGCAGAATACTGTTGCTGCAAACTGTTTTCACAAAAGGGAATCAAATTAACCAAAGAGGTGCTCTCTGATTGGATGAATGTGGGTACTTTGTTCAAAAGCCATGAAAATAGTCCAGAACACACAAACATAAACATGCAATCACTGGCTGAGAGAAACCTTGCTCTCAGGGGCTCCTGCTGTATACTGCATCAAATAAACAATTGTAATTCCCCAAAAGAAATTAAGCTCCTTGCCAGATTTGATCCAGTGATGAAGCAACACATTGAGAGAGTTGAAGGTAGACAGTTCAGTCATTCCCGCTATCCTGGCAACATCACTCAGAATGAGCTCATTGATGCGATTAGTTCAAAAATACTCAGCACCATCGTAGCAAATATTAAGAAATCCAAATACTTCTCCTGTATCTTGGACTGCACCCCTGACATTAGCCACCAAGAGCAAATGTCAGTCATTGTCAGCTCTGTAAAACTGGATGAAACACTTCCTGGGCTTTCTTGATCTTGCTTTGTCTGATTTGATTTCAAAGGGGCTAGAACATACAGTGTGATGAATGTAAGAGACAGTCCTACGACAACAGAGACAACATGAATGTTAGGTTTTCGGATTATATAGACTCTGGTCACAAGATGGAGACATTCTGCCTTTGTGTTTTCCTTTTTTTTCATTTGCCTGTTAACCTTCGTTATTGTTTTCACCTGCCCTTGATTTGACTATTTACACCTTCCCTTTTCTTTGTTCATTGCTGAGTTTGTGTTCCTCATGTGAGTACCTAACCCCTGCCCCTGCCCCTGCCCCCTCACACATTGAACCTTGTTGCTGCAAATGCAGCAAAGGCTTCTACTTTGGCAATGTGCTGAAACTGTACAACAGTTTCTTTGCTGGTCCACAAAGGTGGGAAATTCTGAAAAAGAGAAAAGTGAAAAAGTGCTCATTACATTGAAGTCAAGGAGCGAAACAGGAGGAGAGAATCTCATGAACAGCGTGGTGGTGGATAGATACTAAAGTTCAGCTATCTGAGAAGCACTTCTGGAGATTCTGGAGATTCTCAAAGCCACAGATGCCATTACCAAGATGAGGGCCCAGTCACTTGCTGAAAAGATTGGCTCCTTTCATTTTTAAATTTGTAGGCATTTGGTATGATGTACGTTACCAGATAAATCACATAAGCAAGCTTTTGCAGTCCCTAACATGCAGTTTTATGTGGCAGTTGATCTCCTGCATCAAACACTGGCAAAACTACAGAGCTACAGGGACACAGGCTTTGCATCTGCACAGACATCAGCAAAAAAAATGTTTACGAAGGGATGAATGTGAAGACAGCTCTGAGGCAGAAGAGGCTCAGGTCCACAAGCAGACATTTTGCTTATGAAGCTCCTTGTGAGCCTATAGATGAGGAGGCTTGAAATTATCTTCTTTAATGTGGTGCTGAACTGTGCAATTGAATTTCTTGATGACCAGTTTAAATCATTGGATGTTGTCAGATTGAAATTTGGTGTCTTGATCAGTTTCATAACCATGGACACTTAGACCACGTGCAATAAATGTTAGGAGTTCAGCAAGATTCTACCTGCAGAGATTGAGAGTGACGTTGATGGAGACGCCCTGGCGTTTGAGATGACGCACCTTCCAAGTTTACCCTTTGACAAAATGAGTGGAGCTTCTCACCTGCATTCACTGAAAACAATTATAGGAGCTGTACCCAAATCTCTGGGCTGCACTGTGAATCACTTGCACATTACTAGTTGCTGTTGCCCCTGCAGGAAGGAGCTTTTCCAAATTGAAACTGAAAAACGAACTACCTCCAGTCATCCATGGGACAAGAACATCTTACTGGACTTGCCATAATAAGTATTAATTGGGATATTGAGAAGAATGTGTCCTATGATGACAAGTTATTAGTGATTTTGCTTCTAAAGAAAAAATCAAGGAAGCAAAAATTCTACAGAACAGAAAAAATGGTCTAGCCCACATATTCAAATGCACAAAACACTTTAAAACTGCTAACTTTCAGGTCTAATTGAAGTATTTATTTTATTTATGATATTTACTATATTTTAGATTTGTGTTTGTATGTCAATATTTATTGCTTGTTGCGTTGTGTGATTATTAATATTTATCTGTGGATAGGGTGAAATATAAAAAAGATTTTTTCAGACCCTCTGTCAGTTTTTTTTAGTTTTTTTTTATGTATATGTTTTTTTATGTATGTATTTATGTATAAGAATAAGCCGGGGGTGGGGGTGCTCCATGTGGCATGCTGCTTATGGCCCCAGAATGGTCAGAAATGGCCTTGAGTACCTGTACTGGTTTAGGCATAGCCTCAGTTTCAGGTGTAGTCTCTATCTCTAAAAAAAATAAAAAATCACTACAAATAAAAGTGACAAAAGGTCTGACAAAATCCTATGTAAAGAGAGTTAGTCCATACAGGTAGACATAAATGCCAGGTGTTTCCAGGTGTTTAAATGACAAGACGCATTTTAGTTTAGCAAAGGCTCTGAGCTGAAAAGGCTACATTTCACAATTGAGTTAGTTGCTGGTCTAGTTTCAGGCAAAAAAAAAATAAATAAATAAATAAATAAATAAATAAATAAATAAATAAATAAATAAATATATATATATATATATATATATATA
>CM074950.1:11801492-11815804 GCA_037577455.1 Pangasius macronema | reverse complement strand
CTCCGCCCCGGTTCTATTTCCCATAATATAAACAAACTAGTAGCTTAATTTAAACCACCATGACCATGACCATGAACAAATGATTCATCATGCAGCACTGCATGTTCGTGGGTTTTGTTTGGCCTGCAAGCTTTACATACTCATGGCCATATGAAAGCAAAAAGCATTGCACACCATTAGTATCACTCATATGCCCTGTGAAAAAGAAAAAACAAATAGTGCACCCCTATTCATATTTGTATTTGTTTAGAACATATTATCTGTTCATTCAGAATAATGATTTCATATATGGTTACATCCCTAATATGGATAAGGGCAGTTACAGTCTCCTCAAAACATATTTTATGATCCATATCTTCCCACCAGAAGGTGGGAAATGGCCCTGACTAAATAGTTTCACTTTTCTGCCAAAGAGGCCAGGAGGTGAACAGATGTGAATTTTATAACTGTTGTATTCTCTCTGTCTAGTTTGAAAAAGGTGTGATGAACATCTGCTTTGAGGTACTGGATAACTCCCCTGCTGCCTTGAAAAACTCTGAGATGGATATCACTAAAAGAGCAGACCCTGTTTACGTTAGCAGGACAATTACTGCAATGGTAAGGCAAAAGTCTGGGTGTCCCATAAATTTGTTTCTCTCCATTTTGATCATCTACTGCTTCTTTAGATAGTCGAAGGAGTTTTTCTCCGTGTCAGTTTTGTGACTGTTACGTGGTATTTTCTCTATTATGCCGACACCTACTTTTTTTAATGTTGTTTATTATCTGGAAAAATTATGCATACACATTCAGTTCATACTATATTACTTTAAGTCAGAAATGTCAGAGAATAACATTGTGGGCCAAGAAAACATCAGGCACTGAGGACAAAGGTTTAACTGGACAAACGCATGTGTTTGTGCCTGGCAGGTAAATGCAAATGATGATCGTGGAGTGATATTTGGGCGCTGGGATGGTGAGTACAGCGATGGTGTGGCCCCTACACGGTGGACTGGCAGTGTTCCGATCCTGAGACGCTGGAGTGAGGGAGGCGCTCAGCGGGTGCGTTATGGCCAGTGTTGGGTTTTCTCCGCTGTTGCCTGCACAGGTAAGGAAAAAAATTACGAGATCTAAGCCTGTTTTGTTTGTTGATATCATAGCCTTTACCTTATTTTGTTGAGCGAATATCACTAGATTACAAAAACTGGTCTCAAACTCTGTTGCCTGCACAAAATGCTGAGGGTTCCAATCATTGATAAAAATATTACAATCCAGTCTATACGTATATTGATGGTTCTAATGTATTAGGTTTCACTGCTTATCTTTTGTCCTCTGCAGTTCTTCGCTGCTTGGGCATTCCAACCCGATGTGTAACAAATTACAGCTCAGCCCATGACACCGATGGTAATATCAATGTGGATTGCCTGTTTAATGAACGGCTGGAGAGTGTATCTGAGGGCAGGAATGACATGATCTGGTAAAGTTCATTCTCTATGGTACATTGAATCCTTTCAATCTTAGATACTCTTAATGTGTCTGAACTGTTTTCTATTTTTTCAGGAATTTCCATTGCTGGGTGGAGTCCTGGATGAATAGAGAGGATCTCCCTAAAGGTTATGATGGATGGCAAGTACTTGACCCAACCCCACAGGAAAGGAGTGATGGTAATATTTAACAGACAGCTCAACCACATGGTTACACACATTTTCATTGTAATTCCAATATATAGTGTCCATAAAATCATCTTCAACTTTTCCCTTTATCTCAAGGCATTAAAATATATATATAATTTTTTTAACATAATATATCCATGAGGGGGTATTTTCAGTTTTTGAAATACAGCTTTGAAATCGGCATGAAAACCTGACGCTGATATCACCAGTGCTACTCCTCATTCATCAAGCTAAAATGTCAAAAGTTAGTAAAACAATAAAACACATACCTTGCTTCTGACTTTCCACTTTTGACATTATGAAGGTAAAATATTACAGTCATGTATTAATGTTTGAGTTGTGTTAAAATGTGTTACCGGATGGTCACTTAGTCGCTAAGCTGAAGGGACTTAGCAGGACTGCATTCTGTCAGTCAGCTCAACTTTTGTGAGCTTTTTATTAAAATATGTAGAATAGAAGTTTCCACCAAAGTGTGTAGGATGTGTAGCATATTTTATTTTGTTATATTTGTTTGTTTCTTTGTTTTTTTTTATAGAGGTGATAGTTTTATAGAAGGTGATATATCTTATAGACATTTACAGTCATGGTCTTGAGCTGTCTAGTGTGTGGGAGACTAAATGCCTAAAATATTTGATTGTAATTTCATAAATATATATATATTCGTGAACCTTTTCAGATGTTAGGTTTAAGTAATTTAAACACCAGTATGGTGACCAGGAAACACCTCAACAGGCACTTCTACTGTTACCTTAAATGGGCCACTCAACCAGCCGGCAGACATCTATAACTCCTAATCTAAAGAAGGGAATTTGACAATAATCAATGAAATTCTGTTGAATGTGATCCAATTAGTAAGAAGTCAATCAAAAGTATGTCACTGTATGCCTTTGGTAGTTCATCCTAAAACATTAACATTGCTACATACATTAACATAACATTATACAGAGATCTTTTTTTTTACTCACTCTAGGTGTATACTGTTGTGGGCCATGTCCAGTGATGGCAGTGAGAGAAGGTGAGGTGGGGATGAAATATGATGCACCGTTTGTGTTCTCGGAGGTGAACGCAGACATGGTCTACTGGATTGTTCATCCAAATGGGGAGAGAAAACGAGTGTCGGTGAACAGCACGACTGTAGGAAGAAATATCAGCACTAAAAGTGTGTATGGAGACTACAGGGAAGACATTACTGCTAACTACAAATACCCTGAAGGTATTTTACTCAACTCACCTGTGATCCATCACCCTGCATTGTAAATAATAGCTCGCTGCTGCAATATACTATGTTCTAGTCATCCATTCTTCTTCATCAGGGTCCATAATGGAGCGAAACGTCTACAAAAAGGTAGGGAAACAAGTGGCGAGGGAAAATGGACAGCCTGGCAAACTGGAGCTGTCTATCAAGCATGCCCAGGCCATTCATGGAACAGACTTCGATGTAATTGTGGAGGTGCATAATGTTGGAGGAGAAGACACACCTGCTCAGCTTACGGTCACGTCTAATGCTGTCACATACAACAGTCTCCATCTGGGAGAGTGTCAGAGGAAGAGTGCCAAACTCACAGTGCCAGCACAGAAAGGTAGGTTAAATCAAGTAGATCTGAATCATCCTCCCATTGAAATACAGAGACTATGGTGTACAGTTACTGCAAACAGCGTGATGAATATAAGACTCGATCAGCATGCAAAATTGCAGATCAAATGAAAGAAAAGTGACACAATACACTAAATATACAGGACAGTGCATCAGGACAAACTAAGCAGCATAACTGCAGAACTCTTTGCCAATATGTCAGTATGTTGAAAATAATGTGTTCAATAATTTCCTTTACTCTGTCATTGACCATTAGCTCATAAAGAAGTGATGAGGCTTCGGTACGATCATTATGGAGCATGTGTATCAGAGCATCACCTGATCAGAGTCAGAGCATTCCTCCAAACTAGCAGTGAGCAAAATGCCATCATGCAAGAGGTCAACATCCCCTTAAAAATGCCCAAGCTCCATATAAAGGTAACAAAAAACCATGGCACTGATTCAGTTCAATAAATATTGACCTACTACATGAGTAGCGTTCTCAATCTCAATGTAATATTTCAGATGATTGGAGAAGCGATGGTATCACGTAAGCTGACAGCACTCATCTCCTTCATGAACCCACTGCCTGTCACTTTGACAAGAGGGGTGTTTACAGTGGAGGGGGCGGGGCTAACAGGAGCACAAGAGATCCAGGCTCCGTATGTATAAGCTTGTCATCTCAGTTCTATTTTTTTTTATACTAATTTTTGTGTATACCTATTCCCAACTTAATTTACAGTAGGAATGTAATGTTTAGAATATGGATAGTAAGTAGATTGGAGCAAATGGAAAGTGAACCGGTGGCTACAAGCCATCAGCCTTTATTCTTTGCGTACCATATTACAAAGAAAATGGCTTCTCCATCCCCCCAACAAACAAAATGTCCTGAATGTTACAGGCCAAGAAAGCACAAATCAAGATGACAATCATCATAAGACCTCAACACATAGCTGCCAACTAGACACCAGCACAAACATTTACCAACCTCTAGTATGGGAAAATATATCCCTAAAACAACATACCCTAACTTGGTTTTGGCATTTCCTGCATACTGGTATTCAGTGAAAATATTGGTTCAACTGTCTGTAAAGATTACTTAAGTATCTAAGTATGATTGTTGGGTTAGGTATGATACAATAAAAGTTTCACTGGATAAAAAATAACTTGAAATGCCCCTGAAATCAAAACTGGTGTTTCAGAGCTGTTTTTACATGTCCTCTATTGTAATGGACACCAATATTATAGGATTCTATATTTTTTTAAATTATAGTTCATCATTTTCAGGAAAATAATTTAATATTTTTTGATGAATAATCTTGTACAAGTCATATGTTTGTCCAATTAAATGCTCTTTGCTAGAGATCGGTCTTGCTCGACAGTAGCAGTTTGGTTGCAGCAAAATGGTTTGTCAAGGAATCTTTGGCTGTGTGTCTTCCCTCACAATACTACCTTTTCCAGCCATCCCTTGCTTGAGGAAAAAATAGTTGTAGTTGGTTATTTTAAGTAAAGAATCTCCGTGTAAAATCCCACTCACAAAATGGTTAAACCCCAACAAGTTACAACCGTACACGATGGAAGGACTGATCAAGAACCTGATTCCTTCTTACACTGTTGGGGCTTCTCCATCAGTAATAGGTAGTAATAGTAAGTTAGTAATATGGCGAAAAGTATCTGGACACCTGACTATCACACCCTACAGTATATGGGCCTTCCCCAAACTATTGACGCAATATTATTGGAAGCACACAATTTTCTAGAATGTCTTTGTATGCTGGGCCTAGTCCAAATCTGTTCCAGCATGACAATGCCCCTGTGCACAAAGGAAGGTCTATGAAGACATGTTTTGCCATGGTTGGGGTGGAAGAACTCAAGCCCATAGAACAGGGCTTTACATCTGGGTGTGATGGTCAGGTGTCCACATACATTTGGACATACAATGTATTATTTTATCTACCATTCAGATGTGTCAAATGCCTTTCGGTGATGACCCTGAAGCTTTTTGTTACCATCGGTGTCGTTGATGGTTGATCTCTGCTCAAACATGTATGGCTTGACTCCAAAAACACATGGAATCTTGTCATCTAGGATATCATACCTGTTAAAGTCAACAGGCGTGGGTGAAGGTGGCGGTGAGAAATCCTGCAGAGTAAAAAAAAATAAAAAAATTTTCCCCATACTTAGCTAGTTTGCTAAGCTACTGCCAGGTTTGTTTTGATTAAGAGGGAGTGTAGTGTATCTCCAACACTAGTGGCTGTTGTGTCAGACAGTCAAGCACTTCAGCATGCCATCACTCGAACTTCACCAAATCACTGCTCTCAAGCTAATTCATGTGGACTTTAAGTCACAACTGTTGTATGAATTTCACTAGAAATCCATGTGTTCAGTGATGCACAGTATTAAGAAAAGACTTGGTGCTGTTACAGTTTATCCAGACTATCCCACACAATCATTATGTTCCCTGGATTAGCCTATGGATTCCAGTAGAAAGGAGTATGTAAGGTTTCATGTATTTGTTAAGACTCTGCTTCTCATAGAATTGATATGATATGGAGATGATTTTGCGAGATCTTTGTGTCTGAGATGATCTAATCTATCTTTTCTGTTCTTAACAGTGGTAATATTGGACCTGGCCAGGACGTTGTAGTAAAATTCTCCTTTAAACCCATTCGAGCTGGCCTGAGGAAGCTGCTGGTTGACTTCGACTCAGATAGACTGAGAGATGTCAAGGGTGAAGCCACTATAATTGTTCAGAAGAAAAGACATGGCAATGCTTAAAAAACTCAGACACACCGTTCAGTACAATTCAGTTGATGAAGCTTGAGAAGAAGCTTATTGTAGCTACAAGAGAACATGCTGACTTCTCCATATTATAATATCTGCATTTTATCAGTCTTTGTTTTATCACTTAAGTATACCTGTAGCTTGTATAATTTTTGCTAAAAACTAAAATGACATTTGTTTCCGTATATAAAGCACAAGTAATCTTTGGACAATTCTTTGCCCTTTAGGAATACAAAACTTTGATTTAATTTGCTTTTAAATAAAATATTCACTTATAGGGACAGCTTGAATTAAATGAGTTGAATTTGTGTGAATATAGATATATATATATAGATAGATAGATCAACAGATAGATAGATACATACATACACAGTACTGTGCTAAAGTCTTAGGCACATACAAAGAAAGGCTGTAGAGAAAAAATGCCTTCAAAAGTAATGAAATTTAATGTTTCTACATTTCAAAAATATTATAAAGAGCAGTAAACAGTAATCAATTAATAATTAATAACAGTAATCTGGTGTGATGATCCTTTGTTTGTTTGTTTTTTAAATAGTAGTCTCAGGTACAGTGTGTGCAGGTTTATAAGGAAATGAGCTGTAAGTGTTACTGAGCATCTTGCAGAAGNTGACATACAAACATTTTTCTGTAACATTTAATTTTGTGCTGGAAAACTAATGTTTGGAATCGAAAATGTTTTTGTACTGAATCAATTATGTAGAAGTCATAAAATAAAAATCTATAACAAAGTTTGTACTAAAAAGATGGGGTGCCTAAGACTTTTGCACATATATATATGCGTGGGTGTATATACATATATGAATCAGCACTTGCACTTCTTTGATCTTCTCTGCCTCTCTTCCTCCTTCTGACATCTGTGGAACTTCCTGTTGGTTTTACTGTTTTATGTTCAGTAAATGTCATTTTGTTGAACCATTGTGCCTTGTGTTGTCACTTTATTTTTATAAGATTGATTATTTAACACGATTTACAGTGCAGCAACAACATTTGTGGGGAAAAAGAAAGTACACCCTCCTTCAATACTATGTTTTTATTTAACAGGGCCTCAAATGCAATTGTGTGGTCCTCGCCAACTTCTACCAACAAACAAATAACCTCAGGTGACGACAAAAAAACACAACAGACTTCAATATGTTGTCATTTTTTCCCAAAAAAGTAAACCAACATCAAGAAACCAGTTTGGAAAAAATAAGTACACCGTATAATTCAGTAACAACAATAGCAACAATAACTTGTATTGAAAATAATGTTTTCGATAGGAGTTAATTGGTCTCTCACGTCATTTTGGAGAAATTTGGCTTACTCTTCTTTATAACATTGCTTCAGTTCATTGATGTCTGAAGGCATTCATTTAGATTCTAAGATTCTACCACAGAATCTCAATGGGACCGAGGTCTGGACTTTGGCCACTCCAACACCGTGATTTTTTCTTCTTTAGCCTTTCAGATGTCAATTTGCTGGTGTGCTTGGGATCATTGTCCTGTTGCATGACCCAATTTGGCCCAGCTTAAGCTGCTGGACAGGTAGCCTCATATTTGTTTGAATATTCTGTTATAAAGTAGAGTTGATCGTTCTCTCAATGACTGCTACTTTCCCTGGTCCTGTGGCTACAAAACAAGCCCAAGTTGGTATGAGGTGGTATGAGGTGTTTGTGGTGATATGCTATGTTTGTTTTTTGCCAAACATGGCACTGTGCATGATGATGAGCCTTTGTTGTGCTCATATTCTTTTTTTTGGAAAGAAGGAGCTTTTTCTTAGCCACCCTTCCATTAGAGCCATATTTGTTGTCTTTTTTCTGATTGTACTGTCATGAACATAAACATTTAATGTGCATGCATAGGCCTGTAAGTCACATGATGTAGCTCTTGGGTTTTTCTCTGTACCTCTGAGTATTAAATGGTATAACCTTGGACTGAATTTGCTGTGATGCCCACTCCTGGGAAGATGGACAACTGTCTTGAAGGCTCTCCATTTGTAAACAATCATTCTCACTGTAGAATGGTGAATTTTGAATTGTTTGGAGATATCCTTATAACCCTTCCCAGGTTGTTGAGCAGCAACAGTTGTATCTCTGAGGTCATGGCTGATGTCCTTTCTTCTTGGCATGATGTAGGCACACACCTGAGTGCTCCAGTACACCAAACTTTACTTGTACTGTATCAGTACTTAGAATTGGAGCTAATGGTCCATATAAAATCACATAAAATGGGTGAGGTTTGGGTTCCATACTCTCTCTTCGTGCTGCTAATATGTAAATACACCTGCTTGTCTTCAGTCAACAAAGCAGGAAAAGAGCCTGTGTGCCATTAAGTGGCTGACTCTGAGACAAGCTCTGATACATGTGCCATATGGCAGAGTGCATTTGTGTATTTCATTGTTTATGTGTGTGCGTGTGTGTGTGTGTGTGTGTGTGTGTGTGTGTAGGAGTATGGTGTGTGACACTCATCCAGCATGTGCTCCTGCTCCTGTGGAGGAACAGTGGTAACACCAATGCATAATACAGTAAATTACAAATTTAACTAGAATATTGTTATCGATTAAAATTTGGGAGGCAGCTAAGCTATTAGTCTGTATAATATGAAATTAAATATCCATCAATACAGTGCTAAAGTGAACATGGGTCATCTGTGGGCTTTTATGAGTTACCATGAAATGAGTTTAACTTAGTAGCTAAATAATATAGAGGCTAGTCTGCTGTTAAAATGATTGAGAGAGCATGTCAGTCATTAATCAGCCTACATTTTTAAGTGTTGTCTAGCTATATCTGCAACTCAATCTTTTATTGTTACTGTATTACTCTCTCTCTCTCTCTCTCTCTCTCTCTCTCTCTCTCACACACACACACACACACACACACACACACACACACACACACACACACACACTATTTCTGTATGTGTGTGTTCTTGCAGTGGTTACTGAATATAAATGAAAAAATGAATTTACCTGTACTATCTAAAAGGAGGTGTGAAAGAAGAGCAAAGGGACACTGAGTAAAACTGGTTGATCCACAGATTACAACCCAAAAGTCAGTAAAAATCAGTAAATGTAGAATCAGTGGGACATGCCATCGGAGGCTTGAAGAATAATCCAAAAGAAAAAAAAGAGTTGTGTGGAGGGCTTGTGTGTGAGACCCCTTCTTGGAAAAGAGGGAGAATGACTCATCATCTCTAAACCGTAATGGGTTCTTACCTCTTTGCATCATACTTTACAATAACATGAAATATGTTTTACTGTTTCAGGAATCCAAAGCTCACACTGGCCATCTCTACGTGTCCCTAAGAGTTTAACTCGTAATTCAGCCAATCCTCCTTCCTAGTCTCTTAGCAATTAACAGTAGTGGTATGAACAGACCTTTGAATAGCATACAGGTGCTATTATATTAGAAGAGAATTATCACAAAGAGTTTGCTATTTCTTCATAATAGCCTTAATAAATGTAATGCCAAGGTGTAGTCTGGTCTGTTTGTCTGCAACCTGTTTGTACAGTAGGCTATGAATACAATATGTAAGATAATAGCTAGACAATGGTGAAAACCAGTCAGTGTGTGTGTGTGTGTGTGTGTGTGTGTGTGTGTGTGTGTGTGTTTTTCCTCATAGAAAGTTAAACTTATTATTATTATTATTATTATTATTATTATTATTATTATCATCATCATCATCATCATCAACATCATCATCATCATTTGCTTGATGACGTAATACATATCACATTTTGATGCATGATATTAAGCAATAACACTGATTATCATTTTAGTGATCATGATATGACTCAACACCTGCTTTTACGTTGCATCATCCAGTAATGAAAATGAACATGACTTTGTCTATTATTGACAGCTCCTTCAACCAATAGGGTTGTTGTAAAGTTAAGGCGTCACCTCCAGCTGACCAATAGGAAAGTGGCATGGCTCTGACTCTTACACTGTAGCGTTTACCGTACCGGCGTGTTTGAGTAGTGTGTGCTTGTGAAGGCAGAAGCGGTTATTGGGAGTATTTTGGTGAGACATACTACTATTATGCATTATTTTTCATATTTCCTTTGGAGGTATTTCTCTTAAGTTTATTATGCTGTAGACTTCTCGTCCGAGTGCCGAAGCTGTTCTGTACATGACACATCATACAGCACAGGCTTCTCTCGTGGCGCGTCGAAGAGCTAAAGCTAGCAGGCAAGCTAACCGACTAGCAGTGAACCTGGACTTCATTAAAAATCTCGTCTGTAGGCTCTAGCTTGTGTTATTCAGCAGACTGACGGTATTTTAGGTTAATGTGAAACAGGAGCTGCTGCTTAATTCTGCTCCTGATGTGTTAAATCAGGGCTGCTGGTTGCTCTTATTATAGAGACAGGAAACTGTAGCTCCAGATAAGGGTTAAGCTCAGATCAGTCAGTCTTAAGCATGCTTATTTGAGTAGGTAAAGTCTATCTTGTTGTGTAGATTTATTATATTCATGCATTTAAGTGATCATTTGCCTTTGGCTCGTGCATTATGAGGAGTGGCCAAATTGCTGATGCATCCAATGAGCTGCATGAAACCTATCCAATCCTATCCAATCCCATCCACTGACAGCAGTGTGGTCAGCTCTTTTCAGGGGAAAGTTGCTAAAAAGTCGTTCAAAGTCGCCAGATGACGTCACCGACGAGTGACTTGCATATGCAAATTGCATTGATTCATCATGATCATTTTCATATCAAAGCGTTTTATATTTCTATGAGGAAGAGGTTTGGGATAGAACAGAGTTTAATCAGAATAGAAAATAGTTTTTGGGTCTATTTTATGCGTATTTACAAAATACTATCATTTCTCTCAAGAACATGGAGAAAAAGAAGCAGTGGTTGTGAGCAGTCAGGGAGTAGATGCAAAAAGAACAGGTATGGATGGAAGTACTTGCTTTTGTTACTCGTTTATATATAATCCAGATGAGAGAAGAACAAAGAATGCATGGGTGAGACAAGCAATGGCGATGAGTGTTTGTGAGGAACTCAAGCGCACTGCGGTCAGGTTTTACACACTGAACCTGCTTTCTCAACTCGTTTAACCTGCAGCTGTGATGTGAGCTGGAGAACCGCATCGAGTGCAGACCAGTTGATAACATTTGCTCAAAAAGTCGCGAGGATCTGTTTTGAATTAAAGTCAGCAGATGTAGCAGGAAGGTCGACAGGCTGGCAGCATTGTCTACATTTGCATATGTGACACAGAGGAATCTCATTTACCTTTCCTGCCTTCCTCCATAGGAGTGTGAAGGCGTCCTGATCCACATGGCTCTCCATCTCACTTTTTTCTGTGCCAAAGCATTTACATGCTGGCAGGTGAAGCATCAGTTTGTGCAGGATGTGTGGTGTGTGTGGTGTGTGGTCAGCTCATCTTGTCTCTTAAAGAAATGTTTGAAGCACTGGATTACTTTGATATGCTGCATCCCCACTGAGTGACATGAGTTGNTTGCAGGACTTGAATGAAATCTTTGCAAGATCTTAGTGGTGTGTGTTTTGCCAGTGCATGAGGGCCTTGTGATGTCTCAGACGTCACGAGTTTCATAACTCTACCAGATTCAGTAGTGGAATTGCTCAATGGTCTGCGGTGGAAGCTTGCAGTCACGCATTATTTCTCTACAGCACTTTATATTATTGCTGCATTAACACTAAAACACTTGAGTACTATTTTGTTTCTAGGCATCATAGAGAAGACTCAGGTTGCATGTTTGGGTGTTGTGTAGCAAAAGGCAAATTCAGTGGCTTGTTTTGCATTAAAGGCCATGATGAGTCAGACAACAAAGAAGTACAGATTTGTAGGGAATGTGTACCAAATCTGCTGTTCTCTTGCTCAACAGGTATTGTACGAAGTTATTATTCCTGTCCGTGGAAACAACAGTGCAGTAATTAGTGCTGCTGTTTACCATGAGGTGTCTCCCATGAGGATGGCTTTTTCCACCCATAAGATAGAAGTCAGGTGTTTTGAAAGGCATAAATTACTTTCAGTTTTTACCAGGTTCTCTTGAGCCTCATTTAAGTTCAGTGCTGCTTTCTTGCCATTTTCTAAATTGTAAAAAAGAGGCCAGGGGAAGTTGGAGTAAGCTTATTGAACTCATTTAATCAGAGAAGTGTGTTCAAAGGGGAACTTCTCTTTTATGCCTTTGGTTTCTAACGTGCACTACATGGGATTAAATGCAGCAACAGAAGAATGAATTACAGGGTTTGGCATTCTTGCCCTTTCAGAATTTTGTCTGGCTGCCTGGCAGTTACAATAGCTTCCTACGCTGCCGGTCTAACATGATTCCTCCCTCCCTAGATGCATGGCTCAAAAGTGGCGTTTTCTCATTTTTTTAATAAGTTGTCACTCTGTATGTTCTGCTTTCCTAGTCCTCTTTGAACAACCCATCCAGCATGGACACTTCACTGACTGCTGCTCAGATCCGTGAGAAGTTCATTGACTTCTTCCGTCGCTATGAGCATGAGTATGTGCACTCGTCCTCCACCATTCCCCTGGATGACCCAACCCTTCTCTTTGCCAATGCTGGCATGAACCAGGTAAGATCGTCACACCCTTGTTGATGAATGTGGTCAACAGTTTTCTCATCTGTATAATTACTGTAATGAATGCAAAAGCTTGACGTGTATGAACAGGCTTTATGTAAAGAAAACTGAAACTGTAGTCTGTTATGGCTGCAATTTCTTCCTGGGGCAAAAATACAGTTCTGAGAGGTTTGGTTTTTTTTTTTTTTTTGGAGTCATGGTCTTTGTTTTCACCAAGTCTTCTTTTTATAGTTCAAACCTATCTTCCTAAACACGATCGACCCATCCCACCCCATGGCCAGACTGAAGCGTGCTGCCAACACCCAGAAGTGCATCCGTGCTGGTGGTAAACATAATGACCTGGATGACGTGGGCAAAGATGTGTACCACCACACCTTCTTTGAGATGTTGGGCTCCTGGTCCTTTGGAGATTACTTTAAAGTAAGACACTTTAAAGTTACCCATCAGGGCAGTAATACAAGAGTTATTCTGACACATTCTGAATGAACTAATCTGATCAAATAAATGCAATATGAATATGTTTGCTATTCTTTACTATATATCTCTTAATGCTTCTCATAAAGCAGAACGTGTTAGAAGGTTTAGGCTGCAGTTACATTTTTGTGGAATTCTTTCTTCCTCCTGTTCTGTCTGTAGCAATTGGCTTGTAAGATGGCTCTGGAGTTGTTGACCCAGGAGTTTGGGATCCCTCTCGAGCGCTTGTATTTCACCTACTTTGGAGGACATGCTGAAGCAGGCCTTGAGTGTGACAATGAGTGCAAGCAGATCTGGCTTGACCTGGGGTAAGTGTGAGTGTGTAAGATGAGTGTTTTGCGCAAAATCTACCCCTAGATTAGAAAACGTATGCTTTTAAGTGAACTGCAGTCAGTCAATTTTTTTATAGCCATCACAGTTTGATATCTCACACTGCGCAAACATTTTAAATTAACTCTTGAAAACTTAAGCATATGACACAAGGAACTCGGCTGCATGGAACACAGTTCTTAAAAGTAGGATTAGCAGATTGAAGTCTTATAACAACACACCCAGGCACATCCAGGTGAAAGGCAAATGACAACCACTCACAGAAAGAAGAGCAAGGGATTATCTATAGGGTTGAGGTGACGTTGTTTTTCATATTTGTTGTAATCATATTTGTTTTTGTATCCATGGTGCTGGTATTTACTCTGCCTATTAAATGTCTGAACAATATGTACACACACAATTATGTCCAATGACCGTATACTTATCTACACTCATCTATAGTGTACACAAGGAGAGTAACGAAACATCAGGACACGAATTTGTTAGACGAATTTGTGACATCTAATACAATTGTACTATTTGGGCATTTTAGCTGACTTTGAAACATTATTTTCATTTAAAATGTCACCTCAGGCACTGCTACAGCTCATGATGTTTCAATCGATCATTTTCCCCTGGTCAGAGACTGTTGATTATTCAATCAAATTTTTGGGAGAATTTATAAATGTATTTATTTATCTTTAAGATATAGTGAATCTGTAGTACATTTAGTTTACGATATTAAACCTCTGTTTGTAGCAATTTTTCAAATTGATTTAGTTTCATACAGAGGAAAATGCACATTGTTTCTGCATTGTTTATTATATAGAAAAAAAATTGTCTTTTCAGTCATAATATTTCTTCATCAAAATTTGGTTTCAAGTATCCTGAGAATCGAAGTAAATTGTGATCTAAAAGCAGTTTGTTTTGTGGTACTTTACTATAGAAAGTACACAAACATTGGATTGATGGTG
>CM074950.1:11768596-11784976 GCA_037577455.1 Pangasius macronema | reverse complement strand
AATATGTTCTATGTAAAGGTGGGAGTCTCTGGGTACCTCATGATTAAATCCTGATTTGGGATGCACCTTGATAAATCTCATTTTTTATTTATATAGAATATATTCTGATTTTTCCCCAGCAACTTACTGCTTTTAAAACTTGGAATTTTCATTGATTATGAAAAATGATAGGCTTCATCTATTTTCATATATATTATATGTCATATTTTCAATATGTACTCAACATGCACTTTATAAGGAACATGTGTACATCATGAAACTGCATAAAAGATACAGACGCAGATGCAGATACAGTTCAAGAACTTCTGTTCACATCAAACATCAGCATGGGGAGAAAATGTGATCCCAGTGATTTTGATGGTTGCGAGAACAAGACGGGCTGCTTTGAGTATTTCAGAAACTGCTATTGTGCGAACGGAAATGCTTTGTTGATAAGAGAGGTCTGAGGAGAACTGGTTTGAGCTGACAGCAGCTCAAATGACCAGTCTTTACAACTGTGGTGAGCAGAAAAGCATCTCAGAATGCACGACAGTAGAAGACCACAATGTCAGCCAAGAACAGGAAATCTGAGGCTACAATGGGCACATGTACACTGAAACTGGATAGTTAAAGATTGGAAATATATTCAGTATCCTGCTCAGTTTTGGTGAGCCTTGATCTGTATCTGCATGATCTGTATCTGCATTGTGCTGCTACCACATGATTGGATAATAGCAAGAATGAGCAGGCGTATAAGTGATCCTGATAAGTGGCGAGTGAGTGTATATGTAATATGCTACATCTTGTGTGCCATGCTGTTGTACATATTACATGAATTAACTCAGAGATTCATAAAGAGTGATTGCTCTGGGTATAAACAGATGTTCCCTCGGATTTCGGCAGTGTGCTGATACACAGATGCAGCATTACAAAATGTGTAATGAGATGCATTGACTTTAAATTACCTTGTCCTTGTCTACGCGCAGAAACTGCTTTACTGGAGCATAGGTACTAAGGGGAAAAGAAGTGAGGGAAAAACAAAGATGACATTGAACAAAGAGCAATGGCGTGATCGGCTGCAGACTAATCATGTGCTCTAACTTGAAATGTATAAAAGTATGTGTGTGTGTACATGTGTATAAATAGAAGTGTGAGCCCTCTGATTCCTATGAACTTGCAAACATATTTTATGGTTTCTTAGTATCTGCATTATGCTATATATTGAAATATTTATAGCCTAGCCTGTTTTATGTGAGTGACAGAAAGAGAGCCTGAGAGAAGGACAGTGACCAGTTATGAGAATAAACCAAAGCCCATAGCTGGCGAAATGTGTGTGTGTGACGTCTCACAAGCGGATTTGCCCAGTAGAGAGAGCGCTGGTGATCCACAGCAGGTCCAGAGTCTTGAAGGGCACCAGAACAAAGCTGACGTTGGCAGCCAGATTCTTGGCACTTTCTGGGTACATGAAATGGTGGGTGGTGTGGCTGCCCACGTCCTCTTCATAGCCCACAGTGGGTGCCAGGTTTATTCTGCCAAACGTCCATACAAACACAGAACTGAAGCAGTGCTTACTCAGGCACACACTTGTAAAACCAGACATTTTTACTGGCACAAAAATTCTATTCCTCAGCCATATTACATTTCCATCATACACGACTGTTTTCGAATGAACTATTAGACCTGAACTATGCTTCACGTGCTGACGTGAGCTTGAGGGAACATGTGACAAAAATAATATAAATGAAGACCAAATGCAAAGTATTTGGATCACAGGCACGATGCCATACGCCTAATAAAAATCACTTGGCTGATTGGACATAACCAGAATGCTGATGTATTCCAGGAGAGGACTGTAAATATCGCAAAGCTTATACTGGAAGCTTTCACAATACAAGGAGACCACCATAAAACCAACCTTCATGCTGGGACTGAGAAACAGCCCAGCTACATACTTGCCAATGAAAGCCAATGAAAGAGAAAGTTTGAACAGAGATATAATGCCCAAACAAAGAGGGAGACAAAGAGAAATGCAGAAAGAGAGATGAATAAAAACAAAAGGCAGAGGGAGAAAGAAGGAGTGACATAAAAAGGAAAGCAGCTGACAGCTGAGACTGTGAAGAGTTTCACTTCATCCATGTTCTGTCCCTGTCTCTGTGCATCTCCTTAGCTTGTCTGTTATCACTCGAATCCAAACTCTATGTATTCTTTCGTATTATTTGCTCTCCTTCTGCCTGAATTGTAAGCCATCTTGCCTACACTATCTATTTTTTTCCTATCTCTGACTGAAAGTGCACATGTGTTTGCTCTGTTTACTGGAATTTCAATATTTCCATTTCTTCATGAGTGCCAAATGTGAAGGGATTCAGAAATGAATTGAGCTTTGTGTGCACTGCTTTAGATTTCTGATCGACTCGGGATTTGATGCTCTGAAAATAATCTATATGCCTTCTTTCTTTATCCCAGAGTCAAAGCCTTTCCGGGAAGCCGAGGCCTTGCATCCATCAACCAGAGCACCTTCTTAATCTGCTATAGGAAATATTATGCAACATGTTCTTTATTTAAGGTTTAATGCAAGAGGCTAGCAGATTAAAGGCTTAGGTTTCTTAAAAACCATGCAAACCTTGATTAAGGCATAAACAAGAAGCTCAGTGGCACACACACACAAAAAGCAAACTGCTCTAATCAGCCTGCTTGTTTCATCTGGATGCTTCCAAAACATATGTGCAAGCATTTTGCTTTCTGAAAGATTAATTTCACAGGCAGCTGAAAAACCAGGTGGTATTGCGGTGCAGAGACGAGAGCTGCAGTGCTTCTGTAAATCTTTCTGTTCCAGCTCACACCAGAGGGTGGCACACCAACACTCAGCATTACAGCATTTGTATTTAAGGCCATACCCGGTGTAAATAAAATCTGCCCTCTGATACCACCTGCCTGATGATATCACTCATCATATGCTTGGCAAGCACACATCTTCCAACACTCGGCACTCAAGTTCTGAGATTTCCATATACCCCCGACAGGTTTTCTGATTAATTTCCTTTGCGCTGCAGCTCTATTATTATTAAAATCTTCCCTGCTGTACCTGGAAAGTAAAGAAAATCCTACATAATAAGAAACTTCGCTACATAGTACACTGAGCTACTGTTAATAAAATTACAGGTATACCCTTTACACCAGGACCATGTTTAAGCTATTAAACCATTCATGCCAGATAAAGCCTTTTTACTGACCTTTTGAATAGCTCCTACCAGCTATCAAAATGAATTGTGTCACGCGGCACCGTGTTTAGAATTAATCACATATAACAACGTAACGTTACTCAAGTTTATGCAACTATCCTTTTCTAAGCTGGTTATCAAAATGATACCAGACAGGAAGTCTTCGGCTTGGATGTGTTTGAGATTCTTTTGGACAGACTGCTTTCACATTTCATGATACAGTTCTGTGTTACAGAGTTTTACAATTATTTTAAACACTCTGCATTTACAAAAGTAGAACAGTACTGAGTGTGTTAAGAATTCATTGTTTACTCTGTAAAGTAATAAGCCTGTGGCTAGAGTACTAATAGGATCTTCGCTTCATAATGGATTTATACTTTGAATGTATCAAATCAGCAAGTTCTCCATCGATCACACAACAGCTACCAGTCGGGGAGGGTGAGGGGCTTCTTCTGAGCCACAAGAAACTGCCACATCTTTTCCATTGCTGCAATGTAACTTCATATGACGCCATGATGATGGGTCAGAGAGAGGAAGGAGATCTATCTCAATGTCGCAATTCAAACACGCAACTTTCTGAAGACTCAGAAGCACTTACAATGGTCAGATTCATTAGTCAAGTCATCTGTCCTTTATATACATTTAAAGACAGCATGGCAAGAAAGCAGGAAAAAAGCAGTGCACAGTAAAAGAGGCTTTGAAATTTCTTCTCCAATACCATTTAAAAAGCTTGTTAAAAAGTACTTTATACATTGCCTAATACTGGATTAAACTTTCCTCACATAAAGCTACATAAAGCACAGTAAACAGTAATAGTATAATCGGTATAGAACTGACCAAGTACTTTAAAATATTCAAACTTTTTTTCACCACAACAAAAGTCCTATTTGGAGGCGATTATATTCACATTGGGACCTAAATTACTAAATTTGCAGGTGCTCTACTGTGATTTTATTTCTGGACCAGCCATGTCAGTGTTTTTTTCCTCCCTCCTCCCCTGAGATAATTACAGACCAAACTGTCTACCATTCTTCGACCAACTCTGTGGTGGTCTGATAATTTTAGAAACATCGAGATAGACCCCACTGTGATTTTGCAGGCAGAGTCTGCTTCTTGCGTTTAGTTTGCTTCAATGCTTTTGGTCTCTCCAATCATGAAAAAAGAAGTGTGTGATTTGGCAAGCTGATTACAATGACAGCTACATATAAAGACACGTTATATTCATATATCATATATACATTACAATATTCATTCATTAATCAACAATCATACAGTATTCATTTATGCTTCAGTGTTTATCTTCAGTTTTATCCTGGTCAGGGGGTCACGGACATTCCGAAGCCTATCCCGGGAAAACTGGGCATGAAGCAGGAATACATTCGCCAATCCATCAGAGGGCACACAACAAGTTAGAGCAGTCAGTAGACCTACTGGCATGTTTCTGGGAGGTGAGAGGCAATCGGGGGACACAGAGGAAACCCACATGGACACCATGTGAACATGCCCAGAAACTCCACACACAAGTCAGCTCAGGAAACTGGAGCTGTGAGCATGCAAGATCAACCAAAGTAATAATGTGCAAATATGGCTACAGAGAGTATTAAGGAAAAGTCAGTGAAAGCAGCCAATCACAACAGCCAATGCAACAATTTTCAGTCAACACATCTCAAAATCAAGAAATATCATCAGTGTGCACCGACAAATGGTCATCACTTACGCTTATACATATGCATCTTTCGAATGCAACCTCAAATGCTAGAGCAACTCAGATAACGCTAACAAACCAGTCTGACCCCAGCTGAAAGCATAAAATAGCCTGAAAGCCCACACTTCTAAGATGGCTGAGTGAGAGCCATTTTTACTTGAGCAGAAAGGAAAGGAGGCAGGAGCTGCAGGGGAGAAAGACATGCGCATAAGGCAAGATGAAGGACTCATTTCAGAGCTCAAAGCTGAATCAATAAAGACATTACCAAAATAGTTCCTCAATTTATGCATTCATCCACCGCTCTTTCGTTTCTTGCCGTCTCCTACATTTCCCTATTCACTCCAAGATCTCCAACTCCTCCACACCTCCTTCAGGGCGATGTGCTTTTTTTTTTTTTTTTAAATCTCATTTCTTTTTTCTCTCCATCTAAACACACTGAGCCCTACCTCATCCTTCTTTCTTATGAAGGCTGATTTTTTTTTTTTTTTCGAAATAAGATTAAGTGAAGAGCCATCTCATTAAGACATATTCAAGCAGGATTCGTTTTTCAGGATGACGCGTGTAAGTAAATATTTCAACACCCCCTGAAAAAAAAAAACTCTTGCATCTGGACAGGTATAAATTAACACTGGGACTTTATTAGCTTAATTTCTTATGTACCCAGATTTTTATGTCACTCATGGTGTTATATCCACTTTATTGGATCAGGAATCTAATTCTAGCTACCGAGGCATTGTATAATAGCTGGAATAGATGGATGTCATTACAGGATTGCACTCTTTCCTTTGATCAGACTTAACCTGTTTTTTTTTTTTACTTCTAGCGACCTCACAGTGACGACAGTATGAAAAAACAGGAATATGAGCTACAGTGACTACATTTTAGAGACTCTTCCAAAGCAATAATCATGTTCAGGGATATTCAGTATATTCTCTTAATGTGTGGGCAAAAAAAGACTAAATGCCATCATAGCAATGGTTAAAAATAAATAAATAAATAAATCTCTTTTTTTTCCCCACAACACAAAAGGGTGACATCTGCCTGAAAAATCAGATATGTCTATCTGGAAGGTACTAAAATTATCAGACCACCGTTGAGTCATCGAGGAACAGCAGGTAATCTGGGCTTGAATTTTCTAAAGGGAAGGCGGAGAAAAACACTCACATTTCCCAATCTGGATAGAAATAAAATCACAGAGAAGCACTTGGTAAGGAAGTAGAAAGAAATAGAGCCCAAAGTTCTCCCTGTGTCTGTGTGAGTTTTCTCCAGGTTCTCGGTTTTCCTTCCTCCTCCAAAATCATGTCAGTAGCTACTCTGAATTTCCCCTGGGTGTCAATGTGTGTGTGTATGGTGCTGTTCGGGGTCTGCTGACATCTCATGCCCATTGTTCTCGGGATAGGCTCCGGATCCACTGTGACCTAGACCAGGATGTAGCACTTACTGAAGATGAATGAATGAATCATTTTACCCAGCTTTTTACATTTTCCAAGGAGCACAGTCATTCAAACCAACCCATAGTTCTTTCATTTTCTCAAATCTCCCATTGCTTTTTTTTCCCCTCACCTCATGATGTGGGTGTGGCTGTCGATCACCGAGCCATAGCCTGCCCCACGTAGGTTGCCCGAGTTGCCCACCACAGCACAGCGCAGGCAGCGAGCGGGGTCCCACGAGCCGTACGGCGAGTGTCCAGGGATCACCTGGAAGAGCCTCAGCAGCACCTGTTGGATCCTGTGGGGCTTAAACTGAGGCTGCAGCATCTGCCAATGACAGAAATAGTGAGAAAATGATAGTGAGGTGAAAGAGCAGTTATACAAGACTGAGTAATAGTTTCTCAATTTCACACATCTCCCTGTGTAAACCTGAACACAAACAATTACGATAATTGTGACTGCTGTAAAATAGCCTGCTCTTGGCATCAGGGAAACACACACCTGACAGTGTGTCCTTGACAAAACATCAGCATTAAGACCATATTCCAAGTATCTCTCTTTCCCTGGATCGAATTGAGCTCCCACCCCCCTTGTGTTCTCTCTTTCTAGCTCTTCCTGTGCCAGCTGCTGGCCGAGACGAAGCCCTCTGGCTTTCCACGAGGCCCAGTAATTCTCGCCAGATGTTTCTCTGACAGTGATGCCAGCCAGGGATTTTATTCTGAGCCCAGATAGTGTCAGCAGAGAGAGGCAAGGGAATGTGTGTGTTTAAGTGTATGTGGAACCATTACTCAGAAAGGAGAAGTGCTTTAAAAAACCAGTGAATTCCTTCAAAAGGGTCAAGCTTCACATACAGCTGGTCATCCCTCTCTCCCTCCCTCCATCTCTCCAAACCTCTTTGGGTTAATCCCCCATTCCTAACTAGCACCGAAAACAATTCCATAATCCTCTCACCCCCTGCACGGCCTCACAAACACAGACTCACTCCATGAGGCACTGTCTGTCCTCTCCAAGCACAATCCACGCTCTTTGTAAGCTGAACCACCCTCTCTCCTCTGTTAAAACCTCCATGTTGAATCAGCTGCGTGCCTCTCCAGGCGCCAATTCGTTCTGGAGCCTCATTACTGATTTTTTCAGCTGGCGAGACATTACTCATATTCTCTCTAATAAAATGGCCCTTTGGCTCTCAGCCTCCTAAATGCAGTGCATAAGCACAATTTCAGAGTTCAATCCTTCCCTGCTTTAAGAAGAGAGGAACCGCAGGGTCTTTTTACATCTATAAAACTCATGCGTACAGTCTTAATTTGCAGTCTGAATTTATTAAAGGAATACTCCAGTATTTTCAGTATAATCTCTTTCCACTAAATCTACAGTGTGTGAGAGAAAAGAGAGGAAAACCTGTTTATTAATAATGGAAGTCTAGGGTAAGTGTAGCAATTGGGACAGTCAATAAACATTTATGAAACCATGTCATTTTTAAACGCTTTAACGACTTCTCTAGTCAAGTAAAAGATATTTGTTCATTACAATGTAAATATGTATAACTGGTATATAGTTAACCATTGAGAGAGAATTACTTTTTCTGGTTGTGCACTTACCCATATAGTTGTGTTGGTCTGATGTACATGGACACAACAATATAAACAAAACACTGTGTGAACACTGTGGCAATGGTCTTACTCACCACCCACCAGTAGTAGACATCTGAAGGCAGCTGGATGTTGTCCCGCGTCCACACGGGCGAGATATCTGGCTCATAATTCTCATCAAACCAATCTGAGACGCCTGGGTCACCCACGCAGCGGTCACAGGCACATGTCTTCTGCTGGTTGCCCTCGGCAGGAACCAGCTTGTGGGAGCCGGCATAGTTAGGCACCAGCTTCACCTGCCTTGACTCTTCCCACCCAGGAGATTCCAGGTAGGACAGACCAGGGCTTCCCCTCAGTGAGAATGAAAAGAGCAGGGAGGTGAGGAAGAGGAGGGCCAACGATGCCAGCAGCACCCACAAGCGCAGAGAGCAGCGCATGCCCCCTGATGCCGTCCGAGAACACCGCTCAGCTGGCCCCCCGCTGGGCCCCCAGGGCCTCTGGGTCCGAGCCCAGCCAAAGCCTGACCCCCAGCGGCTCTCTCGCTGCTGAGGAGTGCACGCCGCACGACCCCCCCACAGCCATGCACCGACTCCTGCCACCGTGCCCAGCCTGCCCTCAGTGCCCGTCAGCGCACCAGCTGACACACACACACACAAACAGCTTGACAGACAGAAACAGAGCTCTCTCGGTCTGTCTGTGGGTCAAACACTTATCTCACTCGCTCTCTCTCACTCTCACCCACTCAGCTCAGATCTGCCTCACTCTCATCCTCTCATCGCTTGGCTCAAAACACACACCTGTTCAAATCGTCACAAAGTCTACTCAGTGGGTGTCTGCATTGTCTGATTCTCCCTGTAGCGACAGTCTGACGAAACAAGCCTCTGTGGATTTGACATTTCAGCTTTAGGTAAGCGAAGGCTGTCACCCACGCCTGCTATGTGCACAATTGTATGTGTGTGTGGTGTGTATAGGGTAAGCCTGCTTGCTCCTGCCCTAGCGCGCCACTGTGTTGTGGTAAATTCCACCAGTCTCTGGAGAAAATGAGTGGACTTTTCCTATGCAATTAGACTGTAGATTCATCCTGGATTTTCCCTCCCTCACTCTATTTCTTCTCTGTCTTCAGTGGAAAGGGTCTTCTGATGTGGACATGTGCAGTCTCAGGTTCATGGTCGTCCGTTCCTGCTAGCCGAGTTCTGACAGTAACCTGAGTGACAGCTATACACAGATCACTGCAGTGTCTTGGCAGTCACCATGCATGACCGGAGAGTGTGTCTTGGGGATGGCACAGCACGCATTGAACTGCACTCTGTCTGCAATAGGTCCACACTCAGGCTGTGATGTTGGGGTGCAATGACTTTCTGAGACACATGGACTGTTCGAAGAAAAAAAGGCTGCCGGACTGAGAGTCATGAAAAAGAAGAGAGACAACAAAAGCAATCAAAACCACAAATCCCTAATGACACAAAGGAGATTTGCACGGGCTTTGCCGAAAAGATTTCACCAACCTCAAACAGGCTTATGAAGGAATTATCTGCACAGAGCACAGAGGCAATTGTTGAGTGACTGGATCCCAAAAAAAGACAAGACAGTCTACATAGCATTAAACCTGGAGTTTGTACATTTCCTTTGCCATTCTTTAGCAATTATGGTGGGTTCTTCTGAAAGACAGGGTCATGTGACTTTCCTGCTTCTGTCGCCTAATTAAGGGACAACGGCCATGATTTTGCTGTCTGTCGACTTTGGCATTCTCCCTCTCTGCCAGGTCTTTAAATGTCCTCTTGCCGATGTCCACTTAACGCTCGAAAATCCCTCTTCTGCACCTGTTACAGTCTGAGTGCTCTCTAATCAGGCTGTGCGTAGGTGTTCAGGTGCTGCTCCCTTCTTGTGAATGATCCAATAAGCTGTGGGTAGAAGACAAAGAGAAGATGGAATTTTAAAGGAGAAAGATCAGAAGTGAATAAAAGCGCAGCTGTAAAAGCCAAACCGAAGCACAAAGGACTCGTCACACGTGTCGTCCATTTTCATTATGTTATAAAACACTGTTCTGTTCGTCTGACACGTTCAGATAGCACCTCGACATCTGCCTGTTTAATGTGCTGCCCATTATGAACTCTCATAAAATGAATTCATCAAAGGAAAAGCACACTCCCATGTTCTGAAAAGCCATACCTGCTATGGATTATGGGTTCATTTTGTGCAAAGAAATTATCTCGGCAAGGAACAACGAGAAAGGAGTCTGAAAAGGAGTCAGCCACCTCATCACCCTGTCGCACCTAACTCTCTAATTGGGGATTCAAGATTTTACCGCACTGTTTAAGATGAGATGAAAGTCCTGCTTTTGAACCAAAATCCCACCTGCTCTCACTTAGAAACCATCATCCTCTTCTTTGTATCTCTGTGTTTTCTATCTCTCACCTCAATTCCCGATCCAAATTTATGCTCACATATTTTCTTCTGCTATGTTCTGTGCCAACTTTGCTGCTCCTGCTTTGCTCTCTCTCTCTCCCTGATGTCTGAGGCCACTGCACGGACATTACTTATATCTTTGGGGTTCTCTGATGGCAAAGATAGCTCTCTGATGAAAGAAGACATACACTATATGGCCATTAATTGTGGATACCTGAACATCACACCCATATGTGGGCCTTCACCAAACTGTTGCCACAAAGTTGGAAACACACATCTGTATAGGATGTCTTTGTATACTGTAGTATTACCATTTCCCTTCACTGGAACTACGAGGCCCAAACATTGTTCCAGCATGACAGTGCACAACGCGAGGTCCATGAAGACATGGTTTTCCAAGGTTGATGTGGAAGAAATTAAGTGGCTTGCACAGAGCTCTGACCTCAACCCCACTGAACACCTTTGCGATGAATTGGAACGCTGACTGCACCCCAGGCCTCCTCTCCCAACATCAGTGCCTGACCTCACTAATGCTCTTGTGGCTTAATAAGCACAAATCCTCACAGCCACACTCCAAAATCTAGAGGAAAGCCTCCCCAGAAGAGTGGAGGTTATTTTAACAGCAAAGGGGGACTACATCTGGAGTGGGATTTTCAAGAAGTACATATGGGTGTCATGGTCAAGTGTCCACAAACTTTTGTCATATAGTGTACTGTACATTCTGTGCATGAAGGTCATGACGAGTTACACAAAACAATTTGAAGCATCAACACCACAAGAAGTATCCAGGAAAAGCTACATCCATGTTTCCTCTCATACATTTTGGCAAGGAAACTGGTGTTTCCTGTGGCCTAAAATAAACTAGGATAAGATAAAATAAAAACCGTCAAAGCACGAAAGAACAAAATCCTGAACATTAAAATGTTTAGAGCTGCTCTGTCCTTAAGCTTAATGTCAACTCTGGTGTGTAGTACAACATATCAGACAATCAGGCAGGCAGGCAGGCAGACAGACAGACAGGGAGGATGAGACAGATAGACAGGCAGACAGACAGATAGTGAATGACACAAACAGTCTGACAGACAGAGAGAGAGAGAGAGAGAGAGAGAGAGAGAGAGAGAGAGAGAGAGAGAGAGGTGATTTGCAAACTTTTTTGATTAACTGTAAGGTACAATTTTTTTGGAAATCCATTTCATTACCGGTGTTATTACTGCATTACACCAGAGGAAGAAAAGACTTTTTAATTACACTGGTGGGTTACCATGGCTACCCTGACAGGCCAATCTACAGCGTTCAATAGCTAATAGTTCTGTATTGAGAGAATGGAGCTCTTGTCAAAAGAAATGTAAAAGTGTTCTTTTTGTTCTTGAACAGAGATCAAATGAAGCATGAAATCTGTGAAAGGCTGTTATGCCATGAATGACAGCTAAATGGCTGGATCCAGTGTGCACTATAATGATACTGCAGACCCTTGTCCATAACCACATCCTTACTGTACGGACTGCCATGATTCCAGCATGAAAATGTTTCTAACGGGACATTAAATGATCCTAGTTAGTCTCCATCGCAAACCTGTCTATAGGCTGGTGTTGGTTTTGGGAGCAGGGTGAGGGGACTGCCAAACAGGTGGCTCAGCAAGCAAGCCTTACTCTCCATTGTTGAGATGCAGAAGCATTATTAGAGGCAGTGAGGGGGCGGAGGACAAGGTACATGAACAGCTGAGAGTGCATTTTATATTACACAGGTATGGTTGATTCCAGAATTATTAGCACCCTTCAAAAGAATGGGCAAAGATGAATGCCCAAAATGTACACTCTATAAATCTGACTTGTACTTCATCGACAATAATCATTAATATTATTACCATGTGAAATTCTCTTTTCATACATCACCACGGGGAAAACCATAGAACTTTCAACATAAAAGAAACACACTGACCTGCTAAGTTAGAAAATGGTTATAAAAATATTTAGTGCAATTACAGCTATAAAACTAAAAGATGATAAAAATAAAGTTTCAAAGGTCTGGAGCAGAGAACATATGAACACTCATGATGAGGATGATGATGGAGGAAAAGGCAAAGTGCATGCATCATTAAAGTTTTTCCTTGTTTCCATGGAGTGCCAACAATTCTGGAAAACGTGTGTGGTTTTCACTTTGCTTGACACGGTTTTAAGAATTAGAACATGCTCTTTGCCTGGGGGTTGCATGTGTATATATATATAGCAATACTATGTTATACGGTATGTCACCCTCCACAGGGGTGTGAGACAGTTTTGCATGTCGCATGCTGAGATTGCCTAGACAGGAAATGAACATCGGACACAATCCTCTGATGGCAACCATCAGACTGGAGCTCTATTCATATTCCTGCCTCATCTAAAATCAATCATCATATTCCAGACATCTCATCCAATTACTTGAGCCAGCGGTCTCCGCATTTACAAAGCCATCAACACACAAAGACAGTCAGCCGAACTGTTTCAGCCACGCTTGCTGCCTCCAACACACGGACCGTGAGATGCACAAACAACAGGAGCCAGGATTGATTTGGCCCTAGCCAGCAAAACTAATGGCAACAGTGAATACATGAATGCACAAACAGCGCAGGACAAGACGGCTTTGGCTCTGCTCATGGTGCTGCTACAGCTGCTGTTGTCCATCTAGGTGTAACTTTGTCGCCTGGCATGCGAGAATCACAGCAAACACACATACACACACACACACACCCACACACAAACAACACACACCCCAATCCCAGATTATCTGTCACACAGACATGTCATACATGTTCAAACTGCATACGATGTTGTCATTTCCTGTGTAGTGTAGTCCACTCTGAGAAAGGCTGGGGCCCATGCGCCGAAACACACTCAAGTGAACACAATGCTTCTTTTCACAGCCTCCCACCCAGTCACAAACCAAGCAGCACTTTCTATCACTCTCTCCCTCCATCTGACCTGCGTACCTGCGTGAAATAAATAAAAGGCTGTGGGGAGTGGGTGTAAGCGTTGCCCTGGCAATGATAAAATAAGAGGTGGCTACCATGGAGATGTAATGGAGAAATGAGAGACACCAAACACTCACACTGGCTTCTGCTGGGCTGCTGCGTCACACTCATCTCAGATTGCTTTGTTTTTAAGAAAGACGTTCCATATCAGGCATTGAGAATATGAAAATGTTTTTCTACAATAACCAAAGAAAGAACACTAAATATGAGCTTTGTGAAAAGCATGCTTCTGTTTTGTTTTGTCTCAGACTTCAGACTCCAAAGAACCCTTTTGAAAAGTAGAAATGTATACCTTATCTTACAGTAATCAGTAAAAAAAACAAAAAAACAAAACGACAACAAAAAAAATCATATAATATTACATTTTTCAGCCTCTTCCCATCCAACAAGCCCCACCCTTGTGATGGAGATTATTTCTGGACAGAAAAAAAACAAGCTTGAAATACAGAAACTGTGTGTTACTGTACTGTAAATCATCATTTTCTAAAGAATCCTTAAAATAAGAATGATTTATTATAGGTCTAGAGACACTTAATAATGACAAACTACAACTTTGCTTTTGGGCTTTGTGCATTTCCACAGATCCCCAAATCCTAGGTAAGCCTTATAGGATCAGTTAAACCTGGTGATTTTTTGCACAAGCATGTGAAAGACAAAAGACCTGCTGGACCTGTCCAGTAAATACAGAGTTAACACTGCAGGCACAATGCCACCACACACACACACACACACACACACACACACACACACACACACACACACTGCCACCACTCACTGCAGAACATTAATCTAATAATAAAATGGTTGGACGGCCAAAAGTCCTGAGATAATTTCAATTTGAATTTGAGCTGGATATTTTATTGACTGCTACAGGCCTTGCTTAGAGACTACTACCCTTCTCATTCAGATTATACAAGCATATATACAAACAAATACATACAAACATATAAAAATACATACACACATACATACAAACATACATTCAGACATACACACAAAACAAACATTCATTCACATGTACAGTACTGTGCAAAAGTCTTAGGCACACACAAAGAAATGCTGTAAAGATTTTTTTTTTTGGAAAACTAATGTTTGGAAATGTTTTTGTGCTGACTCGATAATGCACAATTCATCAAATAAATATCTGTAACAAAATTTGTACTAAAAAAAATAGGGTGCCTAAGACTTTTGCACAGTACTGTACATACAAACAAGCATACAATCATACATACACACGTACATATAGATACAAAGCGGTAATGTATGGCAAATACCCACATAAACACTATAACAAGCAAACAAACACACATATCTACATACACATGCAGGGGGAAAGTTGCTTTCTTTGCTCTCTGTTTCAGGGATCGGGAATTTTGATTCTGGATATACACAGCTCCCGTATCCTGCACCCGAGATAAGCTTGTCTTCCTTCAGCTGTTAAATTCCTCAGCAGGGTGTACAAGCTCAGACTCAGTTAACAAGGCCAGCAGACACAGATACTTGGTTACGTGTGTTAAATTAGTGTTGTTGTCTTAAACTGCTTTTAAGAAAACAGTTCCAAAACTGACATTCTGATTTGCTTCTGTAGCTGCGTCTGCCTAGTTGAGAGCATATTACTATTAGTATTAGAGTAAGCGAAAGTCGCATTGGTCTGCACCAACTTCATTCATTTTGACGTAATAATTTATTATCGTAAAGCAGTCATGGGCTAATGGTCTGAAAGTCAGACTTGTAACCCGAAGGTGAACCCGAAGTTCGTGGGTTCGAGTCTCGGGTCCGGCAGGGATTGTAGGTGGGGGGAGTGATCACCTTCAATACCACGACTGAGGTGAGACCCTTGAGCAANCTGCTCCAGGTGTGTGTTCACTACTGTGTGTGTGCACTTGGATGGGTTAAATGCAGAGCACAAATTCCGAGTATGGGCCACCACACTTGGCCACAAAGTCACTTCACGCATATAATGGTAAGTACATTTTAAGAAGAAGAAGTTTTTATTTGTGACATATACATTACAGCACAGTGAAATTCTTTTCTTTGCACATCCCAGCTTGTTAGGAAGCTGAGGTCAGAGCGCAGGGTCATGATACAGCGCCCCTGGAGCAGAGAGGGTTAAGGGCCTTGCTCAAGAGCCCAACAGTGGCAGCTTGGCAGTGCTGGGGCTTGAATCCCTGACCTTCTGATCAGTAACCCAGAGCTTTAACCGTTGAGCCTCCACTGTCATAATATGGACACATTCAGAAAACTAATGTTTAGTACACTACATTACACATACACTGCAAACACAAAAGCATTTAAAACTTTTGCATCTTGTTGGTATCACAATGTGTGAATTTTAAGGTGGGCTTTTATAAACTTAGTCCCAAGTCTGTCACTTCGTTTCTAAAATATCTGTTTGCATTTTTAATATATAGAAATCTCTAAAAGTAATTCAGGCCATACATGCTCATAACACTACAGTGCCCTGTGAACAGTGAGCAGGGCCATGTGGCTAGCTCGTTACTCATCGCCTGCACTCATTTGTAGTCATATGCTCCCCGAGCGGCTGCTGACCCATCACCATGAGTCTCAGTGCTGTCCAGGCTAAAGCCGGGAGCACCAGTCAGAACCTCTGAGTCAGCCATATCAGAGCCAGCTACTTCCACTTGTCTCAGCAGAGTGCAGAAAAAATGTACTCTGGTCTTCCTACAATACTAAACTTGAAGGTACTAACAGCAAACTTTTTTTTGTTTGTTTCTGGAAATTACAATTAGGGCTGGGAGAAATGATGATATATTATTGATAACATTATAAATTACATCACAGTAGACTTTTCTGAGACATTACGGGTGTCGTGATATATTTTTATAAATGTTTTATGCTTTTTTTTTTTTTTAAAAATAACAATTACAAACTTTTTTTAATTACAAAAAAAAAATTACTAGAAATGTCCTGATGTGTTCTTATATGACATTTTGTCATATCACCCACACAAGTGCTGTTTAATCGAGCAAACTTGATTATATAATGTGTATCTTAGGAGTAACAATTGAGGGACTCATATGTAACT
>CM074950.1:11729185-11757010 GCA_037577455.1 Pangasius macronema | reverse complement strand
TTGGCAATACTAAATTGCCTGTAGCTGTGACTAACTCTGTGAATGTGTGTGCACAATTCCCTGTGATAGACTGGCATCCCATCCTGGACATATTCCAGCCTCATTCCCATTCCACCGTCACCCTGACAAGGATAAAATGGTTACTGAAGCTGAATGAATGAATTTGATCTTTTATTCTGCCAGGGTGGTCAGGAATGGTCAGGGAGGGTCGTCTAGGGTCGGGACGAAGGCTAATTCTAGGTAGAAAATCAGTGTGTAATGCACGCAGACACAATATGAAAGATTTTGACTAATTGCTACTCATATTCTTGTACGTGTAAGATCAGTAAGGATCAGTCAAATCAAATGACAAGTGGTAATACCTGGAGCTGAAGTAGTGAATAGCCTAAGGACTGATGGTTGTACACGTTTTATGTATGTAAGCTATGTAACATTCATTTAGCAATTTGATGGAGCTGAAAACATCAAACACCTGTCAATATCTGTTAACAAGTTTTCTATATTTTGTTCATAATTTTCTTTTTCTTGCTCTCTGTGGTCCATGCATTCTCTTTAGGACAGCAGGCAGTGGTGTCTGAACGGTTAAAGCTCTGGGTTACTGATCAGAAGGTCAGGGATTCGAGCCCCAGCACTGTTAATCTGCCACTGTTGGGCCCTTGAGCAAGGCCCTTAACCCTCTCTGCTCCAGGGGCGCTGTATCATGACCCTGCGCTCTGACCCCAGCTTCCTAACAAGCTGGGATATGCAAAGAAATGAATTTCACTGTGCTGTAATGTATATGTAACATATTAAGGCTACTTCTTCTTCTTTATAACATCACCCCAGAAATCAAACTCACTCAGCTGTTGGTTACCAGAAGGTTCTGGGGAATATTTTTTTTTACTTACTGAAATATTCTGAGAAAATCTGTTTTCTTGTTTTGATTTTTTTTTTATTTACTTTGATTTTTTTTCCAGTGTTCTTTACAAAAATGTAAGGGTTGCCTTTGGTTATAACATTGCCCTAACATTCTGCTAACCTTTAAATTATTATTATTGAACCTCTCAGGAACCTCTGAGCACTAACCTGGGTTGGTTCCTCTAACGTTAAGGGAACGTTATCTGACCAATCTATATACAAACCTTACTATACTGATACAAAATGCCTTTTTAATATTTAATTTCCTCCACTTCTCATATTTCATATAATGTAATGTTCACAGTACTGTGCTGGAAAACAGTTTTAATATAATGTTCTATACAATAAAATTAAAATAAATCATTTTTAACATACAGTGTAACGTGTCACTTTATTAAAGGCTGTCCGTAGGACGTCCTGTCGATTGTGCGCGGACCTCTTGGCGTTCCTGGGATTAGCAATGAGCGGCGTTTGCAAAATACCAAGCGGAGAAGTTAACATTGTGAATGAGTTCTTCATCTGTCGATATCTGCACCATCCTGATAGTAAAATCGGTAAAATGTTTCCGTATGCTACAAATAGACATCAGAGAATGATATTGTTGATGAATGTGTCTGGGCAAAACACAAAAGAACAAATTAGAGTCAGACTGCGACATTAGCTACACAGGCTAGTTATGAATGAACATGCTAACCAAATGGCTAGCAGGTCACTCATTGTGTTGTGGAGTTTAATAACTATGAACTTAATTTTTAACTTAAAAGCCCAAACTTGTGTTTACTTAATTACAAAGTTTCCCATGTAAGCGAAGCTGCTAACAGCGAATTCAGATCCGTTTAGGAGTTCCTCAAACGAGTTAGTAGTTTGTTAGCTAATGTGCTAGCTAGTTTGGTGTGAAAGTGTAACTTTAAGTCATATTACTGGCTTATAACCGTTACGTTTCCTAATAAAAGAGACGTAGTTCTGTGTTATGTTCTGTGTGCTTGAAACCCAGAGCAGCTAGAACTGTTAGAAAGCCGGCAGTTAGACACTGTTTTAGCGGCTAAGCTAGGAGTATTTGTAGCTTAGCATGCAACACAGCTCATCAGCCAAGTAATCCTCAGAGTATTCCGTTCATACTGGCTCGTGTATGGTCAGAGTGTTCTCTCTGTTTTAATCTCACCCACTAATTTATTTTTCTTTTTGGTGCTTCCAGGTGAAGAGATAACTTTCTCCATCCAGAGCTGAAGGTCCAGAGACATTGATCATGTTTCTGTACAACCTGACCTTGCAGCGTGCTACAGGCATCACTCATGCCATCCATGGCAACTTCTCAGGTAGCTCATTCCCCCTGATTTTCACCAAGAATCATCACAGTATTTCATATCTCTACTTGAATGCATCCGTATGCCATTGTGTTTCTATTTCATTTAACAAATGACTTGCTCTCCCGAATGTTTCTCTTTCCCTAACAGTCTTGTGCAGTTAGTATTGATGTATCATATTCTTTTACTTTAGGTACCAAGCAGCAGGAGATTGTTGTTTCTCGAGGGAAGATTCTGGAGCTGCTGCGCCCTGATGCAAACACAGGCAAACAAGTGTGTGAAGAGTGGTACCTCCACAAGCCCTATCAGGCGAGAGAGTACCGGAAGTCCGACTGACCACCGTGTTTAGGTGAGTTTTATTTGCTGCCAGTGTGATCTGTGTTTTAGAGGTGTGTGTGGGATTTTATTGTATTTTTTTTACCCCATTCCCACTGGCTTCAGAAGAAATTCTGAGCGATCCTGAAGTCTGACCAATCCCGCATACTCCAGCAGTTATTGCTTCTTCAAGTGCTCTGTAGTTTCTGAGAAAATTAGTAGGGAGTATTTTTCAGCATATACTTAGGTAAGTAATTTAAACCACTGTGACCCTGACCAGGATAAAGCAGTAACCGATGTATGAATGAATGAATGAAAGTGGTAAATGCATCACACGCAAGCGTCGCATACACTGTTAATGAAGGGGTCTTTCTTTGTCATGGGAGTTTCATATCTTTGTGGCTGCCCACAAAAAAAACCTCCTGCAGAATCTCAGTCCTGAATACACATCTGTTGTGTATTTAGAAATTGAGTAGAATTATTTTCGTCCTTGACTTTCTGTGCTTTCCACTTTTGACTTCAGAATGCACCGTGTCTCATGTTGTTGGTGTGCTCTTTTGTCTGTCGTTAAATTGAAGACTACATCGTGGTGGGCAGTGATTCAGGTCGTATCGTTATCCTGGAGTATCACCCCTCCAAGAACATGTTTGAAAAGGTGCACCAGGAGACCTTTGGCAAGAGTGGCTGCCGACGCATTGTTCCAGGACAGTTCCTGGCCGTGGATCCCAAAGGCAGAGCTGTTATGATCGGTAAGATTTCCCCCCTTTAGCCTTTTCTCTTTAATCCGTGCTCTTGTTTCCCCCTCCCCCCTCCTGAAATTATATACCTAAACCGTAAGGCTGTTCAGCCAGTACCTAAAGTCGAGCTGATCTTACTGTGTAATATTACAGAGAAGCTGTCAAAATTGCAAGAAAAGTCTCATTTTAAACGTCACATACCGTGTTCAGAGTATTAACTCGAAAAACATGGGCACTTCTGTTCATTACATTTTGAAATCCAGAGTTCAGAAAGTAATGTAGGTCTGCCTTTACTATGCAAGATTTGAGAGCATGGCCTCTCCTAGGTGTCCTTTTGCCCTCTCCAAAATGCAAGGCAAACTATATTACTCACAAAAATGATGTGTTTTCTGCCTTTTGTGGCAAATTACATAAAAGTATTTCTTTATCCTACTTCTGAGGCTAATCGTTTGAGGCCTTCAGTTTACATTTAAGTATGTACATGATAAACAATCATGTTATGTGTTGTAGATATATTGAGCAAAATCCTTTGGGATACAACTTTCATCATTTGTGAAACTTGTTTAAAAAAAAAAAAACAAGCTACTTTTGTCTTTTTGGTGCAGTGGATGAGAACACCCTTTCATATTGAAAGAAAGACCAAAGTAAATTATTATTTTTTTTTAAAAATTCTGTTAAAGATATTTGATATGTCTCTCAGAATAACTGGATATAATAGGTCTACCTGCACAATACAGAGGCAAGACCATACATGTTGGGCTGCAGGTTAAAACTGTTTGCCAGAGAAACCTCGTATCTCATTCTATTATGTAAGCACCTTTGTGTATGAGGTTTTTGGGATATTTATGTGGTGTCCAAATAAATAATTTGAAGTAGCATTTAAAAAAGGAATGGTGTTTAATTTTATGTGTATACAGGCAAAATGTAGAGATTCTGCTGTATGAAATTGTACCTGGGCTGCGTGTGTTTCCCCTGTAACTCCGCCGTTATTCTAAAATCGATCCGCTGGCAGGTCTGAAGAGTGTTTTATGCAGGGTCTGTATTGCTGATGTTGGATTGCGGAGCACACCACCTGCAATTACTCATGTGGTGTTTTCCCTTCACTTACACAGCAGTGTTAAAACGAATAGGTGGGTGCTAATTGTGATGAGTCACGAGTTGGACGCAGGGAGAACACGAACACGTTCGGGACGCTCCATCATTAGGCAACACTGGTTTAATCCCAGACTGCATTTTTTTGTAGTAAAGCAAGTTCTCACTAGTTAAATGTTACGAGCCTCTGCGTAATCCGTGTATTGTTAAAGGACCTTTGGGGCTTTTACATACAGGTGCTATAGAGAAGCAGAAATTGGTGTACATCCTGAATAGAGATGCGGCCGCTCGCCTCACCATCTCCTCCCCTCTGGAAGCACACAAGGCCAACACGCTGGTCTACCATGTGGTCGGGGTGGATGTGGGCTTTGAGAACCCCATGTTTGCCTGTCTCGAGATGGACTACGAGGTGAGAATGCGTCTTGTTCTTTTAAACGTTTGTTATAGTGGTGTGATTCCCTGTATAGGGTTAAAACCTGGATGTAAGCATTAATTTCCTCTAATCGTGGTGTTTTTGTTTAAAACTGAGCCTTTTTATTTCTCAAAAAAAAATCTCATTTCTTTTACCACTCAGATTTTATTTAAGTGTTTTCCCCAGTGATATGATGAGTTTATTCATGTCTCTTCTCTGACTTCAAACTGGAGAGATTGTAAACACCTCTGATCACTGCATGTAAACTGAACTGCAGCTTTATTAGAGCACTGGTCATTTCCCTCATTAACACTGCTACTGTTGTGTTTAACAGGAGGCCGATAACGACCCCACAGGGGAAGCGGCAGCTAACACACAGCAGACTCTGACCTTCTATGAGCTGGACCTGGGACTCAACCACGTAGTGCGCAAGTACAGCGAGGCTCTGGAAGAGCATGGCAACTTCCTCATCACAGGTGTGCCATTGTTGAAAGGCTTGTTGAGAAGATGAACGCGTTTTTGCGAGAATGCACATTTAATTAGCGTGGCTGTGATGTAAATATGATGAGCTACCTTCATGTCTCTTCTCTGATTGATGTGAAGAGAAATGTTGACATCTGACTTAAACTGCTGTGACACACAGCCTGTGGACGCAGTGTAAACACTGATTGCTGTAAATGTTAGTGCTTGTCTGATTCTTTTGTGTGTCCTTGTGTGTAACAGTGCCAGGTGGCTCTGATGGTCCGAGTGGTGTGCTCATTTGCTCAGAAAATTATATAACTTACAAGAACTTTGGGGACCAGCCAGATATCCGCTGCCCGATCCCACGCAGAAGGGTGAGTGTATTGGTGGTTATGCATCAGAGACGGTGTTTCAGAATTAAAACCATATTTCGTACAGCTCTCCCCAGGCTGTAGCACTTTCCAACTGAAATGATGAGGTTTTCATGTCTCTTCTCTGCCACAAACCCTGGAGACAACTAAGACTTCTGATCTCATAACTACTAGTTTTAACAAAAGCATACTTTTTATATGGTACTTGTGGTTTGCCTTGACTGTATTGTAGAATGTGTAGTGAGTAACGTACAAGAGCTTGAAAATCTGCCGCAGTGGTTTAGAACTAATCTGTTTGACTTCCTTTCTCCCTGCACCAACTCAGAATGACCTGGATGATCCAGAGAGGGGCATGATCTTCGTCTGCTCGGCCACACACAAAACCAAGTCCATGTTCTTCTTCCTCGCCCAGACCGAGCAAGGAGACATCTTCAAGGTTACCCTGGAAACAGATGAGGAGATGGTAAGAGCTGTAGCCGCTGCCTGAGCTCCAGTTGTCATGATAAAGTGGGAACACATAGCATCCCATCTCTAGCAAAAACACTGGCAGCTAAATGTCTGGCTTGTGAGACTAAACTGATCACTGCTACAGATTTGTAGCTCACCAAAGGAAATTGACCCTTAGTTCACACGAGCAACGACAAGTCGCCTCTGTGTATTGTGTGACTGCTGTCGCTTGTGGGTGTCCAGAAACAGTCGGAAAGTGAAACCATGGTTATAAGGGTGTTTTTTTTTTTTTAACACATTGTTAAGCTTCAAACAGCAAATGGGAACTAATTGCAGATAGAAGCTGCAGTTATATCTTCTTCTTCTTCTTCTTCTTTTGGCTTTTCCCTTCAGGGGTCGCCACAGTGAATCATCGCTCTCCACCTATCCCTATCTTCTGCATCCTCAACACTTGCACCCACTAGCTTCATATCCTCATTTATTACCTCCATATACCTCCTCTTTGGCCTTCCTCCTGCCTGGCAGCTCCATGTCCAACATTCTCCTACCGATATACTCACTCTCCCTCCTCTGAACATGTTTGCATAATTGCAGGTAGAAGCTGCAGTTATACCTAATTTGCATAATCTCAATGAATTGTCGCATGTCACTTTCCGTCGTCACTGTACTCGCGTCTGTGTCGCGCGCACACACACACGTAGAAAATGAATGGTTGCCTACTGCTCTCTCATTCGGCGGTGTTGTAGAAATGATGATATACCTTCATGTCTCTTCTCTGATTAATGCTGAAGAGAACGTTGATATCTGATCTCTACTTCTCCACATGAAAACAGGACTGTTTATTTGTACTGTTATGTGTGTAATAGTTTGAGCTGCATTTCAAACATTTAAAACTGTTATGTAAATAGTGTTACCTCTTCTTAGGTCACAGAGATCAGGATGAAATATTTTGACACCATCCCGGTGGCCACTGCTATGTGCGTGCTGAAGACTGGCTTCCTGTTTGTGGCGTCCGAGTTTGGAAACCAGTAAGTTGCAAAACACAGCCGCAAGTCTGACAACAGGTTAACTGAAAAGTTCCTGTCTGTTTCTTGTAAACACGTTCTTTCAGATATTTGTGCTCTTATCTTCACTGTAATAGGTTGACCCATTGCTCATCGTGAACATTCACTGCTCCGTTAGTACCTTAGTGAACTGTTTGAGCAGGTCACGTTGGTGCTAGAATAATCTCAAGTGTTGCAGCACAGATGGGAAAAAAACAAATCTAGCACTGAGATCATGGATTAAACCCCAACAGATTTGTAATATTTCATAGAAAATAGTTGACTCATATGTCAGACAGCATGATGCAACAGAGTAAACGACTGAAAGAAAAGAAAGTAGAAAACATGACTCCCTATTCTATTGAAATATATTTTGAATATTGAATAGTGAAAAATCCTAAAACCTTTTGTTCTGTAAATCACTTTCACATGGCCGAAGCAATATTGTAATCGTCTTAATGGCCAAAGCTTCAGCGTTGCACTGTACCCTTGACTGCATGGATGATGATTAGCTTCGAAGCGATTATCACGTGACAAAGCCAAGTGTCAGTCACAAGAACCTGCTGTTAAAAATATTTATAAAAATGGTTGGAGCTGTACACTGCATGTACATCAGAAAGGGGAAACTTTACAGTGCAAGTCCGAATTTCGTAGCATGTGTAGAAAGCGTGTTTCATAATATTCACAGGAAAACAGCCTTTCTGTCTACAGTCTGCAGGAGAGCCGCTGCAAATATTTGAAAAAGATGCTAAATATAGAACGTAGCATACAGAGTGATGTGTTAAAAAAAACGTCTGCATGACCATCAACCAAAGTTTTGCCCTGCTTAAAGGAATGCATTTGGTGTATCTGTTTCTTCTTGTTCTTTTATAGTTAATTATACTTGTACTTGCCTATAAAGCATAAAATTTGAGAACGCTAAAGCAATAGAATTACCGTTTGTAAACAAACGTCTCGAAGTGGTGCACTCTGACACCGTAGCACTAAGGTTGTTAGTCACAGATCTTAGATGATAAAGAATTTCACTCCAGGTTAAACGCTGTGTTTATAGTCGGTTACTCAGTTACTCATCTGGAAGGAAGTTAAAAATTGACAGAACCCATTTCAGAGTAATAGGGAGAGGCAGTGGGCTATAAAAAGGTTTGGAGGGCCTTGTAAATTCTTGTCCATCTTTCATGAAAGTGAAAAAGGAAAAGGTTAAAACTGGAATTTTAATGTTCATTGTATACAATGTACAGATAATCAATAGGAAAACAAATTGCCAGTGTCTTTAGGCCACAAGCAAGATAAGATTTCAGTGTTATAAATCAGCCAGAGTAAATCCTCTAGTCACTCGAGTATTTTCTGTAAGTCGTAACAACAGCATTAAGACTTGTATGTGTTACTCTTGTAACACTGGTATGTGCCTTCTGCCTGACTTTAACATTCACATAGCTGTATCTGAGTTTAATGGATATGTGCTTGAGTGCTAAGAGAACTGAAAAAGCACATTTAGTGTCACATGACTGAGCATCATTTCAAAACTTTTTTCCTGTTTGTTCTCCCAACACACACAAAAATAATATTGCACTATACATCCATTGGAAGTGCCTCTAGTGTTGAGCTGAATGAGTATTTATTGGAGTGCTGAACATTTCTTTTATCTCCTGACACTGTTACTGGAAAGAGCCATTACTTTTCCTGCTTAAGCTGAAATGCATGTGTTTTTTTTATAAACACCATTGCACCTATGTCTTAGTATCTGCACTGTGTTTCTGTGTTAGTTATCTGTATCAGATAGCCCACCTGGGTGATGACGACGATGAACCCGAGTTCTCTTCTGCCATGCCTCTGGAGGAAGGAGACACCTTTTTCTTCCAGCCACGACCCCTTAAGAACCTGGTGCTCGTGGATGAACAGGAGAACCTTTCCCCTATCATGTCCTGCCAGGTAAGTTAGTGGTATATAGATGGTTTTTTTTTTACACAATCTGTATGTAAGTGTAGTGTTTATCTTCTGCCCCTTAGCCTCTAAAACTGGATAAATTCTGATCATTGTTTAGTTGTGCATAGGTACGGTAATGACTTAAGCTAAAAGTCATTAATGTGGTTAAAAGGTAATATCTAGACTGGTAAGAATAATTAACAAAAATGGTTACTGGTGGTTTCCATGCTCTGTACGTGTTTGGGATTCCAGCCTCATTGGGAACTACAGAATAAACTGTCCCGGGATGATTATTCTAGTCATATCTCTTTGGTGATTCATTGCTCCAGAGATTCTTTTCCCTGCCAGAAGTTAGGAGCTGTTCAAAATATGTTTACAAGTGGAAAAAATCCTCCCATTGGACTGCAGGTGCACTGAAGCGTTTCCTCAACTGTCTGTTCATGATCGGACAGCTGAGAGAGTTGTGGTGTCAGGTTTTTTTTTTGTTTTTTTTTTGTTCATGTAGTAACTTAAGAAAATTGACATTAACAATAAATATTTTACCAATAGTAAATAACCGTATCAAAGTTTAATCTAATGGGGAACCTTACTTTTAAAGTGTACAGTTGTCCAAAAATATTCATTTTCATTAGGCAGTGTATTATTATTTATTTATTAATTTTTTTTGGTTTTATATTTATATTATTTATTTATTATTTATTTATTGTTTGTCAAATTAAAAACATCAGTTTGTCCTAAGCAAATTGGTCGAAGCTTTAGTCTGGGTTTAAGTCGAGTGATCTCAGATAATGCTTTTAAATGGTAAAAGTAAAAGTAAACACACCCGTCTAATGTTTCCTTAAATCCTAAGCATGCTGCTGCTTTAAATCTAATAGTATAGTTTTATAGTATAGTATATAGTTTTAAAGGTTTTATGTCGCTTATGTAGTGACGCAGGGTAGAACACAGTCAGATACTGAACGGTTGACACTGTGACTGTGCAGGTATACAATAACGACAATAATATACAACGAAATTAAAAAAATGTACAATGCGGAATATAATAAGCCAAAATAGAATAAAAGTAAACAATAGAATGGAGTAAGTGTCAGTATACCATGCTGTACAAAGCGCTTGGTGTAAAACCTGTATACGTGTGCAGACTAAAGTGCAGGTTCCCTACAGTGACTGGTGAATCCTTGATGGACTGCGAGTAAAAGCTCAGCCTGAGCTTTTCTGTGTTGGCTATGTGGCTGCACATGTGTTTGCCTGACCTCAGCGAACTGCACACACCCTACCTGGGGTGGGAAGTGTCCTTGATAACTTTCTGGGCCTGTAATCTGACGCTCCTGATGTGAGTGCCTTGCAGTAAGGGAAGTATTGTTCTGAACGTACCACCTTCTGCAGTATGGAGCAGTTACTCAGTCTACGGCACATGTACAGGATGTCCTTTGAATAAGCCGTTGCCTTGCTGCCTTGGTTACGGTGTGGAGTGACCAGGAGGCGTCTGCGATGATGTACAGTACTGTGCTAAAGTCTTAGGCACATGCCGAGAAATGCTGTAGCGCAAAGATGCCTTCAGAAATAATGAAATTAAACGTTTCTACATTTTAAAAAAATACTATAAGAGCAGTAAACGGTAATAAATAAAACAAAGTCAGTATTTGGTGTGACGATCCTTTGCTTAAAAAATATATATATATAAATAAATAAAAATAGTAGTCTTAATGTGTGCAGGTTTATAAGGAAATGAGCTGTAAGTGTTACTGAGCATCTTGCAGAAGCAGCCGCAGTTCTTCTGGAGACTTTGACTGTCGCACTCGATTCTTATTTTTGCAGCAAAACCCAGCAGCCTTTGTTATGCTTTTTTTTTTGGTCTGAAAAGTGTCTCTTATGTAATCTGCTGCTTTCTTTACTGACATACAAACATTTTTCTGTAACATTTAATTTTGTGCTGGAAAACTAATGTTTGGAATCTAAAATATTTTTGTACTGAATCAATAATGTAGAAGTCATAACATAAAAATCTATAACAAAGTTTGTACTAAAAAAAAAATAGGGTACCTAAGTCTTTTGCACAGTACTGTACACTCAAGGTGTGCAGCTTCAAGTTATTTGGTACTTGGTCTTACTTGAGCCTCCAGCAGTGACGAGGACATCCCTCAGATGCTTTTGTTGCCTGGGTTTTGGCTAAGGCCGTGTCTCTGCATGTATACGGCTGTGGTGACGACTGGGATAAACTCCCAGGGCAGGTAGAAAGGGCAGCTCATGATTACCAGATGCAATCCCTCAGATCACTCCAGTTTTTGATGGTCAAGAAACTGATTCCTTCACCCTTGTACTTGCCAGAATCTGCTGTCCCGTCCTTGTGGAAAAACCGAAGGGCTCTGTCTGTTATTGTTTGTTCCAGTATGAGGGGTGTTAGCCAAGTTTTATTGGAACAAAGGATGTTCGAATCTCTGACGTCTGTCTTTGTTTCATTACAAGTCAGCTGACGTCCCTCGTACCAGAACAAGCAATAACACCTTTCTGTTTTCATTAATATAGCAAAACATATCAAGTAAATTAACTTAGGATGTGTTTATGCTTTTGATGCGTGTAAATATCTTAAATATAGTTTCTGACATTTACTTGGAAATGCTGTACATCATGCACTGCAGAGCTTTCCCTAGGAATAATACAGTAGGAATAATACCTGTAATAATACTTTCCGTAGGAATAATACCTGTGAAGTAAAACACCTACAGCTAACAGTCTGAGTAGTAACTAAAGTGCAGGGTTGAAGAGTTCAGCTCCAAAACTTAGGAAATGACTTGTCTCTTGTCGTTTTGTAACAAGCTGGTTTTGTATTTTGTAAAGCAAATGGGTATACCTGAGTAAAGTATTCCACTGATTTGGTTTCAGAGCACCGAGGTCAGAATATGCACTGGCCTGAGCAGCATGCACTGTGTAGTGATTTGACTTTGGTTTCATCCTTCTGCTTCTGGCCCAACATCATTTTAAATAACATCACAATAGCATGATAAGATTGCACAAGAAAGACAAGCACATGACCATGTTGTTTCAGCCAAAGTGAAGAACAGTGGTAAGCTGCAACGCTAACTGCTTCTTGTAATGTGTCTCCTACACTAAGTCTATCCTTTTGTTTTTTTTTTACCTTGCAGATTGCTGATTTGGCCAACGAAGACACACCTCAGCTGTATGTGGCATGCGGTAGAGGACCAAGATCTACACTAAGAGTTCTTAGACATGGTCTGGAGGTGTGTGTGTGTTTAGATCAGTGTCAGTTTTGTTTCCTGCTTGCAGGGTTTTTTCCGTTTTTGGTAACATGCAGGCACGATTCTAAGAAAGTCTGTGGTCTTGGGCACCTTTCATGATACAGTAGTGTGTTGCATACATGCATATGTGGCCTGAAGGAACATCTAAAATATGTGTGTGTGTGTGTGTGTGCTTGAACACGTAGGTCTCGGAGATGGCTGTGTCTGAGCTTCCTGGTAACCCTAATGCTGTGTGGACTGTGAGGAGGCATGTAGAAGGTATATACCCCTTTTTGTCCTCTAGGAGCCCCCTTTAAGCCATTCTTAGGTCAATAACATTCCTATAAACGAAGCTAGCACGTTAGTATTGGCCTAACACCAGTCATTTCTAGTTATGATGTGTGTTAATATGCTCAAGCCTGTCTCCTGCATAGACATGAGCCAATATAATAATAATAATAATAATAATAATAATAATAATATGAACAGGAACCCATTTCACTTACATGTGACATTAAAAAAAAACAAAACAAAAATGAAACAACAAATCAATAAAATTGCATGATATAAATAGTTGGCAACAAATTTCATTACAACAGAGAAAAGAGAACAAAGTCCTCTGGGGGCTTGGCCTAGTGACAATTTACAATTTGTGTTTTCATGTGATTAATATTTTAATTTCGAATCATTTGTTTGTAGTAATAAGAGAGAGTGGAAACGCAGAGTACCTGGTTGAACCATGCTTAATAACCACCTTCCTTTTTTATTATTTCTTTTGTGGTGTTCTACCTTATCAGTTTTCTTAGATGTATCACACATTTATGGCCATATTTATCTTTCCTGCTCTATCAGAAAACATTATTTTGTGCTACTCTGGCCAAAAGTTGGTAGATAAAATAAATGTGGGCGTCACACACACAGGCTTGGGTGATGTATTCGGGTATTGGCGATTGCTGCTGTCGATGTTTGATGGCGAATCAGACAGTTTTCCCCCATGCTGCACTGGGGGGGGACTAATAGAGATAGTAGCGTTCGCCCTAAGAAGGCGATATTATCAATCATCACACTCTTTAAATAAGGAAATATAGTGAGAGCTAATTTAGTAGTGGAGTGTTTTAGTTAGTGAGATGATTAGTGGGTATTTTTTTGTCCTTATTTTGAATTTATACATGTTCAAAAAAGTGTAGAACCAGTAAAAATGTGCAGAATACATCGAGCTTGCGTTAGTTTGCGTGTTTCATTTGGTTGATAAAAGCACTTGGTGCTATTCCTGTGCTGTGAGATTATCAGATAAATGTATTGTAATTTTTGATTTGTTCTTTAACCAAGCCTAGTTAAGAGTTCTGTAGTAGGGTTAGGGGAGTGAAATGCAAAGGAATGAATAAATATTTTAGATGTTTAATATATTTTTAAATCCTCCAGCTAAATGATTAATTAGGGGAAAACAATAATAGTTAGTTGCAGTCCTAGTCTGCATAGAAGCTCTGTAATCCTCACTGCTGAACTGCAGTACAAATATGACCAAGACTCCAGAGTTACAGCTGCCAGACCAAACTTGTTGATTTCCGTCTGTGGGCTTAGAGCTTATGAGGAGCAGTTACTCTATTCAGAATTCAGCTTCAGTATTAGACTTGCTCTCACTTGTTAAACTATTTAGTGGGTGGTACTCTGCAAAATTACATTTTCTCTATCAAACACCACGGCTGACTGGTGGTGCATTTGTGGGTAAACTGTTCTCTGCCAGAGAGGGTTCCTCGAAATCATGTGACCTGTACTATTTATTTAGCTGGCAGAGAGAGGTGCCAAGCTCTGTAGCATCCACTGAACACTGGGTGAGTGAGATTGTGAAAGATTAGCTTCACTGGTATGACAGTGCATTCATTCAGGAAGTATTCAGACCCCTTCATTTTTCTATTGCAGCCTTGTGTTCAAATATTTAAAAAAATTTCACATTAATCTACGTTCCATACCCCATAATGACAAAGCAAAAATCAGATTTCTGATATCAGATTTGTGAAAAACTGAAATGTCACACTGAATTACAGTCAGGTCCATACATGTTAAAAAAAAAATAATTTTTTAAGAGTTAATGCAACATTTTTTTGTCAAATTCCTTGAATTAAAGCTGAAAGTCTACACTTCAATCACATCTTCAGTGCTTCATTTCAAATCCATTGTGGTGGTATACAGAGGCAAAATAATGAAAACTGTCACTGTCCAAATACTTATGGACCCGACTGTATGTCTGTGTGATATTTCGTTTTTTTTCTTTACTAAATTTGCAAAGTTGTCAAATCTGTTTTTTTGCTTTATCATTGTGGGGTATGGAGTGTAGATTGATGGGGGGGGGGGGGATTAAAGCATTTTAGAATAAGGCTGCAACAAAAAAAGTGAAAAAAAAAAAAAAAAGAAAGGATCTGAATAGTTTGTGAATGCACTGTAATTAATTATCTGGCATATGACTGTGTAATTATCTTGCATTTCAGTAGCAGGGTTTGAGTTCATGGAGAAACTTAAAGCATTACTTTCATAAGCGTGATATCAACCTCCTTTTGCGCACATTTGTGTTCTCGCATGTCATTTAACCACACCAGAGGTAAAAATGACACTGGTGTGATATTTTAGTTGCTGGTCTTGCAGAAGCCTTGTTTTGCTGTCACCATAGTTTCCTTCTTTCTGTGGAGCAACTTTTACCAACGTCCGGCTTCCATTTCACAGATGAGTTTGACGCCTACATCATCGTGTCCTTCGTTAACGCCACACTGGTGCTGTCGATCGGAGAAACCGTGGAAGAAGTGACTGACTCTGGCTTCCTGGGTACTACCCCAACTTTGTCCTGTTCTCTGCTGGGGGAAGATGCTCTGGTGCAGGCAAGTAATGTGGCGTTTCCCAGCCTCGTCAATGCCAGCCATAGTTTAAGCGATTCCCCTTACACTCTGTCTTGCACCAATGTGTATAATAACGTTCACATGTTCAGACAGATCCTTCATCTCACTCATGTCCACCCACTCAGTTCTCATACTGTGTGCTATTGGCTGCAACAACAACAATTAACACACACAGTCTATTGTTTTAATCTNTTTTAATCTGTTATTTTATGGAGGTTTTGCAAGGAGTTCAGGTGGCCAAAAGCAGCTTGTAGAATTAGGATGCTAGTCACAACACAGCCTTTCCTGCCAGAGATAATGGGAGGAATATTTGAGAATTTCCTCTGTGTCTGTACAACATTAAAAACGTGGTGGTATTGAGGCTGTGTGTACAAAACGATCAGATCAGTGTACATGTGCAACAGGTTGCATGCTTCAAGAGAATGTGGTGGAGGTCACATGTGTTTGGCTATGCTTTCTGAGATAGGTAATTAATGATTCATTTTGGGTGGGAATTGACTTTTTGGGGGTTGGAATTGGGTTTTATTTAAAAAAAAAAAAAAAACAACAAAGATTAAATAGCAGACCTGAGGTCTTATTTAATTTCTCTTAACGCCTCCATTTCCTTTCCAGGTTTACCCAGATGGTATTCGCCATATCCGAGCAGATAAGCGTGTGAATGAGTGGAAGACTCCAGGGAAGAAGACAATAGTGCGCTGTGCCGTGAACCAGCGGCAGGTGGTCATTGCCCTGACTGGAGGAGAGCTGGTCTACTTTGAGATGGACCCGGTATGGCAGCAGAAGCAAAGCATTTTCAATCCGTCACGCTCACATTTCATTCCTTGCACTGATAGTTTAACTCTCTCACTGTGCAGTCAGGTCAGCTGAATGAGTACACCGAGAGAAAGGAGATGTCTGCAGATGTGGTGTGCATGAGCCTCGCGAACGTTCCTCCGGGTGAACAGCGCTCACGGTTCCTGGCTGTGGGCTTGGTGGATAACACAGTGCGCATTATCTCCCTAGACCCCTCGGTATGCTGTTCGTCTCCTTTATCTGCTCTCTCTTCACAACCATTATGTCTTTTTCCTTTGCCTGGGTAGCATAATTTATAATGTGTAGCTCTTGTCTGTAGTAACGCTGAGATGGGGAAGTAAAGACTGGGTTGCGCTGTGACAGTTAAAACATGTAAATAGGGAGGTTTTGATTTGTTGCGTGTCAATAAAAAGCTATTATTAGTCAAATAGCTAATTTTACTCTAAATTCACCAGTGTTCATTTAGGAAGCCAAACATTTTTAATCTTCCCTTGTATTTCTGGTGTGTAGGATTGCCTGCAGCCGCTGAGTATGCAGGCCCTGCCTGCGCAGCCAGAATCTCTGTGTATAGTGGAGATGGGAGGTGTGGAGAAACAAGATGAGTTGGGAGAGAAAGGTGCCATTGGCTTCCTCTACCTCAACATTGGCCTGCAGGTAATGAGTCTTCTGTTTTGCTCTGTGTCGTTATATACAGCACTGATTTTGCCCTCTGGTTAATCTAAAGAACCCCCCCCCCCCCTGTGTTGCTATGATCTGTATTGAATGTCTCACCGTGTGTGTCTCTGTCTGTCTGGCAGAACGGTGTGTTACTCCGCACTGTGCTGGACCCAGTGACTGGGGACCTGTCTGACACTCGAACGCGCTACTTGGGCTCTCGACCAGTGAAGCTTTTCAGAGTGCGAATGCAGGGCCAGGAGGCTGTAAGTGGTCATGCATATTTAGGAGCTGGTTCTTGATTATATATGATGTGATGTTCTTGAGGGCAAGTTTGTCATATTTGTCATGCTCTCTGACTTGTTCAGGTGTTGGCCATGTCCAGCCGATCATGGCTCAGCTACTCGTACCAGTCACGTTTCCATCTGACGCCACTTTCCTATGAAACCCTGGAGTATGCCTCTGGGTTTGCTTCAGAGCAGTGTCCTGAAGGCATTGTGGCCATCTCTACCAACACACTGAGGTAATGTCCACACTATTTTGATGTATACGCTGAAAAAATTCACCACATCAGACGTATCTTGTACACCGTGTGCAGAGGAAATTGAGTTTTCAGGGTTCTCATTATAACGTTCCTGGAAAAGTGTGAAGTTGGGCTTTTTTAAAGTGGATTAAAGGGCAATTTTCACTCAGATTTTAGGCTGACACTAAGTATGTGACAACTGTACTTACTTAATGATCACATCAAACATTGGAATGGGGAGAATTTAATCTCGGTGAGTTTGATTGTGGCATGGTTGCTGGTGCCTGACTGGCTGGTACTTTACTGGTATTGCAAAGTATTTTAGAAACTGCTGGTCTCCTGGGATTTTCACACGTAACAGTCTCTACAGTTTATACAGAATGGTGCTAAAAAAAATCCTGTGAGCAGCACTTCTATGGACAGGCACACATTTTTGATTAGAGAGGTCAGAGGCGCTTGGCCAGACTGATTCAAGTTGACAGGAAGGCTAATGTACCTCAGGTAATCACGTCACAACAGCGGTGAGCAGAAAAGCATCTCAGAATGCACAACACGTCAAATCTTGAGGCGGATGGGCTACAACAGCAGATCTTTACACTGGGTTCCAGTAATGTCAGACAGGAATCTGAGACTTCAGTGGGCATAGGATCACCTAAACTGGACATTTGAAGATTGAAAAAAAGCCATCATCTTTAGCTGTCCAGTTTTTGTGACACTGCCAGTTTTGTCTGGTATCACTATGCCATGGTAATATTACCATGTTTTTATTGCCCCATTCTCAGTGTGTACAGAAATGAATTCTGATGCCGTTATCTGTTAAACAGTGTGTGTTTATCAATGTCTGTAACTGTGAAGTGTACACAAACTGCAGCTTTTCTTTATTTGTGCTGCTTTCTGGAAGTGCTATGCTGCTAATATATATACAATATATATACACACAAAATACGCCATGCAGCATTCCTGACTTGCTTGTCGAAGTGCGTCATTCCCGCACGCTCTTCTAGCACTGTTCTCAAGTTGTGTACATTATCCATGAGAAGCTGAGTATGCGCTCTGACAGGCAGAAAACTGATCTTTTTGTAGCATTTAGTTATGATTAAATTACAGTTCGGGTTATATTTCTCGCTTCTGCCATTGGTAAAAGCTTAGTACTTTTACAAGTTGCCTGAGGCTTTAAGCAAGTGAGTCATTCTATGACAGTTTTCCTTGAGCAACAGCTGTTGTGTTATGTAATTTATACAGAATGCTGTGGAAAACAAAAAATTGGGAAAATTGTTTCCAAAAACAGCGGGAACGTCTTCAGGGCTGCAAATCGAATTTTTCCATGACTGTCTACAAGCTGCATAAAACCACAACAGCACAGAAAGTTGAATTTTAAAGGAAAATAGTGGTCACTTAAGTGACTAATGAAGAATCTGCCTGTTCTGCATGCTTGCCATTTCCACAGAAGCTTTCACACCATCACACCATGCTTGCAATCATGCATGTAGTAGGACACTGACTAAAAGTGAACATCTGGTCTAGAGCAGCATTTCCAGCAGTGACTTAGATTTGCATGCTGAAAGCAATGAGTGATATAGTTGACTATTTTTAAAATAACAATAGTGTAGTGAGTACGCTTCATTACTGCTGCTACTTTCTCCTGTACTTCTGTGTGTGTGTGTGTGTGTGTGTGTGTGTGTGTATATATATATGTGTGTGTATATATATATATATGTGTGTGTGTGTGTGTGTGTGTATATATATATATGTGTGTGTGTGTGTGTGTGTGTATATATATATATATGTGTGTGTGTGTGTGTATGTGTGTGTGTGTGTGTGTGTGTGTATATATATGTGTGTGTGTGTGTGTGTGTGTGTGTGTATATATATGTGTGTGTGTGTGTGTGTGTGTGTGTATATATATATATATGACAAAACATGGTTACAAATTTGATTTAATTAAATCATTTAACTTTGTACTTGCAGTAAAATTAAAGGTTAATGTCCCGGTGAGACAACAAACTGCTGCTGCTGCTACTAATGTGAGAAATATACTCTCACTTTTATTTCAAGTTTTTTTTTAAATTTATTTATTTATTTTACTCTCACTGCTAGAGATGTCTCAATAACAATAAATATAAATGAAACGAATTATGGCAAGCATTTATATTTTCAGTTAAATTTAAATTGAATTAAAAAATTTCAAAAAATGGTTCAAGTTTCGTTTTTTGTTGGTTTCTGTGCCATTGGTGGTTTTCACGGTTTCATATTTTAGTTTCAATTTTAATGCTTTTGATAAACATGTACGTGACTGCGGTGTGGGTGCATGCTTGCTTACGTTGGTGGGGGGTTTTCCAATTAATTTGAGTAGTTCACAGTACATCAGTACATCATTAGCATCTAGGCGTACAGATTTTGTTTTTCGTTTAAGTGAGTAAAATTCATAGTATTCCCACGCTACACATTATTTTTGTCGTTTATCTTGACTGTGATCTTGTCACATCTCTGGTGGTGGAAAAAGTACTGAAGTTTGACTTTTTTTTTTTTTTTTTTACTTTACTCAGTTTAAAGTAGAAGTATCCTGCCAAATATTTACTCAAAGTCAAAAGGTTGTTCTGTTAAATGTGCTCAAGTATTAAGATAGAAAAGGTAAATTAAGTTAATGCTTCCATGAAAGCTGACTTTTATTATTTATCTAAATCTCTTAACAAAATAAAATAGTAAATAGTAAAATATCCAGTCAATAATCAATATTTACCATTCGATAGAATTTAACTTGCTGCCTAGCCAGTTTGTTAGCTACTGGGGTCTATGCTAGTGTAACCTGGCATTAGCAAACCTGTTTAAACATAGCCAGATAGTGTTAACAGATTGGCTTGAGGGATGAGGAAATATACAAAATAGAATCATGATTGTTTTCCTGGTACTGGTCTCTGTATGTAAATAGGTAAGTGTGACGCGCTCATGCATTTAAAGTGGAGGTCAGACACAATCTCCCACCAAACAGTTTCCATATTAATAACTGGAAGTTAATTTCTGACCATGAAAAAGATTAAAATAACTTGTTAATAAGGTGAAATTACACCGTATATTATAAAACCTAATCTATGTTTCTTACAATACAGTGTGTTGATATTGCAGTGGTTCGATTTGTTGTCATTACAAAGTAAATGTATTAGAATTGAATGTTTTATTTGTGTCCATATCAATGCGTCAGTATGTCAGTATTGTCTTGTGAAGCCTGTATTGGGATACGTCTCGTATTGTGGCTTTAGTGTACCGCCTCATGCCTTCAGATACACATGGATAGTTATAACATTACCTACACTGTGTGGCATGAAAAGGTTACCACAGATGACACATTGGCACCATTCTGTAGTTTTTTCTAAATTCATGAATTTGATTGAATGCTGAACTGAAGTAACTGGATGCTAAACTGTGCCTATTGAACTGATATATAGCATATAGTCATTGGCTGGATAATAGAAGAGACCTTCGTGATTTGTAACATCATCTTTGAAGGTTTAAATAAAAATGTAATTAAGAGTACAAGTATTAAATTAATCCAGTACTTAAGAATGAATATGCCAAAATAATACTTAAGTATGTTAATGAAGTACAGTTACTCGAGTGTTTTCTACCCCTGTACTTCAGTGATTATTTTTTTCCTGAATAATACATGTATGTGATTTTAAATGGAAAATGAAGAAAATGTTGGACTAATAACACTTTAAGCCAAGTTTGTGACCCAGTAACAATGTTACCACCATCTAAAATCCTACCTAGGCTGCGGTCAGTCGTAAAATGCATGGCATGTGTTTTTCCTGCTGTCTAAATGAACCTACTAGCTTGCTTAAGGTTTAGATGAAAGGCACAGACTGTCAGTGGTTTCTACCTTGGCATTATTGCTCATGTTGCTCGAGTTGGTTCTGTTTGAGCCTTCAGTTTTTTTCACTGTGGAAAATCTCAGCATGAGTTGTCCAACTAGCTTTTAAATGAAGCAAGTTTATTTATTTAAAGACTTTTTTTTTTTGAACATTCTATTCTGTGTGTCTTCTTACAATTGAGCATTATGCTGAAATTGTTTTAGTGCATGTTACCTTCAGACTTATGATTCAAATCTCTGTGTTCATAGGGTATCTGTTTTGTACTTGGTATTCTAAACTGAAGGAATGTGGAAAATGATACATTGCTGACATATGAACTGTTAATGAAGTCTAATTTCACTTTTGCTTTCCCCTCCACTGACAGAATTCTGGCTCTGGAGAAGCTGGGCGCTGTGTTTAACCAGGTGGCTTTCCCGCTGCAGTACACACCGCGCAGATTTGTCATTCACCCAGAGACCAACAACTTAGTCCTCATTGAAACGGACCACAATGCCTACACTGAAGCCACCAAGGCCCAGCGCAAGCAGCAGATGGCAGAGGTGAGGACACAAGACCTGGTGGGGTTGACAATTTAGCTGTTACTTGACTTGTGCTGGTACGTTCAGTTAATGTAGCAGTCGTGGTCTAATGGTTAGAGAATCGGACTTGTAACCTGAAGGTGAACCTGAAGGTTGTGGGTTCGAGTAGGCAGGGATTGTAGGCGGGGGGAGTGAATGACCAGAGCTCTCCTCCACCCTCAATACCACGTCTGAGGTGAGACCCTTGAGCAAGGCACCGAACCCCCAACTGCTCCCTGGGCGCCGCAGCAAAAAAGGCTGCCCACTGCTCCGGGGGTGTGTGTGTGTGTGTGTGTGTGTGTGTGTGTGTGTTCACTACTGTGTGTACGCGCACTTGGATGGGTTAAATGCAGAGCACAAATTCCAAGTATGGGTCACCATACTTGGCTACACATCACCTCACTTCACTTAATGATGCTTTTACACTTGGGTGGGAAATCATTAGCTAAATCAAATTGCAAGTTATTTGGTGTGTTTAAGTTGATAGTCGGTGTCTTCTCTCATTGGTTCAATGGCTAATTACGGATGCTGAGTGTGTTATTAGCTAAGAACCACACATAGCATGCCCAAAGAACAGTGCCTGGATCGCAGCCAAAACAAACATTGGAAATTCCTGTGTGCTATTTTTCTGTTTACAGGAAATGGTGGAGGCCGCAGGAGAGGATGAGAGGGAGCTGGCTGCAGAAATGGCTGCTGCCTTTTTGAATGAGAACCTTCCAGAAGCGATCTTTGGTGCCCCAAAGGCTGGCTCAGGGCAGTGGGCCTCACTGGTGCGCCTGATCAACCCCATCCAGGGCAACACCCTTGACTTGGTTCAGCTGGAGCAGAATGAAGCTGCCTTTAGGTAAGAGGAAATGTTGGGAAAAGTACATGCAACATGGGGGAGGGGAGTTGAGTGTGTTGAAGAAACAGTGAATAGTGCATGTGGTGTGAAAATCAGTGGAAAGAAATGTATCAAGAGGAATACTTGCCTGAACATTTAAATTTTTTTACTGTTTTGACTGTTGTTCTGTGCAGTGTGATATCTCTCTCTCTCTCTCTCTCTCTCTCTCTCTGTGCAGTGTGGCTGTTTGTCGCTTTGCTAATGGCGGTGATGACTGGTATGTCTTGGTGGGTGTGTCAAGAGACATGATCCTTAACCCACGCTCAGTGGGTGGTGGCTACATTTATACCTACCGCCTGGTAGGAGGTGGTGAAAAGCTGGAGTTTGTACACAAGGTGAGTTCAAGCAGAAACGGCTCTATAAAACCGACTGCCACTTGGTCCCATCTGTGAGCTTGTGGGTGAAGAATGAAATCCCCTACATAGCTTTCTTCCCATGGAAGGTCATATAACCATGGTAGGATTTACAAACTGAAGATTGAGGTCCGAGGTTAGCTACTCTGAGCTGAAAGAAGCCTTTGTGTTTGTGCTCTTACCTAATCACGGTCTTTCCATACCATTTGTTATGCTTTTTTTTTTTTAATACCTTCACATGAATATTTATGATTGTTGATTGATTGAGTGAGTACTGCCAAAATGAGCTCATTTTGACATGTCGTACTGGCAGACCCCAGTGGAGGACGTGCCCCTGGCCATCGCCCCCTTCCAGGGCAGAGTATTGGTGGGGGTGGGCAAACTGCTGCGCATCTACGACCTTGGCAAAAAGAAGCTGCTCCGCAAGTGTGAGAACAAGGTAAGCAGGCAAACAGAGGCCCTCACCCTGGATTGTGTATTGGAATGGAAATGAGTGTTCAGCATTTATTGAGAACACACAGGAGTATGAATGTTTATACAGTGTATAATTTATATAACATTTATCACCTTTCATCATTAAATAAATCATTTCTTTTCTTTTTTTTTTTTATCAGATAATTAAAGTCTTTCCAGAAAGGGAAGTAGAATCTTTAGTTAAAATTTTGTGATCGGTTACAGTGGCATTTTCCCGTGAACTCCGGTCCTAGTAGTTATAGAGTCTTGGGCTCAGGACCTTGCAGTCTAAAGAGTCTACACAAATAAGATGGTCATTTTATAGTCAGAGACTGGAGCTGTACCAGGGCTTTGAGAACCCACAGTGACTTATTGAAACACCCACAGAGACTTATTGAAACACCCACAGAACTGACCAAACTCCTATACAGCAACAATTAGTCAGTGCAAAACTGTCATATAACTGCTAGTGCTATCAATTCATATTCACACGCTAAATATCAAGCTGAAATGACTCTGCAGAGCCGTTGGTCTGAGAGTTAATCAAACCAAAGGCTGACAGAAGGCAAAGATTTTTGTACTATTTGCGGCTTAAAGTTTGTGTAATCAAGCATGATTTGATACCCATACTTAATTTCTGTATTGTTTTTGGCAGGATGATGATAGTTGGTGGTGATGTGGTGGTGGTTATTATTTAAAAAAATTTAAGGGGCATTTTTTGCTTAGCATATTTGAAAATTTGGTCTTCACGTGGTGAAGTGCCATCATGTTTTGGTGAAAGATTGGACCCAGTTGTGGCCCAGGGACTCTATAGTGCCCTGTGACATTTTTCTCACTTGTGGTTAATCCAGTTTACATAGAAATTTTGTGGCTTTTGTGTCTTGTTAAGACAGATTTCACAGTTGCTTTCATTAACTCTGCCCAATAGGATGTCAGACATTTTAGATTTTTTTTGTGTTTTGACAGTATTCCTCCTACATGATTTATTCATTTCATACCAGATTTAATGTCAAGATATCCACAATATTAAATTGAAGGTATTTTTGGTGTCTCAAACAATGTTGCCATGGTGATTTAGTCAGCTAATGTCATGCTACGCAAACAGGTAGTGCGGCATAATTTCTCTGTACATTGTGTGATGAGGCCCAAAATTCACGCGAATGTTCAGTGATTGGAAATAAATATGTGCACATGCCAATAATAATTCGTTGTCATAGCGCCACCAACTGGAAACAGGAAGCAAGGCTTATAAACTAATCTTTTAAATACACCTCCTAAATGTTTAATGAGATCCATACCACATTTGGACAGCATATTCCGCTGTACATTTTGTGATGTAGTTGAAAGTTTACTTGGGTGTTAAATAGTATATTCTATAAATATTCATTGTCGTAGTGCCACCAACTGGACACAGGCAGTGAGGCTTATTAACCAAAAATTTCAATGCTATATATTTTTGCTGTATATTTCATCACATTCTTGCCATATATGGTAAATTAGGGGATATAGTCACATACACATGGCATAAGAGAGTCATACCACCAGCACTTGGTGAGAGGAAATGCGGCTTATAAACCAATCCTCATAGATCAGTCATGTCACATTTGGTCAGCTTGACTGTCAACGCCTCTATCATGTTAAATTGCAAAACGAAATGTTGCTATTTTGAATAGTTTTGCTGTTGTTCAAATAACCCATGATGCAGCACAAATAGGAGGTGTTGTGTAATTCCCCAGTATGTCGTAGGATGTGGCTCAACGTTCACATGTATGTTTCGTTCCAATGCAGTGTAATAACACCCACCCACCCACACACATACCGACACACTGACGTTTACATGCACATCAAATACCATTTAGGGTCTTTTTTTTTTCGGGTCGTAGCCATATTCCGAATACGATGTGTCAGTGTGTGTACGGGCATCGGAAAATTCTTGTATACATGGTTGTTGTAAGTATGCTTGCGTTCCCCCGATTATCCCTAAATACCTAGCCTACAGCTAAGCATCTGTTAGCACCCACAATTCCTTGCAGACTGATGATGATGATGATGATGATGATGATATTTATTTATTATTATTTATTTACGATGACTATTAATGTTCTGTTCCACATACCAACATAGTAATTACACCTCCTTTGTACCAGTCATGCATGAACCCACCAGTCGCTGCTTGCAGCTATATTTATATGTCTGTTCTTTCCCCTTGTACAGCTCATGTAGGAGTAACATTAATGTGAAAGAATCTAGGAGATTCATTTAAATTTGATTTCACTTTTATTTATAGGTTCGCCATAAGAATGAAGAGATGATTGTCAGTTTCATAGTGATACTTTAAAATGTTCTGTATTTCTAGCCAAAATACATTTTTACACAGGCTCATATTACCATAAAGCAGAGTGGTAGAATTTTCACATAGTTCTGTGAACTTTAAGGACCAAAAGCTTTTATTTTTGCATTAGTAAATGTTTGCTTGTAATAAGCAAGGGAATGATTTGTTTGTATGTATTCATTTGATACCTCTACTTATATGACCATCTGTTTAACATTGTGTCTATGTAGTTAACCTCCTTTTAGTTAACCATAATTACTTGGTGAACTTTTCCAGCACTAAGAACATTCCCTTACTACAGCACTAACCATCCTCGTCATTTTCTTTATTCTGGTAATGACGACTAGTCATATCAGTGTCACTGGCTTTTGAGAACTGCACACTGCTGAACCTCTGGAGAAAGCATTCTGGGCTGTTTTGCCCTACGCCTATTAAGAAGTAAAACTTGCGTACATTTGCCCAGGCATTACTGTGTAGCACATGGATGTAATGCATGATCAGAACTCACACAAGAGTATTTAATTAATCTATGCCTGTTCAATATGGTTACTGGTTAAGTAGTGTTTTTGAATGATGATACAGCCTTGAATTTCTTTTTGGAGACTTGCACGTACTATCACTCAGATCCTCAGTCATTAATAAATACTGTATGTCATCGTATGTTTATTTTCCACTAGCTGTACTGTTTTTACTGCACTGTGGAATACTGTTGAAAGTTAAATGACTTCTTGGCACCTATTTACCTTGTACGCTGTTACATGATATGTTAAACTGCAGTTGTGTTTTGCATGTGTTTTTCTTGAAGCATGTTCCTAACCTGGTGACGGGCATCCACACCATCGGCCAGCGTGTGATTGTGTCAGACATCCAGGAAAGTCTGTTCTGGGTGCGCTATAAGCGCAATGAAAACCAGCTCATCATCTTTGCTGATGACACAAACCCACGCTGGGTTACCACCGCCTGCCTGCTCGACTATGACACCATGGCTGCAGCTGACAAGTTTGGGAATATTAGTATTGTGAGTGCCGTATCCATTTAGCTGTTAAGCTTAGTTGCATAATGTTAGTGTTAAGTGCCATTTCTGTACATTAAAGATTGATTATTCTTGTGTACGACAATCTTTTGCTAGGTTCGTCTACCGCCAAACACTAGTGATGATGTGGACGAGGACCCCACGGGGAACAAAGCGCTGTGGGACAGAGGCCTGCTCAACGGAGCCTCGCAAAAGGTACTGGCCCTCGTTAAACCTACACTCTGTTGTCCAGCAATGGGAAAACTGTACCAGACAACCTCCATGATTGTCTGTTTCTGCGTCAGTGTTTGTGTCTAGCTGATGTTGAGGTCACTTCAACACATACCCAAACATCCAGAACAGTTAGCTTAGATCTGTGCTGTGGTCAGTTTCTAAAGACTCCAGAACCACGTTTGTCCACATGCCAGATGTTGTTATGATCTAATCAGGATCCTAGAAATGCTTAGGTGGACAAAGGGGAAATTCCCAGTGTGCCCCAATGACTTGTTGGGAATTTAGGGACATGCCATAAGTGTGTGTAAGCAAGTGAGAGGAGGAAAGGGTGGGTTGACATTGGCTTATTGACAAGGAGCAAGCTTGTGCAGCAGTTATGGAAATGACCTTAATATGAACTGGATATGAATAATTAGGGCTTAATTTATCAGAAGCTTGCGAGCTGACGAGTGTGATGTGTTCACACTACAGGCATGGTAAAGGGAAGTTGGTGGTCAGTCGGCCACCACATTCTTACACTGTTTATTTATGTTCCAGGCTGATGTTGTTATGAACTACCACATAGGAGAAACAGTTCTGTCACTGCAGAAGACCACGCTCATCCCTGGAGGCTCGGAGTCTCTGGTGTACACCACTCTGTCAGGTGGCATTGGCATCCTTGTGCCCTTCACCTCTCATGAGGTATGGTTGTATTCCATTTGAAAACTACAAAGATCTGATAAAAAGGTCAAAGTCACTGTCTAGGCCTTTTGTCCCTTCTCTCAATGACAGCTTGAGGAGCTTTTGTTGTGGCCAAACAAAATGTCCAGTTCAGTGCTCTTGTGCTTATTTCTAGGGAACAAGAGCTGCAGAAGTCTAAGAACAATCTGGTGTTTGTTCCCTAGCATTGCTCCTTAACATGCACAAAATGCATTTTTGTCACTGCTAGGCTAGGCTTTTGGGTAGAATTTGGCAATGAGCAGCACATATATATATATATATATAGATATATATATATATATATATATATATATATATAACTATGTATGTATGTATG